>JAVXUO010001754.1:0-102670 GCA_033065855.1 Escallonia rubra | reverse complement strand
CCCCAACGTTTAAAAAGACCCCTAAGGGTTAAATGACTAAAATTTTCCTTACTACATTTTATTTTATTTTATAAGGTTTGCAAACATCAAGGGTATTTTTTGACTTCTTTTAAAAGGGCGAGGCTAAACTACATAATTTTAGCATTGTATCGGTAAAGAGGTTAAAAGTTCACTAATACATCTTTTAGTGACAAACAAAAAAATATGAATTTAATCAGAATGGATGTGGATCTAGCCTTACCATATAAAACGATCCAATGAGTTAAATGGCTAAACAATTTTTTCAAATACCTTTCTTAAATTTATAAGGATTACAGGACTAAAAAAGGTAACACTGGATTAACCTTAACTCTGGGCAAATTGTACTTAGAATTTCTTAAAAAAGGACCTCTGTACTTCAATTTTCGAATAAGAGATAAATAAAAGTTGTAATAAGATTAGATCATTGCTAGGATAAAATAAAATTGGTGGGTGAAAGGTGTTTGGTTGGGTGTGGGGATCGATCACGTCAAGAAACAACACCACTTCACAAAAAGAAACAATACGAATAACTGCTAATGATACCAAAAGAAACGACATCACTTTACAAAAAGAAATAATACGAATAACTGCTAATGATACCAAAAGTTCTAAATGCTGAAATTTTTAACTTTGGTAGAGATGCTTATAAGAAACATGGTAACAACTTTGAAAGCGAACGATGAAAAATTTCGAAAAATCCTTCAAAGTTTTAGCTACTAGATTTGTTGTCCAAGTAATTGAGTTTTTAAATGTGCTCCATAAGATCTCTTAAGTTCATTTGATTCTTGGTTTCAATGATGCAACATTTAAGTTTATAACTCCTTCCATTTTATAAGATTTGTTATATATTTATTAGGCATAACTCTTTCCCATCAGGCATTTTACTTTTTATGATATTCTTTAAGCTACAAATTTGAGCTTTTTTTTAATATCACTTAGATATATTTCAAATTTCTTCTCAGTCTCATTTCTTAGACTTATATACGTGCCACAAAAATGTATTACAAAAAATTAGACACTCCAATATATGCATTTCACATTACACTTTAAGTGTGTTAAATTGTCTGTAGAACACTTTATTTACTTTTGTTACTGCAATTTCATACTTGTTGTGTTGGATCAAGATCCTCTCCTGTACAGCAGAGGTACTGTACAACATTTAGCGACAAAAAAATGTCATTAAGAGTGCATTATCGCTATTATTAAAATTTAAAATGACAAGTTTTTGTCGCTAAAAAATATTTAGCGACATTTTTTGGTACATCACATCTGCCGTACAGCAATCCTGACCCTGTTGTGTTTGGTGAGAACTAAATATAAGTGGGAGATGGTTGAAATTGATTACAATGTTATTGTACTTTATCTAACAAGGTATAAAACTGAATAGTCGGGATTCTCTTTAATAGTAACTTGATCTGATAAAAGAAATAAGTATGGTAAACAGTAGCAGATATTAGTGATATTTGACATTAACAATTCGCATGTGAAAGTAAGACCATGTTTCCTTCGATGAACTTTCCATGCTTCGAGTCTTTAATGAACTAGTATTGATCCCGTGCGTTACACACGTGAACAATAATTATAAAAACTCATATTTATATGTCAAATAGTAATAATAAATAATGTCATTTTCAGTTTTTATCTTTTTTTGTAGCAATATTAGTAACCCATGTATTCAAGTTTTTACTAATAAAACTTACTAAGAAGAGTATAAAAATATATGCGATATAAGAGATAATATATATATATATATATATATATATATATATAGAGAGAGAGAGAGAGAGAGAGAGAGAGAGAGAGAGAGAAATACATGTATATGTCTTAAGATAAAATAAAAGAAGGAATATAAATTTTTTTAGATTGTGAAAACATATTGAATTTGTCTAAAATATAGGAATGTTTCAAGGTATGAATAAGAGTTATAAATTGGGTGGGGGGTGAGGGAGGGAGAGAGAGAGAGAGATATGGGATATGTTGAGGTGGAAGAGAGAGAGATAAGTAAAATTAATTTGATTGATTGTATGCCAAATGGCACAAAAGGAAACATGTCAATTAGGAAAGAGAATGTTACATTCTCTTAATTTTGGCTTTCATATATATATATATATATATATAGATTTGCTTATTGTGATTTAATTAATATAATCACGTTAATTACATTTAATTATACTTTTTTACTAAAGTATTATTCTATAACCTTTTTATTTCGCATTACTACTTGGCGTGCAAAGCGATGCTTACTAGTACAGATAAAATAATGGGGCCGAAAACTGACAAAGTGAAAGGGAAATCTTTTGCCTTTTGAGAAGGAAAAACCCCGGAGATAGTTGATAAAACAAATTCAGGTCTCAAACCAGCAAGATATTTTGAAACCAAAAGAGCTCAATTTTATGTACCAGACAAACACAAACTCAATTCCAGGTGGTTAACGGGCTAATACGGACAACCAACATGGATGTAGAACTGGGATTTGAAACCAATAGTGATCCTTCAACCAACTTTACGTGGCCCTATGGTGCACCAGGAGCAAAGTTGACCAGCTTTGCTTCGCGTCTCGCAATGTTGGAGAAAGCAGCAGCTGGACTAGGAGCTCTCGGGTTTATCTGGGCATCGGGTGTTCTTCTTGGTGGTTTCGCCAGCTCTCTAGCCAAAACAGATTTTTGGTTCATCAATGTCATTCTGCTTATTGAAGGAATCCGAATATTTAGTAGGAGGCAGATCATTAGATGGAAACACCACACTCCGTGGTCACTGACTGGTGCTGTACGAAGATGTTCAAGGGTAATAAAGGCAACTACTCGCGCGCTTGCAAAGGTAAGCCGATGCAGTAGGGGAACTGCAGACACTGCGGAGAATACAGATGAGAGAAGCCAAGATGAGACGTTCAATTGGACAAAAACTATGATGCTCTCCCTAGTTCTCTATTGCTTCCAACTTGCATCTTCTACCACTTGCGTAACTCTCTCTTTGATGAAGCTTATCAAACATATATGTGGTGATGTAGGACATGCCAACGAGAGGAACCAACAATTAGCTCTGAATATTTTCTACTCGTTGGCCTTGGCAGAAGCATTACTATTTCTCTTGGAGAAAGCTTATTCGGAATGGATGATCATGCACCGAAAGCTACTAGAGGAGGTGAACAGAGAATATAAATTGGAGGATTTGGGGCCATCCAGTATTATCTACGTTACAAGGTTCTTTGACGACGCCTTCTCAGCATGTGTTAACGGAAGCATTTTTGATGGCCGACAAAAGGATATGGTTTCATTTGCCATGGATCTCTTGGCCTCGAATGTAATGGATGATCAATCAAATGGAGCTATAATTCTACAAAAATTTGCAGCTAATGACGGCTTTTCATATGAAACACTTCAAAAGGTTGGAATCACAACATCAGCGATGGTAAAGCTAGTTGAGATGCTGAACTGGAAAGCAGAGATACAAAAGGAGATCAGGCAGTCAGCAGCCGAGGTCTTGGTAAAACTAGCAGGTCCAAAGCATAAACCTCTTCAGGTTGCCGGTATTCCGGGTGTAATGGAGTCAATATCATCCCTGCTCGACGACAGTACGGTCTCAGGTTATGATTATCGGAATTTCACTATTTTGGGGCTTCGCATACTAGAGAAACTTTGTCATGACCTTGGTAGCTGTGGAAAGATTGGAAATACGAGAGGCCTCCTACCAAAAATTATTAAATTCACATATGCAGATGAGAGACTGTTGAAAGGCGAAAGAAGTGCACCAACTCAGATTTTAATAGTGGCACAATCCCTTCAAGTACTGAATATGTTGGCGAGTACAACAGGAACAACTGGTAAACAACTCGTGAAAGAAATATCGGAAGCGGTTGATACAATCAGCAACATTAGAGATATTTTGCAGCATGGTGAAAAGCATCCGATGCTACAGTGTTTAGGCATACATATATTAGTTCATCTGGCTGTAGAAGAGGATGGAAGAGAGTTAGTTGGTTGTACAGGTAATGTTATCAAGGAATTGTTGAAGATGTACTTGGAACAAGAGGCGCCCGAAGGACCTGCAGACCCGATGTTCCCTGTAAAATGTCTTGCTGGACAAGCATTGGCAGTGCTGACATTAGAAAGTACTAGTAATTGTCATCGAATCTTGAAGTTGAAAGTGATGGAGAGTCTTGCTAAGGGGTTGGAGGATCAGATGCATGGACTAAGTTCAGCAAGAATTCTGAGACATTTGTGCGCTTACAGTGGAGGCGGCTGTTTTGATCAGTTGAGGGATGTCGTCGCTGCAGCACCAACTGTAAGTTCTCTTTTTCTATGATCTAGCAATGTGAATTGAACCGAAGCCTATTAGTTAGTGTTCTTCTCCTATATAACGTACAATCATAGCCAACAAGGGTTGGTTCAGCGTTCCCTAGATCCCAATCCAGGTTTCTCACCTGGGTTCGAACCTGCCTGCCACACTTGTTGGTGGCAACCACGTCCTCGCCCTATTTGTGCTCCACACACGGGTTCTTGTGCTCTTCGGCCCCCAACGTAGGTGCGGGAATTGGCTCAGATGTATGTGGCGGCCTTGTAGGTCCCCGATGCGCAATACTCTCTGCCGGTTAGATAGAGCCTTACGGTCCAGCCTTTGAAAGTACCAAAAAAAAAAAAAACGTACAATCATGATTTAGTGACAACAGCGAAGCCTTATATATATATTTGCAGGTACTCAAAGGAATCTTTACTACGGGAGACGGTGACTTTCTAGAAGTGATGGTTGGACTCGCAGCACAAGTTTTCAAATTTATGACAACTCAAGAATCAAGCGCCATGTTTGAGAGGGCTGGAGTTCAAGAGGCTGATTTACCTAAGAAGCTAGTCCAGATCTTAAAGTTAAAAAAGTACCCACAAAAATATCCCAGAATGAGGAGGTACGTCGCAGAGCTGGCAATTGTTATGATGAGAGAGAAGGATACAAACGTTCAACTTTTCAAGAATCTGGGAATGGAGAAGGAGCTGGAACACGTCCTAGAGACGACTACACAGCATGAAAGCTTTGAGACGTTCTCTGGTCCTTTTGGGGTTGGTCGACACCGCACTCCAATTCACTCAGTGGTTGAAACTGCAATGGAATTGCTGGCAGGTAAATAAGTTGCTGTTGGAAACTAATTGCACAATTCTTGTCAGATCCTGAATATATAAATGCTGCTTAAAACAATATAGTATATAATTTGGTCATTAGGGGCCTTTTTGTAATTTCGTTTATTAGAGTTGGGCCTAAAAAGCAACTCAAAATTGTTTGCAAACAGTGGATTTTACTTTTCGGGATGTATGACCCAATTTTAATTTGGGCTTTAGCTTACAAAAAAAAAAAAAAAAGAGAGAGAATTTGGGGGTATTTCATAATCCTAATAGTTTTTAGGGAAGAGAAAAAAATATAAAAAATTGATTAATAATACTCCTTTCCGATTTCCGAAACTTTACGTATAAAACATTGTTTTACCATGAACACAACATACTTCTCAGGAGCCTCCAAATCATCCCCAGGAAGAGACCTTTTGAGGTTTTGATCATCGCTTTGAGGTAAGAATATATTTTTGATTTTGAGATTGAGATTGGTGGCAAGGACTGGATAAATTATTGTAACTCATAGAGTCTAATTGAAATTTTGGCTATTTTTATTTTAGGATTTTTGATATAATTTTTCTGATTTGGAGTTGAGTTGTGCAATTAGAGGTAAATGTTTATTTTTTTGATATCTGAATCAGCGTTGGACCAATCGATCTTATGTCTATAAGAGTTTTATTTTCATCTAATTATGAGTAACTGTTGATCTCACTTTATTTTATTTTCGAAGGATATGGAACTCC
The DNA here is from genome assembly GCA_033065855.1 of Escallonia rubra. Classification (NCBI taxonomy): domain Eukaryota; kingdom Viridiplantae; phylum Streptophyta; class Magnoliopsida; order Escalloniales; family Escalloniaceae; genus Escallonia; species Escallonia rubra. The sequence goes on along the minus strand of JAVXUO010001754.1, from coordinate 96,813 downwards.
AATGCTTTTCGTAATAATCTGTGTTTGGGCTCTTCATGCACATTTTCTGAAATTCCCTAGTCTCAATTGGTTGGTGGCTTCTTGATGATAGATTTAAATATTTTGTTAGCGTGTCTTTTAGTGGTGATCTGTTGACGGTTAACTGGCATGATATCGTCTAAGTCATGTCCATTTTTTGTTGTTACTTCTTTTTTTGTTTTTGTTTTTGTTTTTGTTTTTTGGTCTTGATTCATTGACCACTCATATTTGAGACATCCAATTATTTATTTGCCAAACTCCTTTCATGAATCAGTACCTAGAAATAACGAGTCTGCTCTCTATTTCTTAAGGATACCCTGTCAAACTATTTCGTTAACGTTTGAATTATTGTTGTTGCTGAAGATTCCCACTCTTGCAAGTGGAACATTGGTTCAGATTTGGTTTCCATATTTTCACTTTATAAATTTTGCATTATTCGATTTACTGTCATTTCTAACTCACCCTCGCTTGACATGACGTTTGTTACTATCTTATTGTATGTTGGTACTTTCATCAAGTGATTTGAGTGACATTTATTAGTGGGAGCCATTGGCCGCTAGGTTGGTGTTTGACTCGTTTGGAAATACTATCTAGGCAAAGTACTGAGGCCTGGCATATTTATTGTCATATTACTTAAGTCAGTGTTTTGGTGAGCCATGTCACGACTCACGAGTATGTGATTTTTTTGTTCCTGGCTTACGTATGTGGATCGGGAAGTGGTCTAGTTCAGCGGGATGAATTAGAGATCGCGATCTTATTTTCTGAACCCTGTCTCACGTGTCACGTGTCAGTGATGACACGTGAGACCTTACTTCTGAATGACTCCTCCAGTGTCTGTCTCTATTCGAATATTTTGCAAATTTGAAATTCTGTCTCGAATCGGTTATGTTAGAATTTTGTACTTCCATAATTTCATTTTCTCGGACATTTTTGTATCCCTTTTGGTTGGTCCATTGAACAACTTTACTGGACATTTGGTTGACTCCCTTATTATTTTCCTTTCAGGTGACCAACAAGTGAGATTGGATTAAAGGGCTAGCTGTGTGACTGAGAGCTAGTAATTTAAATTTTAGAGTTAATAAGACTATTTTAGGAATGTTGTAATGAGGGAAATAATTGTGCTTGTGATTTTATTTTGGAACTCCATGTGCGAGTTATTTGGGACTGCGTAACTGTTTTAAGTGAGGGAGGCATTTATTGATGTTTCTTGGAGACTAACGCTTAGATGCTCTGAATAACCGGTTTGTAAGGCTTTGTGTTATTTTGAGGTTTTCTGACTTTATTTATAATGAGCTTAACGCTTCGAAAAACCGGGACGTTACGTTTCTTATGAAGTCTTCAGCTAGCAAATACCTTAGAAATTTGAATTGGCAGAGTCTGTGCTGGATGGATGCCGAATAAATTATCTAGCTTTTATCGAATGATGAATGAGAGAGTTAGAGAAATCCAAAGACGACCTGAAGTAACTTCACTTACATGTTGAGATTAGACCACCCACTGGCGTGGTATTTCCGTTTTACGCCAGAAATCTAGTTGAAATTTGCTTGGTGTTATGTTACGGTTATCTTTACTAATCGTATGCAATGGCCTTCTGAATATGCAAGCCATCCTTGCGCTACATTGAAAGGTGATTCCATGAATAGGACCATTCGAGTTCAGGGAAGTGAGGGAACAAAAAAAAGACCATCAAGACTATTTTCTAGTAAAAACAGTGGCGGCGCAGGCTGGAAGCAAAGCACCTGCTAGCTCATCCCGGACTATTGAAACAGTTCAAATTGAGAAGTGCTATTGAAGATCATGCCAAATGGATCAATGGAAATGGCCGAACCACCCGAATGTTGATTGATAATTGACATCCTTATGGGCCACTCAAGGAGTTGCTTGGCACCAGAATCATTTAAGGTGCAAGCGGTTCAGAACATGCACCCTGCATCCAATGACATTGTGGCATTCAACGAAGAACTTCATATATATTACGGAGAAGATAGAACGGTTTGGACTCCATTAAAACAAGTTTTCTAGGTGGTCTGCTGCAGTTTTAAGTCCTCAGATACCGTGCAGCAAGGTTGAGTGGCATCAAATTGTATGGAATATAGATGATAGTCCTTAATGGCTTCCATTCTATGGGTGACTTGCAAAAATAGGCTCCGCACAGAAGGCAGATTGAAGAACACGGGTTTTGTGCAGGATGAGGGAATTGTTTGTGCGGTAAACCAGTTGAATCTTTAGATCATCTTTTGTTCCTGTGTGCCGATTCAAGGAACCTGTGAATTTTGGTGCTTTGAAATAATTTGGAAAACATAAATGCTCTTTTCAATTGTTGCCAAGTGAAGTCTATATTAGCAAAAGTGAGGAGAATCGCTCTTTTGCATTCTCATGTTTTGCTAAAGAGTGTACTAGTGGTAAAAGTATAGTAAATTTTTGGACTAGTCCAAAATCCCTAATAAACCTAGTCCAAATCAACAATGCAGCTCAGCTTAAGATAAACCCTAATAAACCTAGTCCAAAATCCCTAAAAATTGGCGGCAAATTTCTGTGCTTTTATTTTTACTACCCACATCAAACAAATTCCAATACTTTCTCTTCTTCTCCACCAAATCCGATGCTATTCGAAGATTCTGTACATCCTTCGAGTCCAATTTCAATCCAAACTTACAAATCATAAACCCTAACCAAATCCAATACTTTCTCTTCTTCTTTTCACGAAATTCACGAACCTCTTTCCCAATTTCAATCCAAACTTACAAATCATAAACCCTAGAAAAATCCCTAATTCAAAATTCTTCGAGTCCTTCTCCTCACGTTGCAAAATGGGTGATGCACGTAGACCCCCTGCAGTTCCAATCCCGTCCGTAGAAACTGCCGATAAGGTCGAATTGTATCGGGCCTTGGAAGCCTCACTGGGCTCACCGCTCAGATCCGACCCATATGTCCCAAACCCTCTCCCCGCCGTCCATCGCGAGCAAACGGCAACGGCGCCACTTCGCCAACTAATCATAGTGATCAGTGGCCCAAGTGGTGTTGACAAAGATGCAGTAATCAAGAGGCTGCAAGAAGTACGAAGTGGAATCCATTTCGTTGTTACACGCTACGAGTAGAGCGATGAGAGAAGGCGAGATCAATGGGAAAGATTACTTTTTTGTGAGTAAAGAGGAGTTCCTGACAATGGTAAGGAGGGACGAGTTATTGGAGTATGCATTGGTGTATGGGGATTACAAGGGCATACCCAAGCAGCAGATTAGAGAGTTTATGGCGAAAGGGCACGACATTGTGCTGAGGTTGGGGACAGAAGGTGTAACGCCCCGAACCCAAAAGTCTGAACACGTCCTTAAACCAAACACAATCATGACTAAAACATAGCAATCGTAATGGTAGAGCAGAACATCTAAAACACAATAACGCAATTATCTGAATCTCAAATACTTAACTTTAAAACTTATTACAATCTATATGTCTAATCCGAATAATAACAATAAAAAGAATGAACTAAACTAAGAGTTTATCTAAATAAAATCAATAGTGTCTAACGCTCCCAATTGCGAACACCAAGTTTCGCTACAGTACTAATATCTCACCATCCGTGTTACTCTTGGCCTGGAAGGGGAAGGAAACAAAACAAAAGGGATGAGCACGAATTGCCCAGTAAAAGATTTTACACCCGGAGGGCCAAAAAGGCGAATACCAAATTTGAGTTATCAAGTAGAACCAACAAATAAAAATTTAGATAACTCAATCGAATTTCACAAATGAATATTTGACGTTATCAAAAGATGGTAAATAACCAATAAGCCGAATTTCAAACACAATTCATCAAAACTTGTGGGTGTCACATACACAATTGCTTATTATTAAGCATCATAAATCATGGTTAGACCATGTCGAATATCGCAGCCGGCGATCGTCACAAATAAGTAATTTTGATAAATATAGCGAATATCCATTCGAAATCCAAAAATAGTTATTGTAGACTCAAATCGAAGAGAACAAAAATACGAATTCAACGGAATAAAAATCAACTGAATCGGAGATCGGATGAGTGAGATATTGGCAAACGAACATTTTGGATAAAAACTTAACGACACGAGGACCGATAAAACTTTTTAAATAAAAGGGCCACCCAGAAAGTGACACGTGGCATGTTATTGATCTAAAACTCTTGAAATCTGAATGTATTATTGGCAAAGGACAACTCTCTTTTGGTTAAAGGAAATTACGGCCATGGAAAACAAAAACTCTGACCCTTCTCAAAAAAAGGACGGTCCACTCCGATTTAAAAGGCCGCACCGGTTCTGACACGAGAAAAAAAATCGACCGCGTAACCTGTGTTTTTAGGTAAAGTAAAACTGTTCAAAATATTTAAACAATTTAAAAACAGAAGTCCAACGATTGCCTTAAGAAAGAAATCGGAAATAGACAACAATGACATATTTACAATACAACGCTAAGATACAAAAAATCACGTTAACAGCTGGGCAGTAGAATATCGGGATTGCGAATCAAAATACGCACAAAAAGATGTGTATCAAAGAAAGCATAAAATCCCTTACCTCAAAGTTGCGAATCTAACGTCGTGAATAATCTCTTTATCCTAGATCAACCACAACCCTTTTTCTTGAATACCTCAAAAAGATGCACTAGCTCTTTTCTCTCTTTTGTCTCAAAATTATGAAGACTCTTATGTCTTCTTCCTCCTTATTCCTAATATGACCTGAAGTCTTAAATCCTTATTGTAATTTTAACACAATTAAAAGTCCTTATTACTAGTATAATCATAATACAAATAAAACTCCTTATCACTAATGTAATCACAATATAACTTCAAATTTTCTTTTTCTTAATATCTAATCTAATTACATTAGCCACTAAATATTACCAAAGACTAATTTCGTCACTAAAAGAGTTCCCAACCAAATTTTCTAAAGTCCATTAATTAACTCTAGATCAACACATATTATTATCATTATTATTATTTTTTTATCATTACTCACATAACTAGCTAAAATTCGGGGTATTACAGAAGGGGCGGCAACGCTGGGGAGGATTCTTGGAAGTAGTGCGGTGTTTGTGTTTCTCGTGGCGGAGAGTGAGGCGGCGCTTGTTAAGCAGCTGATTGATAGGAAGACGGAGACCAAGGAAACGCTGCTGGTGAGGGTTGCGACGGCAAGGGAAGAGGTTAAGCATTTGAGGAAGTTTGATTACGTGGTGGTGAACGAGGAGGGGAGGTTGGAAAGGTCGGCTGGGTCGGGGGAGGCGATTATTGACGCGGAGAAGGCTAGAGTGCGGCAAAGGAATGCGGTGATTTAAGGGTGGATGGTGTCTTTATTGGTTGATACGGTAAGTGCCATGCTTGTTATATACGTTAGTTTTGAGGTACTGTACATTTTAGACTATCACTTCATTGATGTACATTGGTCAATGTGTGAAACAAAGTTTGGGTTTTTGTCTAATAGAATTGGGTTTATTTATGATAAAATAAACTTGATGTTGTCATCTGAGAATCATGTATGTGCTTTTAACATTGTAGAATGCTTAGGTACATTTGGGTGGAAAATCATGTACTGCATGCTGATGTGAATTTTTTCCGTGGCAGTTCATTGACTGCATAAAGTTTCTAAATTAGGCAAATTTTCACTAACGATTGAGTGAGAATTTACCTTATGTGCCGCCATATATCAATCTTAAACTGCAACTCTTCCGTAAAAATTCTCAAGTTCTATATTTGAGGGAATTATATAGTTTGGGCAATAAAACTGGACTATAGAAGAAGAGTCTGATATGTCCAGTTTTTCATCTAACGTTTGGGAAATAACGCTTTCTATGTGCTGCGGGTGTAGAAGGGAGAACTGGGAGGAGTCAACCCGAGTACTGGATTCGGACAATGGCCAACTTATGGTGTAGCTGTTGATATGAAGTTTAGGCTTAAAAAGAATTAGCAATATGAAGATAGTAAGAAATCAAGTATCAAATTTTAGATGTTATGAAGATTTTTTATTGCATTTTTCTTGTTGAATATCTTTTTGTATACTCTTCTCCCTTATATCTCTGAATGAGGAGTTTTACGATCTTCTCTCACTGAGTGCTATGGCAGGGCATCTAGTATTTTAAAACTAGTCGGAACTAGGTCATGGTTCATGCTAAGTGAAAGAAAATAAGGTAGAGGATACAATGGTTGGCACTAGACCTTGAGATTTGGGATCTTTAGGGTCTTGGATCTTGGGTTAATTTCTTGATCAGATAATGGGTTTACTTTAGGACATTACGCTCCGACGCACACGCAGTGCTTGGTGGGGGAGATAAGTAGGTATCTTGGTAGGTACAATACTAGGTTCTTTCTCTAGCTGCTATATCATCTCCTTCATCCCTTTCTTAGTTTACAATTGTCTATGGGTTAGTGAAACCTTGATGCATTGAGCTTTTTCCTTGACTGTCTTTTTGAATTTTTAGGGGAGAATGCAAAAAGTTATCTTCAGGATGTCTCAACACCAAGCTAGTACACGGTTCAAATTTCTTTGATCAAGATTATTCACCTTTAAACTTTTTATATGTTTTTGCCAAAAGGCTGATAATTTGCCATAACTTGCTGATTACCTCGGCTTAAGTCGGCTTTCGCTTTTGCATGTCATCTTTGTATAGGCTATTAGGCATAAAGCTTAATTATGCCTTTTGTACTTCTGCATATAAACCCTTGGAGTTGATTATTTTTGTACCTCTTTTTTGTTGTTGTGATAATCAGGCATGGCTTCAAATGGCAGCTAATTCAGTCTTCCACGAATGGACCAAACACATTGAGACTGCATTACACTTCATTTGCCAACGTATCCAATCTCGTGTTCTGGTATCTCTATCCATCTCCACAAATCACCAATTGGCAGACATCTTTACTGAGGCACTTGGACGGGACCGATTTCACGAGTTACTTGGCAAGTTGGGCATTTCGAAGCTCCACGCACCAACTTGAGGGAGAGTATTGGCATGTTATATTCTTGATTACAGAATGATTTGATCAACAACATGATTTTAAGCCATAGCACAATTTTAGGATCTGAGATCATAGCATGATTTTAGGATCTGTAATTCAATTGTCTTTCCTTTTATGTCAGGGATTAGTCAACCCTGTTGTTGTATAAATACTTACGAATTCATCAATTAGATTATCTATTGAAGATAGTTATTCGCTTCATATAAACAAGATGCAAATGGATCCCAGTACAATTGTTTAAGAATTAAAAGTCATTTTGCAAGTAGGGAGTTGATACTTAAATTGATTAACAAAAGGAAGAGGGGAATCTTTTTACAGCTTTAAGTGTCTGAGAGCTTCCCCGAAGTGCTACTTTGGAAGCCCCCCCCCCCCCCCCCCCCCCAAACAGAAGGAGTCTTAAAAATTTGATAGATGAATTCGATGAAGCCTATGCTTTTTAAGTATGATAATATTATTGACTCATTTTCTAACATTCTCGCTTGTATACATATTTCCCTTTCTTCAGTATAGTGTGATTTGCACTCAGTTTATTTGTACACTTGTTATGGTGCACCTCAACAGCTTATAATAAAAGGAGAACTAAATATGCTAGCGGAAAGAATCAAACTCAAGATCATGCCAAATCAGAACTTTGAACCCAACCAGTATTATGGCTAAAGCAAAATACAAACTTCGAAGAAGCAGATTCCTCTGCAAATTTCTTTGTTTAAAGAGAAGAACCTCCTAGCCCGCTTTAGATCAGGAGGAAAGAACTTCCGAATCTAAACTCTAAAGCCTCCTGCTGTGGGGTTGTAGATAGTTCCGAGCACAGTTATTAGAAAAGGAAAAAGCCTCCTACTCTGCTTTATTTTCCAACGTGGTTGATAAGACAAATTCACGTCTCGCACCAGCAAGACGTTTTGAAGCCAGAAGAGCTCAATCTTCTGTAGCAGTTGCACAAACCCAACTTCAGCAGGTGGTTTACGATCTAATTTGGACTACCAACATGGATGTAGAAAGTGGAAGTGAAAGCGATAGCGATAGTGATGCTTCAATCAGCTATTGGTGGAAATCATACGCACCAGGAACAGAGTTGACTGACTTTGCTTCGCGGCTCGCAATGTTGGAGAAAGCAGCAGCTGGCCTAGGAGCCATCGGGTTTATCTGGGCATCAGGTGTTCTTCTTGGTGGTTTCGCCAGCTCTCTAGCCAAAGCAGATTTTTGGTTCATCAATGTCATTCTGCTGATTGAAGGAATCCGAATATTCAGTAGGAGGCAGATCATTAGATGGCAACACGACGCTCGGTGGTCACTGACTGGTGCTGTACGAAGATGTTTACGGCCAATAAAGTCTAGTGTACGCTTTGTTGTTGGAACTTTGAAGCTTGCAAAGGTAAGCCGACGCAGAAGGGAAACTCCGGAAACTTGGCTTAGTAGAAGGAGGGTTATATGGACAAAATATACCATGTTCTCCCTATTTCTCTATTGCTTCCAACTTGCATCTTCTACCACTTGCGTAATTCTCTCTTCTATGAAGCTTATCAAACATATACGGGGTGATGTAGGAGATGCCAACGAGAGGAACCAACAATTAGCTCTGAATATTTTCTATTCCTTGGCCTTGGCGGAAGCATTATTGTTTCTCTTGGAGAAAGCTTATTCGGAGTGGATGATCATGCACCGAAAGGTACTAGACGAGATGAACAGAGAATGCAAATTAGAGCCACGCGATACTGTCTACATCAGAGAGTTCTTTAATGACGCGTATTCAAGATGTGTTAACGGAAGCATTTTTGGTGCCTGGCGAAACGATATGGTATCATTTGCCATGGATCGCTTGGCCTCAAATGTCTTCTGGGATCAATCATGTGGAGCTATTCTTCTACAAAAAATTGTAACAAATGACAATTTTGCATATGCAACACTTCAAAAGGTTGGAATCACAGAATCAGTGATGGCAAGGCTAGTTCAGATGCTGAACTGGAAAGAAGTGAAACAACGGGAGCTCAGACAGGCAGCAGCCGAGATCTTGGTAAAACTAGCAGGTCCAAAGTATCAACCTCTTCAGGTTGCCGGTATTCCGGGCGTAATGGAGTCAATATCATCTCTGCTCTTCTACAGCGGCTCAGCTGCTGCATCCGGTGAAATCTCTGTGAGGACGAGCCATTTCGAATCTGAACATCATGATCTTTTGGAAATAGTTAATTTGGGGCTTCGCTTACTGAAGAAACTTTGTCGTGACTATGGTAGCTGTGAAAAGATTGGAAGTACGAGAGGCCTCCTGCCAAAAATTATTTATTTCACATATGCAGATGAGAGACTGTTGAAAGGTGAAGCAGATATACCTACTCGTATTTCAATACTGAAACGATCTCTTCAAGTGGTGAAGATGTTGGCAAGTACAACAGGATCAACTGGTAAACAACTCCGGAAAGAAATATTGGAAGTGGTTTTTACAATCAGCAATATTAGAGGTATGTTGCAGCATGGTGAAAAGTATCCGATGCTACAGCGACTAGGCATCGAAATACTAACTAGTCTTGCTGTAGAAGAGGATGGAAGAGAGTTAATTGGTTGTACTGGCAATGTTATCAAGGAATTGTTCAACATTTACTTGAAACAAGGGGTGCCTGAGGGCCCTAAACATCTGAACCGTGTAAAAGTTGCAGCTGGAGAGACATTATCAATGTTGACACTAGAAAGTACTAGTAATTGTCACCGAATCTTGAAGTTGAAGCTGATCGAAAATCTTGTTAGAGGGTTGGAGGATCGGGAGCTTCGGCTAAGTGCAGCAAGAATTCTGAGAAATTTGTGCACCTATAGTGGAGGCAGCTGTTCCGATCAGGTGAGGGATGTCGTTGCTGCAGCACCAATTGTGAGTTCTCCTTTTCTTTGAACGGAAGCCTAGTAGTCGTGTTTTTTTACCTATATAACGTGCAATCATGACTCAGTGACAAAAGTGAAGCCATATATTTGCAGGTACTCAAAGAAATCACTACGGAAGAAATGAAGTTACAAGAAGTGATGGTTGGACTAGCAGCACAAGTTTGCAGATTTATGACAACTCAAGAATCAAGCGCCTTGTTTGAGAGGGTTGGAATTCAAGAGGCTGAATTAGCTAGGATGCTAGTCCAGATCTTAAAAACTCACCAGTACCCATTAGTCGGGTGTCTACGAATGAGGAGGTTCGTCTTAGAGTTGGCAATTTGTTTGATGAGACATGAGGATAAAAACGTTCAACATTTCAAGGATCTGGGAATGGAGAAGGAGCTGGAACACGTCCTAGAGACGACTTCACAGCTTGAAAGCTTTTATATGTTCTCTGGTTCTGTTGGGCTTAATCGACACAGAACGCCAATTCACTCACTGGTTGAAACTGCAATGGAATTGCTCGCAGGTAAATAAGTTGCTGTTGAAAAGTAATTGCACGATGCTTATGAAGTCTTCAGCTAGCAAATACCTTAGAAATTAGAATCGGCAGTCTGTACTGGATAGACGACGAATAAATTGTCTTGCCTTTCTGGGATGATGAATGATAGAAGTTCAGGGAAATACTAAGACGACCTTAAGTAAGTTGACTTACATGTTGAGATTAAACCACCCACTGGCGTGGTATTTCCATTTTTATGTCAGAAATTTAGTTGAAATTTGTTTGGTTTTATGTTGCGGTTATCTTAGCTAATAGTCATATCATACGCAATGGCCTTGTGAATATGCAAGCCAACCATGCAGCCTGATTCTAGTAGAGGTTGCCAAGTAGTTGTCCTGCCAGCATGCTTTTCTGCAGACATATTCTAATTGTGATGGGGGCATTCCCTCCCGCCCAACCTAACTTATTAGCGACTGATATGGCTAAGTAATAGTTCTAAGCAGAATGGTGATTCTATTCAAGTATTTCATCTTCCTGAGGGCATTAGTCCTTCCTGGCACAAATATTGCCTTCATGTACCGACGCTTAAGCAGGTTTATCATTGGTGATGGAATCCTGTTCCCCGTTAGTTTACTGTGCTTTTCTACTTCAACAACTATAGACCATCCGAGCCCGAAAAAGGAACTGCCAAATTGAGCTGACTTCTTAGTTTATTTTTCTCAGTTTAGAGGATCCACACCACTTCAGTGTAATTGCTCTTCTCTCAGTTACTTCCAGCTACAATTCGAGATGCTTTCCCTGAAGAAAGTTAAGGACTCTATTTCAAAATGGATTGATAATACATAGGGGAGTCGCCAAACATTAACTTCCCTATTGGGTCATTGGTAAATTGACATCATGATCAGTTTCATATGGGACGTGGTAGATAAAAGGGTGCCAAAGGATCAGAAAAAGTGAAACCAGTGGATTCTCCTTTTCTCTCGTCTTTCTTTCCAGTGGACACCGGCGTTACAATCAATTTGGAGTGGAGTCAGTTTTCATAACAGTACTCACACCTTCACTAGAATAACATGAACAAGCTAAACTGTTATGTAATCACATCTCAAACCAGACAAATCCTGAAACCACAAAAGCTCAAATCTTGTGTAACAGCTCAAGACTACATTAACTTTCCTATTGGGACATTGGTAAATTCACATCGTGATCAGTCTCATATGGGACATGGTAGACAAAAGGGTGCCAAAAGGATCAAAAAAAGCGAAACCAAAGGATTCTCCTTTTCTTTCTTCCCAAATCCCAGTGGACACCAGCGTTACAAACAATTTGGAGTGGAGTCAGCTTTCATTACAGTCATCACACCTTCTCTTGAATAACATGAACAAGCTAAACTGTTTTGTAATCACATCTAAAACCAGATAAATCCTGAAACCAGCAAAAGCTCAGACCTTATGTAACAGCTCAAGACGACATTTCAACCCAAACTGATCCAACTTGGAAGAACCATATGTGGTTTACCAGCTAGCTGAAATCAGCTACATGGAGGGATAAGGAAGCAGTCCTCTGCAGGTTCTTGAATTTAGCCCAGACCTCGATTCAGTTACCCGAGCACCTGCTGAAACTGATGGCAGCCACCCAGCTAACGTATTCTTTCCATCACCACACCGCATTAAAGGCACGAGTTACGCGCCAGGATCAACCTTGACTAGGATTGCTTCACAGTTTTGCAATGCTGGAGAAAGTATCAGCTGGACTAGGAGCTCTGGGGTTGATCTGGGCGTCAGGAGTTCTGCATGGCGGTTTCTAGGAGCTCTGGGGTTTATCTGGACATAAGGCGTTCTAAAGGAGGTCCAATGTGTTTTTCTGCAGACATTTTCACTCTCAAATGTAATCTTGATGGGGCATTCATCCACACCTAACCAAGTAGTCAGTACAACTGATATCGATGTAATATATTTCTAAGCACAACAGTAGTTGTAGTTATGCATTTTATCTACCAGACGGCTTCCTGGCACAAATTTCTCTGCCTTCATGTAATGGTTGTTTCTTAGGTTCATCAAGTGCTAAAATCCTGTTCCCCTAAGCAATTTCAAGCTTTCATAGCTCTTAAAATGTACACATAAATGCTCTGGACTAACAATACTGGACTTAACACAATTACTTTCTAAGTGAAAATAGGGAGAAAAGTCCTATACTTCAAGAGTCGTGCTCTTTGCAATTGGGAACATCAGGACTGGCTTAAGAATTCACGGAGTAACCTAGCTTGCCTTTGACAATTTTATATAGGAGAACCAGGTAGAAAAGTCATCAGTAAGAAAATAACTTTGGTGTACAGTACCTCCATTTGTGAATTTTGGTGCTTTTAAAGATTCTGGAGAACAGAAATTGCCAAGTGAAGTCTGTATTAGTAAAGGTGAGGAGATTCGCTCTTTTGCGTTCTCATGTTTCGCTAAAGAGCATACTAGTGGTAAAATACATAACTTCTACTGACAAAGGAAATAATGGTAACACATGATATGACGTGAAAGTAATCATTCTGCGGTTGTAAATGTTTCTTGTTTGCACTTTACACTGTTTGGAATATGTTCTTCCAGGATTTGGATTTCTAATTCATTTTTTTTTTCTTTGGAACAAAAGGAAATTCAAATAATTCCTATTATGCATTTGGAAAACAAAGGAAATGGACAGTAATAGATTTTTAAACAATTACATCATTGATTTACGTTAAGAAATAAACTGAGCTAAGTAATTTCACATGCATTGGTTGCAGCACAAAGTAGTAGTGATGTGTGAATAGTCGCAGTATAGGTGTTGGTGTAACGACACTGACGGGGAAGTGGTGGGGTGATTTGTTATAATTATGAGACTGGTGGTTGTGATAATGAGATGTAATTAGTGGTTGGGATGGTAACAGTAATACTGTTGTTGGGATCCACGACAATGGTTCTGGTGGTGCATCAATGTGATTGTAATAGGGCAGTCTAGTGATTGTAATGAAAGTAGTGGGGGTGGTGGTATCTAAGTGATAATTGGTATATTGATGATAATAATCATGCTGGCGGCAACATAGATGCGATGGTGGTGGTAGTTATATGGCGACGACAGCAACTATAGCGATCTATTGATGGTAATGGTGATCGTGGTGGTGATAAGAAACTTGACAGCCGTGATGACTCTGGTAGTGGTGGTATCATGTGACAGTTGTGGTGGGTGAAATCGTTTAATAGGGGTGGGTATAGCGGTTGAGTGCTGGTACATTGATGATAATAAAATGGTTGTAGTAGCGCTGGAAGTGGCGGTAATAGAAGTAAAGGAAGTGGCAACACCGACAATAAAGATTATTCAAGCCACTTCATCAGTTGTAGAGATTCATGTTAAGGTAAAATAGGATATATATATTTTTTTTATTCAAGTAAATTCAAATCTCATGAAATCCGACCATTTTTCAAATTTCACACTATATAAGCAAATCTAGTCAAACTCCATGAAATTTAATTTCCATTCTTTTTTTTAATGTTTCAAATAACAAAAAAATTGAGTATTTAAAATAAAGTTCTATTAATTCTGTGATTCTAAACAGACAGTTAGTCTTCGAAGCAATGCCTAACACGTGTAGTTATCACGATGTATGTTTACCCATTTACTTGAGTGAAAATGAAATTGTTGGCCGAGCCATACCCAACAGAGGCCCATACGCAATTAACTTGGAGTTACAGCCCAACCCCAAAAATACAAGTCAACAATGCAGCTCAGCTTAAGATAAGCCCTAATAAACCTAGTCCAAAATCCCCACAAATTGGCGGCAAATTTATGTGATTTTTGCACTACCCACATCAAACAAATTTCCATATTTTCTCTCCTCCTCCACCAAATCCGATGCTAGTTCGACGATTCTGTACATCCTTTGCTCGTTCCAACCCACACCCATCTCTTCTTTTCACGAAATCTGCGAACGCCTTTCCCAATTCCAATCTAAACTTACAAATCTTAAACCCTAGAAAAACCCCCAATTCAAAATCCTTCAAATCCTTCTCCTCAAGTTGCAAAATGGGTGATGGACGTAGACCCCCTGCAGTCCCAATCCCGTCCGTGGAAAGTGCCGATAAGGTCGAATTGTATCGGGCCTTGGAAGCCTCACTGGGCTCACCATTCCGATCCGACCCATATGTCCCAAACGCTAATCCACTAATCATAGTGATCAGTGGTCCAAGTGGTGTTGGCAAAGATGCAGTAATCAAGAGGCTGCAAGAAGTGCGAAGTGGAATCCATTTCGTTGTTACCGCTACGAGTAGAGCGATGAGAGAAGGCGAAATCAATGGGAAAGATTACTTTTTTGTGAGTAAAGAGGAGTTCCTGACAATGGTAGAGAGGGATGAGTTGTTGGAGTATGCATTGGTGTATGGGGATTACAAGGGCATACCCAAGCAGCAGATTAGAGAGTTTATGGCGAAAGGGCACGACATTGTGCTGAGGGTGGACATACAAGGGGCGGCAACACTGAGGAGGATTCTTGGAAGTAGTGCGGTGTTTGTGTTTCTCGTGGCGGAGAGTGAGGCAGCGCTTGTTCAGCGGCTGATTGATAGGAAGACGGAGACCAAGGAGACACTGCTGGTGAGGGTTGCAACGGCAAGAGAGGAGGTGAAGCATTTGAGGAAGTTTGATTATGTGGTGGTGAACGAGGAGGGAAGGCTGGAGAGGTCGGTTGGGTTGGTGGAGGCGATTATTGACGCGGAGAAGGCTAGAGTGCGGCAGAGGAGTGTGGTGATTTAACGGTAGGTGATGTTTTTATTGGTTGATTAACCAGGTGCATTGCTTGTTATATACGTTAATTTTGAGTTTCGCTAGAGATATGCAAGTTTCATGATTATATTGGCAAGATATGAATGGTTGTAGTCTCTTACATCTGTTGAAATCGTTTTGGAGCTTTGAGAAAGAGCATATAGTGAAATTTGGGTTACATATAGATATAGTTTCAAGCGCGTCCATAATTTTGTGGATTTAATGCATTGCTATTGTCTTTGAAAATGCCTTTCCAAATCAAAGGCCTACCTCTCCCCCCAACCCCCTTCTTCCTTCTTTTCCTCCTCCTTGGGACCACCTTCCTTCACTTGTTTACTGGGTGAACTTTTGTTAGGGATATTGTACATTTTAGACTATCACTTCATTGATGTACCTTGGTCAATTTGTGAAACAAAGTTTGGCCTTTTGTCTAGAAAATTGGGTTCATTTATATTAAAATTAACTTGATGTTGTCATTCGAAAATCATGTAAATGCTTTTAGATAAGGCTTGGGTTACCCCCTGGCGGCAAGCTCCCATTGTGCCTCTCTTGCCATTGTACAATTCTTAGGTACATTTGGGTGGAAAATCATGTATTGCATGCTGACGTGGACTTTTGCTGTGGCAGTTCATTGACTGCATAAAGTTTTTAAATCGGGCTAATTGTCTCTAACTACTGAGTGAGAATTTACCTTATATGCCGCCATATACCAATCTTAAATTGCAGCTCATCAGTTAAAGTTTTTGATAAAATGCCAAATCTGTGCCTTAAAGTATCACCCCAGTGCCAAACGTTTTAAAAGTACCAAATCAGTACCGAAGTTCCCAAAATTGAACCAAATCAGTTCGGGCGCTAACAGATCATGGATGCCCTTAAAGAGTTCAGGGGTAAGACCATTATTATGAAAAATCGTTATAAAAGTTGCTCTCTCCTCCTCTCTCCCACCCGCTTCTCTCTTTTCTTTCTTCACACACACACACACACACACAAAGTTACACGGACACGCACATTGCCGGTTCACCGTCGCCGCACCACCATCACCGCCATCAGATCTACTTTGCACACACACGTCATCTAGGTGGAAGCTGCTCTCTCGTTTTCTCTCTCCAACCCCTTTATTTCTTCTCTTTCTCCACACACACACAGAGTTACACAGGCACACACAATATACAATTACACACACACACACACACACACACACATCAGTACCCAAATCTTCAAGAAACTCAAATCCCAACACAAATCAATCATCTTTATCAACTGCAACACCACCCTCAAGATCATCATCTTCATCTCTCTCCTTCCACTTGGCCATCGCCTCCACCGCCTCAAATTTACTATCAACCACCACTGACCTCAACCCTATGGCCCCATCGACGGTTCCACAAATCCATTGCTGCTGCTGCCATAAAAATTTTCACAAAATATCTTATTACAGGAAATAACAAGCCAGCCTGATTCTTACCAAAATCAAAGAACCATCATAACAACTGCCATCGACCACCACAACTCCCTTACGATAATGAGTGCCGGACCAACCACTCCTCAACACCGGCAAATGCTCGACCCACCTCCACTATCCACCGCTGTCAAAGCCACTACTGTCCTTTTCCGATCTTTGACCATTTAACCCACCACCACCAAAACCTCCGTCCCAGATTGCCCCACTAACAACCGACGGTCCCCACCCCGTCAACAAAATCCACAACAAATTCCCCGTCCAGGATTACCACTTTCACTGAGCCTGCCACCATCAACAAAATCCCTAACCGAAAATCCACAACAAAATCCATCAACAAAATCCTAGAATACCACTTGTTATTTTGCATAAATATCAAGCTATTGTTACTTGGTGGAGCAAACAAATTATATATAGAGATAGGAACAGAGAGGGAGAGAGAAGATCTGGGTTGGTGTAATGACGGTCGGCGGTGGAGGCGACGATGCGGGTGTGTGGGTAATTGGATGGTGGTGGCAGCGGCGGTTGGGTTGGTGTAATGGTAGTCGGCGTTAAAAGCTTGGGGTGCTGGGCGGTGGTCGGCAGTATTAGGTTTGTGACAGCGGTGGTCGCACGTGGTGTTGGGCGACTGCAGTCAAGACTACCGGAGGTGAAGTAGCGGCAGATGCGTAAGTTCTTTGATTTTGCTAAATGCGTAAGTGGTGTGTGTGTGTGTAACTGTTTTATGTGCGTGTGTAACTCTCTCTGTGTTTGCACCAAAAAAAAAAGTGTAACTCTCTCTGTGTGTGAAGAAAGAGAAGAGAGAAAGGGGTTGGAGAGAGAAGGAGAGAGCAACTTTTATAACATTTTTTCATAATGACGGTCTTATCTCTGAACTTTCTAACAGCATCCATGATGCATTAGCCGTCGGACTGATTTGGTTCAATGTTGAGAACTTAGGTACTGATTTGGTACTTTTGAGACGTTGGGTGCCAGAGCTGTACTTGGATGATAGTTTAGGGCACAGATTTGGCATTTCCCAAAAAAGTTTCAAGCTCTATATTTGAGGGAATTATATAGCTTGGGCAATAAAACTGAACTATAAAACTGAACTATATAAAGAGAGTCTGATATGTCCAGTTTTCATCGAACATTGGGAAATAACGCTTTCTATGTGCTGCGGGTGTTGAAGGGAGAACTGCGAGGAGTCAACTCGAGTACTCTGGATTGGGACAATGGCCAACTTATGGTGTTGCTGTTGATATGAAATTTAAGTTTGAAAAGAATTGGCAATATGAAGATAGTAAGAAATCAAGTTGCAAATTTTAGATTCTGTGAAGATTTTTTATTGGACTTTTCTTGTCCAAGATCTTGTATAAGTTTTACGATCTTGTTTCATTGATTGCTGTGACAGAACACCTAGTATTTTAAAACTAGTCGGCACTAGGTCCTTGGTCCTGCTAAGTGGAGAAAAATAAGGTAGAGGATACAATGGATGGCACTAGACCTTGGGATTGGGGATCTTTAGGGTCTCGGATATTGGGTGTCATACTTGTTTAGTTTATGGGGACACCTTGGGACATTACGCTCAGATGCACGCAGCGGTTGGTGGGGGAGATAAGTAGGTATCTTGGTAGGTAGAATACTAGTTTTTTTTTCTCTAGCTGCTATATCATCTCCTTAATCCCTTTCTTAGATTGCATTTGTCCATGAGTTAGTCAAACCTTGATTCATTGAGCTTTTTCCTTGACTTTCTTTTTGAACTTGTAGGCGAGGATGCAAAAACGTCTTAACACTAAGCTAGTACACACACACATGGCTAAAATTTCTTTGATCAAGATTATTTAGCTAAAAACTTTTCGCCAGACGGCTGATAATTTTCCATAACTTGCTGATTACCTGTCTGAAGTCGACTTTTGCTTTTGCAGGTCTTCTTTGTATAGGCTGTTGGGCATAAAGCTTAATTATTCCTTTCATATTTCTAGTATGCACATATCCTCTTCAACCTGACCCCATATGTCTACATACACAATCACAAGCATTAGTTACTACTTCCACTTCTTCCAAGTTAGTTATCAGCGGCCCTTCTGTTTTGCATCCTCTTCAATCTAACCACAGGTTACTGCTTGCGGGGAGCAATTAGATTCCCTTGATTAAGTATATTGGTCTTTCTTTCACTAGTTTAGGTTTGACTCATAACTGTTTTTTTTTTTAATAGCAGGCATTGTGAGAAGAGTGCTGATGATGAAGTTCTGTGCTCCTGACCATCTGGTATATGGGAATTTTGAAAGATCTGATTACCAGATTGGAATAAATGTCGGAGAAACTAAAGAAGTCAAAAGGTCAAAATTTTGAGAATGCGACATGGCAAAAGAATCAGGAACTGATTTAGTATCTGTTTCATGGTAGTTTTAAGCAATTTCGAGTCTCGACAGTATTGTGTAGATGTCTTTGGAAGTTAGATTGATTGTATAGTGTAAGTATTGGAGAACTGATTTACATGGTTGAACGGATTCTAATATTCAGTTGAGGATAGAATAGCACATGTCAAACTCTTTAGCATAAACTTCCTGAAAGATGAGTATGATACATGTTACAATAATGTTAAACTTTTTGATTGGGGAGAAGAAGCTCAAGCTTTGGTAATATTTATGATGAGGTAGAGATTTCTGTTGATGTCTTTAAGTACTTATGGAGTTGTAAAAGGGTATCTTACTATCTTTTCTACCATGGGATGGCATGATGTCAAAATAGCAAAGAAATCATGAAGTGAATTTATTTGAAATGAAAAGTATTCTAAGAAGCCCAGTTGAAGTGTTGAACTGAGCTTATGTGCCAACCAGGACCTTGTTCGTGAGGAATGAGAACTAGTTGTTCTCGCCATTGTGCTTCTTTCTCATCTACCCACACCCCCTGTTTGCTACTTATTGATGTTTACAAATTCTGGCAATGTATAGTCCATAGGCGAAATCGTCATGTAAGCACATTCTTCGATAGAGGATGACGGTTGGTGGGAAAGAGACGAAATGAAAGGAGGTAATAGAATGTCGTCCGAGGAACTGAATTTCATGTGATCTTTAAAGTCTCAGAGAGGAGAATGAGTAGTGTTAGAATTTTGCTGAAGAGTTGTTGGATTTTTTATCGTGTTAGTGAATATTCAGGCATGGGCTGTAGAGGGTCCTTGGGGAAAGAGATCATTTGAAGGTCAGATCTAGAAAAGCAGGCCAACTGTGCTCTTTTTATAATAGCTAGGCCAAGTTCTGGAGCACGGGAGTTCAGCAGGAGATGTCCTGAGGGTTTCCATTACTCGTGATCAGCAAATTTACTTCAGCAGCAGGTGTCGTTATTTTGCTCTTTCATGGCTGGCGCCTTTGAATGGCATTCTGCGTGTTTTTTTTTTGTGCCACTCGAGGGACTAGGTGGCCAGTATGCTCTATATCAATGGCATTCTTTAGCGAAGTTGGGTCTATTTTCTATACTATAGGGAATAATTTCGGGCGTCAAGATCTACCTACGAGTTTTGATGCCCTCTGACACGAATATATTCACTTCTACAATGGCCTTTTCTAAGAAAAGTGAAATTATACAACGACTGTCAACCTAGACACCACGTGACATGATCCATATCATCTAACCATCCGAAGCTCTCATGCACGCGGAGACGGTCAAACTATTTGTCATTTGCTTGTGTTACAAAGAAAGTTTTGATTGCAATTTGGGAAGCTTCATCTGTGCTTGTCTTAGAGAAGCAAGGAATGAATGATGTCCCCACTACAATGAAATGAGTCCGATTATGAACCAAGACAGCGAAAGAGTCTTCTTCCTGAGGAGCATTGCTGCTTCCTCGAAATAATCCCAAGTGCCAACCAGTTTTTTGTAATCTTGACTTTTTGATTCAGTTAAATTCAATATTTTCTCAATCATGTTACGTTAAGTAAAGCTAAGAAATTTTCACCAAAAAGACCTGAGTGGGGCATGATTTTCCATTTCTATAATCATGATCAAGGGAGTTTTTACCTTTTGGAAACGTTTCATCTGTCCCAAATTTATGGTCTTCTTTAGTTAAAGCTAAGTAAAAGTTGATGCTCTGATTTTATCTTTTGGCTTTTGATTGAAAAATCAAAAAGTCAATTGTGTTAAAAGGAGCAAGGTTAATTCTGGAAAAAGAGTGATCAATGTGCGTTAAGTATTGTTCACGACAACAATTATACGATAGAACGGAAGAAGATTTCGTTCCGCACGTTTACTTTTAGACGGAGGGAGTAGTAATCAAATGAAAGTTGTTCTTCTAATACGATTGTGAAGCTTTACTGCGCATGTCTAATTAAGTTCTACTTAAAATATGGAAAATGATCTTTATCTCTTTGAATGTTACTCTACATCTTTGTTTGTCTTCGAATAATATTATTAAGTATTAATAAGATACAATTCTAACAATATAAAAGGAATAAAAAAAGTACGTCACAATAAAAATAACATTATACACTAATAGAAGCAACTAATGAATGACACTGACATGACCAAAATCTGGTCCTATATATATATGATGTGGACCATTTGCCTTTTGACTTGGGTTGCAAATCAAACACATTGATTACAAGACACAAATCTATACAAGTTGTTAATCTTTAATATTACACAGACCATCAAGAACAAATGTTCTTCCTGTCATTTTCATTTTCCTTGCAACCTCGTTCCTCTCGGAAAAGTCAGACTTCGAATACGGAACAAGTACAACAGATTTTAATAACTAAATTAGTTATACGAGATTAGTCCGGAGATTGAGAAGGCGTCAATGTGCTATAAATTTGGGACAATTTGTATTTAAATATTACTAGATCTATTCAGGCAGGGGCGGCTCCAAGATTCTACACGATTTGAATATTTAAAACAACAATAAGTTGAAAGTGTTTAAAATGCTAAAATATATATTAGAAAATTTTAACTTTTTAATTTTAATGTTTTAACAAAATGTCATATCGGTAACATTAAAATCTTTTAGTGACATATATTAGGAGTAATAGGGGGAGGCGGGTTGCCATGGTCCCCCCCCCCCCCCCCCACCCGGCCCTACATTAGTTCCGCCTCTGTATTCAGGAGCCAATAGTCAGTTGTGTATGTATATGTATATTGTCATGCATACGAGGGCACGAGATGTCACGTGCGATGACCGGACACGAGTGAAATGATCACATTATATCCTAACACTAATTAGACGTGTGAGTTTTCAACACTTCCTTTGTGAAACACCCCCTCCCTTCCCCCCAATACGCGCCCGCGTAGATCGTAATGATTCCGATGCTCAACTTTGAAGCATTTTATGTCCCCCAAAATACTAGCATAATTAGGAAATTACTTTTTTCTACACCAAAGATAGAGGGTCAAGGCCAAGATGTATCCGAAAAATCGATTTCAGATTTCTTGGTCACGTAGAGCTCAAATTATAAGAACATTTTCATACTCAAGAGCAATTATTGAGTAAGCAATTGGGAGTTGGTCCAAATGTCTTTTGGCTTAACAGAAAGGGACTCTTCCTGTAACCCAACCTTGCAAGCCACGACCTGCTACATTACCCCGGCTGAACATCATCACCATTTGTATTTTTGAAGTAAAACCGATAATTAAGGAGAGAATCAGTCAGCATAATCATGTTTATTATTGCAAGAGGGAAGATAATCAATAACTTAAAATAAGTCAGTAGCACGAACATAGAATGAATGGATCACCCCTGACTTTTGAGTAGGAAACAAGTCTTGCCAGTTCTGGCTCTTATAGTTTATCCAAGAAAAACAATTTTTTACAGCCAACTAGTAATGCAATTGGCTAGTTATGATTAACATATGATTTCCCGATATTTTACTAATTTTGTCAGCGACTAGTATATTTCAACTTGTTTATGCTAAAATGAAGACTTCGGGAGAAGGCGGCGAAGTTACTAGTCTTTACTCTATCCTGATTTGAGTTTTCTACAAAGCCCGTTTTACAAAAGGGATACAAATGCTTTAGTTATCACCCAGCGGAGATGAATACTATCCGGTAGCGACAGAAAATTCTTTGGCGCTTGAATCGGGTATAAGATGAGTACGTGAGTGATAAGAGTTTCAAAAAATGTAGGACAGGTTGTTCATTATATGTCTGCTCCCCTCAGTCTGTCTGTTGGAGCTTATTTGAACTTGCGCTACGCACTAGAGGTAGTCTTCCCCCTCCTGTAACCCTCCACTCCCAAATCCTTGGTACAGGTGAAGATAGGTCTCAGATCTCTTATATAATTATAATAAATAAGGTCTCTCTCCTCATCAATTGTCATCAGTGACAAGTTAAGATAAGTTGCAATCACGATCTGACCGGGCCAAATTTAAGTTTCATTTCAGACTTTCTGTCTTCCACTACATAATGTATTGGACGGTGAACTTTATCAAACTGCCAATCCCTGTATGCATGTGCTTCCCTCCGACTCTTTGCTTTCCTACAATGCATTTTGGTAAAAATTTACATTCCTTATATTATGTAGCGGACGACGGAGAGATTTAAATGAAACGTAGATCTAACCCGTCCATCTGCAATAGATGGACGGCTAGATCACCGATGACAAGAGATTAGGTCTCGTACAAGACGTTATCAACCCACCAACAAAAGTAATTCACATCGAGCATATCCCCAAAGAC
Organism: Escallonia rubra; assembly: GCA_033065855.1. Classification (NCBI taxonomy): domain Eukaryota; kingdom Viridiplantae; phylum Streptophyta; class Magnoliopsida; order Escalloniales; family Escalloniaceae; genus Escallonia; species Escallonia rubra. The sequence continues at coordinate 73,588 of JAVXUO010001754.1, read as the reverse complement.
ACTTTTTTTTTAACTTTGCTGACATGTTATTCTTGGATAAAGGTCATTGGCTCCAACTAACAAAACAGGGCAAAGTGACAGCACTTCTCGCACAGGTTTGTTAGGATGAATTGAAGAGGATTAAAGGCATAGCAAAAGGGGTAACCTTTATTGCTTTTTGTTGTGCAAAATCTTGGCTTTTGTTTCCTTCAAGCTATCCATCAGAAACTCATCTCAGCCCAAGTAAAGTGGAGGGCAAACAACATTAACAGAAAACCAACTGGCTTGGGGGGAGGGGAATGGCGGAAAGAGCAGCAACTTAGCGTTACTCTTTCCTCCACATTTCCTCAATGCAAACGTGCTCCCTACGCCCATTTTCCCTTCCTTGCACTGCATAAATACCACAACCCAATTCTCTACTTCACATCAAAAGCTTCCATAAAGACTTTTCAAAGCCAAGTCCCAATCAAAACTTGTTCAGCTTGAAGCAGCACCATTTATACCACACCACAGCCCAATTATCTAATCGAATCAGAAGTTTTCATAAAGAATTTTGAAAGCAGCAGCACCATTTATACTGCAAGCTAGTTTGATCCAGCAACATGGATCGTCGGACATCCACGGAAAGCGAAGGGAGCATCCACCTGCAGATTTCCGACCTCAGCGCGAGGCTCGGTGAAACCGGCAGTGGAGTCCCGACCATTTTTGAGCCACAGAAGAGAGACAGCATCAGCAACGCGACTTCTTCTGTGTCCAGAGCAAGGCCAGCAGCCCATTCCGTGCCAGAAAAGAAGCTGACCCTCTTCGCCCTCAGGCTCGCGGTGCTGGAAAAGGCAGCAACCGGGCTAGGAACTCTCGGGTTCATTTGGGCGACGGTCGTTCTTCTTGGTGGCTTTGCTATTACACTAGATAAAACAGACTTTTGGTTCATTACCATTATTCTGTTGATTGAAGGGACAAGAATATTCAGTAGAAGCCATGAGCTTGAATGGCAACATCAAGCGACATGGTCCATTGCTGATGCTGGAATCAACAGCTTTCGGGCAATAAAGTCCAGTTCACACTTCATCATTAAAACTGTGAAGGCGGTTTTTCGGCCAATTTCTGTAGCCCGGAATCCAAGCCGGCGCAGTAGAGACATTACGGAGAGTATGCACCGGGCAAGCCACAGAAGTGGGGAGCAGAAGAGGGCAAAGACTCGGACATGGAAGACTTCAGATGTTCCTCTTCTGCCATACTCGAAGTGGGTATTCCTGTCTAGGAATGTGAGTAAACTTCTCTACTGGCTTCAGCTTGCATCTGCTACGGCGTGTGTGGTTCTTGCAATGATGAAGCTTGTCAAACAAAATTTCGGTGAAATAGCTAAAGGAGATACGGACAAGAGGAACCGAAAATCTGCTCTGATTATCTTCTATTCCTTGGCCTTGGCAGAAGCTTTGCTGTTTCTCATGGAGAAAGCCTATTGGGAGTGGCAGGTCACCTATTGTACACTGCTGGATAAGGTGAACAAGGAATGTGAATTGGGACCTTCAGGCCTGGTCTCAATTAGAAGGTTCTTCTATGACGCCTACTCAAAATGTGTTAACGGAAGTATCTTTGATGGCCTAGAAATGGATATGGTTTCATTTGCTATGGATCTCCTGTCTTCAAATTCCCCTGAGGAGCAGCTCATTGGAGCTCAAATTTTACGACAATTTGCAATGAACAATCAATTTTCTGATGACACCCTCCAAAAGATTGGAATATGTATATCAGTTATCGAAAGGCTAGTAGAGATGCTGAACTGGAAAGACCCTCAGGAAGAAGAGATCAGGCTATCAGCAGCGGAGATATTGTCAAAACTAGCAGGTAAAAAGCAAAACTCTCTTCGCGTTGCAGGTATACCTGGTGCTATGGAATCAATATCATCTCTGCTCCACATCAAGAGGAGCTCGGTTGGTGCAGCCGATGAAATTGCTGAAAAGAAGATCATCGATAATGAAGGTTATGACTTTTGGACATTCAATCATTTGGCGCTTCTCATTCTAAAGAAACTTGCCCTCGACCATGACAACTGTGGAAAGATTGGAAATACAAGAGGCCTCCTGCCAAAAATTATAGATTTCACACATACAGGAGAGAGACTGTTGAAGAATGAAAGCGTTACACCATCACAGATCAAGACGGTGAAACGATCTCTGCAAGTGGTGAAAATGCTGGCAAGCACGACAGGATCTACTGGTAAACAGCTCAGGAAAGGGATATCAGAAGTTGTTTTCACCATCAGCAACATCAGGGATATATTGCGTTACGGAGAGAAACACCCCGTGTTGCAAAAATTGGGCATAGAGATTCTAACCAGTTTGGCATTCGAAGAGGATGCAACAGAGAGGATTGGGGGCACAGGGGGAGTTCTCAAGGAATTGTTCAACATTTTCTTTAGAGAGGGGACTCAGGAGAATCAGAATCATGTTGAAATAGCAGCTGGGGAGGCTCTATCAATGCTGGCATCGGAAAGCCATTTTAACTGTCATCGGATTTTGAAACTGAAGGTAATTGAAAAGCTTGTTGGAGCATTGGAGGTTCCGATGCTCCGAATAAGTGCAGCAAGAATCTTAAGAAATTTGTGCACCTACAGTAGTGGAGATTGCTTTGAACAACTAAGGGGCGTCACTGCTGCAGCGCCTATTGTAAGTTTCTCTTTCGCGTTAACAAGTTTTCACTTTACGTAACAGAGTAGTTTGCATCAGAGCAAGAACCAAAAAGAGTAGGTTCATCTCCAAGTTCTGCTTTTCTCTTGCAGGTGCTTCGATCAATCATGACCGAAGAAAACAAGTTGCAAGAAGTGATGATTGGCCTAGCAGCGCATGTTTTCAAATTCATGACATCTCAGGAATCGAGCACAATGTTTGAGACCGCGGGGATCCAAGAGTCCGAGTTAGCTTTCGTGCTAGTCCAGGTGTTGAAGAAGTATCGGTATCCACCGATCAAGACTCCGAGAATAAGGCGATTTGTTATAGAATTGGCAATCTGGATGATGAGACACAAGGAAAAGAACATTGAGGTTTTCAAGGATATGGGAATGGAGAGAGAGCTGGAGTGCATCACAGAGACTACGTCGGAGCTCGAAAGCTTCAACGTCTTCTCTGGTACCGTGGGATTGAGCCGGCATAGCACAACCATTCATTCACTGGTTGAAACTGCAATGAAACTGCTGGAAGATAAGTAGATGACAGCAATGTTAAAGCAAGTGAACCAACCTACAAATGCAGTAACCTTGTACCTATGGATGGATGGATGGCTGATGACTATATAGGATATTCTTTTTACTAAAGCAATAAAGAAGTACATTATTGATATTGGATTGTAAATATACCAACGTTGATTAAAATTATTTTATCGTAGAGAATCTCATAGTTGTTGCAGATGCCTTCTTTCATGAGAACCGTACAATGATGACCCAGTTCCGGTGGATCCGGTTCCCGTAGACCCGGTTGGGATGGGACATTTAAGGATTTCTGGTTAAGTGGGACGGGAATATTGTATGGCGAGACTACGTACATTGAAACCTTGGTTTTGCCTAATATTTGTAGTGGATGAAGAGGTCTGATCAAGTTTTTACAAGCCTCCTATTTTTCAATGTTGCTTCTCAAAGTTCCTGTGCACATTTTGTCTGTAATCTGATGTAAACACAGCTTGGTTGTTAGCCTCCTGAGACGCCAATGGTATACTCTTCTTATATCTTCAACTTTTCTTAAACTTTTGTTTTTATGTTTATTGATAAGACTGTGGAGCTTGTGTGCTTGTCTTGCCTTTGGCTGGGCTGGGGCATGTCTGGTGTTGGGGGTGATGAAGGGGGGTGAATCGCATCTTGAATTGGCATGAGTTTTCTTTTTCAAGTTGACCTTTACAACATCTTAAAGCTTTACAAAATTGGTTATGCTCACCCTTGAGTACAAACAAAATACAAAATACATGGTAGATCATAAAACTTGCGATGGACATGGCAAATTTTTGTTAGATACTTTTGTGCTTGCTACAGATTTAAGGAAGCATCTGCTAAGAATGTATTTATTCAGGTCGCAGGATTAGTAGTCAAGCTGCACAAAAAGAATTAAAGTGGATGTACTTCCATGTTGGCAAGATTCAACGGTGCATTTCAATTTCTCATTTTCAGCTTTATACATTGCAAAATAGAACTTAGCTTCTTTTTTCCTTTGTGGTATAAAATTTCCTTTCTCACTTCTCAGGGTGGGTTTGGGGGAACTGGTGGTTGTAAAAGGACTTAAAACTTATACTGTAGCTTATTTGATGACATTGGGTAAAAAAAATTGTGTCATTTGCAAGTTGGTGCTACTGAGTGTTGTTCATCAGTTAATGGAATATTGTATTTGTGTCCTTGCTGTTTATGAGTATTGCGGTTATTATTGTTTCGTCGTATCTGCATTATGTTGGAAGCTTTTGATGGTGTTTTCAACTTGAACTTTATCACTGCATTGTAGCTGTTGTGAATATTCATGTTGATTTGTTATTTTCAGTTTCCATATCAAAAAGGTTGTGGTTTATCAATGAAGTTAGATAGTGAGGTTTTTGAATGATTTGCAGCAGAGGAGTTTGAGAGTCTCAGAGAAGTATAGACATTGATGGACAAGAGGAAGGATTTGTGTTATCAAAGGACTGAGGGGGTGAAATGGATTGGAGTTGTAAGACAGTGGATTGAATGAACTTCCTGCAAAGAGAGATCCATTACCCCAATTTGGAGCCCATGGAGCTTTGGAGAGCGACAGAGGAACATCACGGGAACAACCTGTGATGGCAACTATCCTAATCCATGTACGAAATGCAGATACTGACCATCAAGTGTGGTCATGGTGCTTGTTCTGCTGCAATACTGAAAGCATCATGTCCTGCAACTTGGCTGCAAAAGAAGCATCCATTTCCTCCCGCTGTGCCTGCAACTTTGCTGCGAAGGAAGCCTCCATTTCCTCCTGCTGTGCCTTCGATCTTGCTGCAAAGGAAGCCTCCAATTCCTCCCGCTGTGCCTGCATATTTGCTGAGAAACGAGCCTCTCTTTCCCCAAGCTGTGCTTTTAATTCAGATACCTCCCTCTTCGCTCGACTCCTGGACAGAACAATTGCTCACATTAGTTAGATTATTCAAGTGCCTCTGCAAAAGTTATTTTAAGTGCTTCTATATACAGTTAAAGCATCTGTTATGAGCCCTATTTTTTCTATTTGGATCGTCTCCTTGCCATGATATATAGCCAAGAGAAAAGGAACCAAAGTTACTGAACTGTAAGCATAACATACAGCCTTAATTAAGTACCTTATGTATCTTCTCCAAAGCTGCTTATTCCTAATTGCTCGCCATTGATCTCGTCGCTTCTTAGGTGCAGCCGGCAGAGAAACTAGACTTTCCGTGTATGTCACTGCTGCAGCCAAGCGATGAGAATGATTGATCACCGCACAATATGACTTCCTTCTGGGACAGTAAGCCCACACTTTCCTCCCATTTCCATCCATCATTAGAAATAGATACCTACCCTCCCCGTTAATATTCAGTGGCTTCAATGAGTGGCAATGGTCATACACTCCTACAAAATCGGGTAGGACGAACATCGGAGTCCAAGACTCCGTTACCCCGTATTCCTTCATTACTACTATCTCGAAATTCCCTCCTGATTCACTGTCCCGCGACACCCACCTGACAATTGAAAGCAACCCATCCATTACCCCTAAACCATCTCTACAGATTGTTGTACTTCCTTGCTTGGGCTGTGGGATCGGAAACTTTTCGAATTTTTCTTTCGCCGGATCAAAACGAACGATTACCGGAGTTATATCTCGCGTGACAAGCCAATGCAGATGCCCATTCACTACGCAACCACAATTAGCAGCGTCATCGTTCTGCAGGCGACTCGCTTGACTAGCACCAACGGCATGAGTCATGGTGCCAAAGAGGCAATCAGGGACGACATGAACTGGCCTCAAACATGCAATCTTGCAGGTACTAGTTACGGCGATGCGTGTACGCAAAAGGTTGTATCCATCATGGGACGAACACCTCGAGTCAGTAGCAATTACCAACTTGTAATCACCGACCGAATCGTCGTAACAAAGTCCAGACATAATCGACAGTACTCTCCGATCATACTTATTGTCCGCAGGAAACTCGTCCAATTGCCAGTCCTCGAGCACTCTCTTGTGCCACTTAGTCGTCGGGTTCCACAAGTAGACGCTGCTACCGCGACTCACGAGCAACAAGCCGCTGCACGATCCCAATAACCGGACCATAGCCTTCTCCTTGGGCCCCAGGATGAGTTGTCGTTCATGGACCGCAGGAGTTGTTGTCGTCCAATACTTCGACGGGATACGAAGCTCGCAAAAGGAGTTGTTGTCGTCCATGGACTGCAGGGTGTCCGGATACGACAGGAAGACAACTCGGTGTCTTTGATCTGAAAATCTGAACTTGGGATCGGATATCGTGGCGTGCCAAAGCTTAGACACGCACTTGAATCGCGAAAGGGCCTTCACGGGCAGCCGCGGGAGTATTTCGAGGAAGAGGACCTCGTCGGAGATTTTGGGCAGCTTGGATCTCATCCTTCTCTTCCCCATGTTCTTCCCTCAGTCGCAGGATTAGCAGAACTGAACTACAACTACGCACCTGCGTCTATTTATACTTTGTTCTTCCTTTTTTGGTTTGGTCTTCGACTCTTGGTTGAAGGCGGCCATGGATTCCGTTAACAAGAAGGATTTCATGTCGGAATCAAAATGGGCTCACAAATTATGCTAATATTATGATTATGAAAAGAAGAACAATCACTCTCTAAACACTCTTGAGGAAAGTTTTCTCACACAGATTTGGTGTTTCAACACACCAAGTTTTCTTCCCCTTGTAAAGAAGAATCTTCCCGCACCACTTTTTCAGCCTATCACATTAATCATTCAAGGTCAAGATTTGTCGTTGTCCATAGTTTCCTTAACTATGAAGAGTCAGAATTTCTCACAAACTCAAAAAAAAAAATTATGACCATACATGTCACTGGGTGACTTTAGCTTGTCACGGTACCAAGTATATATACACAAACATGCACGAGGAGGGCACTTAAAAGACAAGAAAAGTTAAACTCGAATAATGAAGTGTAATTACCCACTAGAGTCCCCCAAAGAGGTTTATGGTTAAGTAGGCACAGGTGGAGTGTTTTTGTAATTTTATTGGTGGCGACTTCATAGAGGCATAGCCCGCAACTTAATCCTCAATATTTTACGTCAATTTATCGTCCAATTTTTCTCATTTTCCATAAAAAAAAATTGTTTTTTGGTAGATAGTTTGAAGAACTTTTAAAAAAAACATCGAATCTTATTTTTGATGTAATGGACACAATGCTGTTATTAATCTGTCGAGACTACTAGAAGTCACGAAGTAGCAAAACGACAAACTGCTACTAGTGAAGACATCCATGAAGATTAGGCTCCTTTCTACCACACTATCTAATTTTGTTCTATGCGTCATTATATCCAACACGCCAGTATGTAAATCACACATGATAAAAATACATTTTAAAGATTCAAAAATTTCCAGGGCTCTTTGTCATGATTAACTTCTAATTATAAAAATTGGCACCATAGTCACTTTGACAATGAAACAAAACAGATTGTCGCGGGTGACCCATCTACTCTATATGGATCTTTCTTCTCTGTCATCTTCCCTTTTCGAAATCTATATCTGGAAAAATTGAAAATTTAAGGAAGGTGGAGATAAGAAAAATAAAGGTGGACTGAGAAGAGACTAGATGATGCCTTGAGATAACTGGACAGAGAAATATCATATTGGCGTTCGCCAATTGCCAATGATTTATTGAGCGGTGGGGGTGGACAACGACCTGTCTTGGTCTTCAACACTAAAAGCGACTTTATTGCAAAGCTGGAAAACTAAGGAAGGTGAAGGCTTCGACAACAGCAGGTGGGCACATGACCCCGCCCACCCTTCTCTCTCTTAAGAGTAGAATGAAAACACACAATATATAACTTATATCCTTAATATGCATGCTAAATCAAAGTGGAGCATTTATTTTGGGATGGAGGGAGTATTAAATTTAAAATAGCATCTTGAATGTAGTTCAGCAAAGATGGTTTGCCTGAGGCTTTATTTTGTTTTACTCCTACCTGTCTCAATTCACCTATATGGTTGAAAGCGTCATGTTTAAAGATTAAGGTTCCCTTAAAGCCTAGATGTAATGAAAATAAAAATTGCTGTTTGTTTTGCTTCGTATAGTGCAGCTGGGATTTTTTTGAGCTCGTGTGCTTGTCTTGCCTTCGTCTGGGTTTATGGGGCATGTCTGGTGGTGGGGGACTGGGGGTGATGGAGGCGGGTGAACTGCATCTTGAATTGGCATGAGTTTTCTTTGTCAAGTTAACCTTTACAACATCTTAAAGCTGTACAAAATTGTTCATGCTCACCCTTGAGTGCATACAAAATCCATGGTAGATCATAAAACTTGCTATGGACATGGCAAAAAGAATTAAAGTGGATGTACTTGTTCAGATCGCAGGATTAGTAGTCAAGCTGTACAAAAAGAATTAAAGTGGATGTACTTCCATGTTGGCAAGATTTAACGGTGCATTTCAATTTCTCCTTTTCAGCTTTATACATTGCAAAATAGAACTTAGCTTCTTTTTTCCTTTATGGTGTAAATTTTCCTTTCTCAGGGTACGTTTGGGGGAACTGGTGGGTGTAAAGGGACTTAAAACTTATACTGTAGTTTATTTGATGACATTGGGTAATCAAATTTGTGTCATTTGCAAATTGGTGCTACTGAGTGTTGTTTATCAGTTAATGGAACATTGTACTTTTTGTCTTTGCTGTTTATGAGTATTGCGGTTATTATTGTTTCGTCGTATATGCATTATGTTGGAAGCTTTTGATGGTGTTTTCAACTTGAGCTTTATCACTGCATTGTAGCTGTTGTGAATATTCATGTTGATTTGTTATTTGCAGTTTCCATGTCAAAAAGGTTGTGGTTTATCAGTGAAGTTAGATAGAGAGGTTTTTGAATGATTTGCAGTGGAGGAGTTTAAGAGTATCAGAGATATTGATGGACAAGAGGAAGGATGAATGTGTGTTATCAACGGACTGAGGGGGTGAAATGGATTCAAAAAAACTTCCCGCAAAGAGAGATCCATTACTCTAGACATCCCTCCGAAGCTTGAATTTGGCCCAGGTATAAAAATTTGATTAACCTTGTATGACTGAGAATACAATTTTGACATGATTGGACTAGCACTCGCAGGTATAAAGACTGGCACTTGTTGCTATATTGGGTTCCATCTTACTGAAACCTAGTGCTACGACCTGCTTGTATATGCCGCTTACTTAACTGAATGACTTCTCCAAAATTACTTGAATTAATTTACCAACGGCATTATGTCTAGGCTTTGCTACTGTTAGTTTACACCGGTGCTCATCTATGTACACCTTTGTTTTAATTGCTCTTGATTATAAGCATATTCTTAGAGAGTTATAACCCGTCTCTTGTACTGTACTAGGCTCTTTTGGACCGTCTTAAACTTTGAGTTTCCATCTATTGGAGTAAGAGCTCCTATTGCCAAGCATTTGCTTTATTCTTGTGATATAACGAGTATCTGCTTAGACTTTCCGTGCATCTAAACATGTCTTATACCAATTGAATATCTTGCACATGCTTATACTGGTTTTCTATCCCAGAATGCATCTACAACTTTTGGTTCTAAATTGTGCATGCATGTGCTCTGTGTGCCCGTTGGTCAGCTGGTTTGTAGTTACCTGGAAAAAGCGGTTCTTTGCCTAACCTATTGTTGAAAGGGTCCTCTGTATCCATGGGATTTATACATGATACCCTTAGTTTGTACGGATGGTGCATTGTCCGCAACAGTAGGGACTGGCCGTCTCAGATTGGTGCCAGCAATACACAAGCCGAACAGTTTGTGAGTCTGCAGATTACACTGGGCTAGTTGGGTTGGTCAGAACTCAGAAGTTTTGGACTGCTTGGCTTTTAGTAGCTTTTTGTTAGGCATTTGGAAGAATTTGCAGATTTGGTTTTGTACTAAAGTGCTTTGATGAAACTTTGATTTAGTTGATGGCTTGATGATGTATGACATTCCGTCTCGAGGTGTGACTTCAGTTACAGGATTTTTCAATCCTAGTCACGCTCCCACCATTTATACTCAGCTTTACGCCATACATTTTCATTTAGCCCTTACATTTTGCTTATGACGTGGCTTGAGGTGTACTTGTCACAAAAATAACGTCGTCTGGTCCCTAGCTATGGAGCATGGGAATGAATGTCTATGCTAACCCCGATGGGTTTACAGCGTAGTGTTTGTGTTTGACGTATTTGCTTAGGTTCCAGGGCTTCTAACGTGTCTAATTTAGTTTTTAGTATCAAGTTTTATGGAAGTATGGTTGTTTTAGATGGTGTGATTGAGGATATGGTTGTTTTAGACGGCGTGATTGAGGATGCTTTTTCTACCAATTTTGACTGTGTTCGCGCCAGCAATACCTGGAGAACATCTCTTACCAACAACAAATAGCTGCTCAGAAATGAGGCTTAGAGTGTCACGCCCCCGGAAGGGGCGCAACGCTAAACAAGCTAGTTAACACATATACCTCAAGGATAAACAGAGCTTTACTACAAAACCTCAAAAGAGACAGCGGAAGTATGCTTAAACATTACAGTCGTCCATAAGTGGAAAGACTGAACATAACATTATATTACAGACCACCTCTCTTTTCTATACAAGTACTACACTCCAAAATAAACGAAGAACAACTAAACGTTGCTCACCCAGCGTAATACTCTTGAGTCTCCCCGAGGTAATCCTCTTCGTCCCTTGGCAAATACTCCGACTCCGAACCTAGAAAAAAAAAGTATCGGGAATGGGTCAGCCTAATGGCTCAGTAGGGTATCCGGTGCTTTTAAGTCCAACACATGACTTGATCATATTATGTATAGTTAGTATGAACATGCAAGTCACTTGAACAGATGATACCTACGTACTTAAGAATAATTTAACATATCGAGTAACACATACAAGCATCTGCTCACACTTGCCTTCAAAAGAAACGAGAATAACATATCGAGCAAGATTTGAAATCTTGTAGAACATACACGAGAATGACAAGCAAGACCTAAATATTAACTTGATCTTGCCAAGAATAGCCAAACAGTACAAAAAGTTCAAGACAAATATAAGCCAAGTACGAGAATATCAATATGCAAATATGCCCCTCATGCACGAGCCAACCTTCCCTGAGTGCGAGAGACTTTTCGTATCGCAACCAACTGATGTAGCGGGTTCGATAGAAGAAGTCCAACGTCATCACAGGCACGCCAATAATTCCTTTCGAGAATTAGTACGCATAGCTAGTGCGCACTATCAAGACATGAACGAGAACGAGAACCCTGGCCGGATAACTTCCAACCCCGGCAAATAACACCCTCAACTCACTTTTTTCCTCCTCCTTCACGTGATATGCATAATCATGTACATACGTCAACATGAATTTCATCAAGTTACCGTATTATCAACAATACATGCCAAACATGTAACCTAATCTGCCCAGTATTTCAAATGGCAGCAGGAGTAGTCTGTACTCCGAAAATCATAACAATTTAATTACAAGGCTTCTACAGTCAAACTATATATTTATGAAAACTAGACTTAAAGAGCTACATCCCAGTATTTCACTTGACACGAAAATATTGTTGTAAGATCATATTAAGCCCTTTAAAAGACAAACTTCAGAATCTGCCTAGCAACAGTTTCACAAGATAGGTTTCAAGCCACGAATTTTAAACCATAGCAATAGTACTTGAAATAATCTGAAATTTGGTATGTATACTCTATACATGTACTAGTGTAACATATAAAATAACAAAGTCCATATCTTAACTAAAAGTATACATTTCTAAGCATCAAAAGTACTCTAATTCCATGACTGTACAGTTTCACAGAATAGGTTTCAAGCCACGAATTTTAAACCATAGCAATAGTACTTGAAATAATCTGAAATTTGGTATGTATACTCTATACATGTACTAGTGTAACATATAAAATAACCAAGTCCATATCTTAACTAAAAGTATACATTTCTAAGCATCAAAAGTACTCTAATTCCATGACTGTACAGTTTCACAGAATAGGTTTCAAGCCACGAATTTTAAACCATAGCAATAGTACTTGAAATAATCTGAAATTTGGTATGTATACTCTATACATGTACTAGTATAACATATAAAATAACCAGGTTTATATCTTAACTAAAAGTATACATTTCTAAGCACCAAAAAGTACCATAATTCCATGACTGTTTTTGCAGATTTCAGTATACATGAACCCCCTTCTCCTTGAATCATTTCGAAAATATATATAAGTGTTTTACTACCATCATAATACTTCTCTAACATGCTTTAAAACCTAAAAGAACAAGATAACCTACCAAGAAAATTAAGCTCAAGTCAATAGGAGAAAGTTGATGCAAATCCCCCTCCTTTACTCTTCCTTTTCTTCTTCTCTTCTTCTCTTCTTCTCTTCTTCTCTTCTTCCTTTCTCTCTTTTCTTTTCTTCCTTCTTCTTTCTCTCTTTTCTTTTCCCACTCTTTCCCTTCTCTTTGTTTCTCTTGGCCGAGACTAAGGTCTTGCAACCCCACCTTCCCTTTTGTTTCTAAATTATCCACTTAGACTTCTTTCCATTTTTTATTAGTTTCTTTTGCTTACTCACCACCAAATAATTAATCCTAAGGCAACACATGGCATGCCACTAATACCAACTTTTCATATTTGCATATTGACCCCCCCAAGGTTTTGCACAATTACTTTTTAACCCCCAAGGTTTTACATAATTATATTTTGGGCCCACAATTAATTTCGATATTTATTTTATGTATACAAATATTATAACACGATTACATTATTTCAACCAAAGTTAAATATGTTTAAACTTAATAAAATGATTAGTGACTAATTAAGATCGGGGCCTCACATAGAGTATACCTTCAAATGGGATCATTCAATGCATGCGTTGGTCACATTCTAAAATACATGAAGAGTGGAGAGATGCGTGAAAAGCCTAGCACTCGCTAGGTACTAATGCTTGAATTTCTAGCATTAGAAGACTACCAATCCTTTAGCCCTTGATTTCTATCTGTGCAAAAAACTTGGATGGAGGAACTGATCCATCTGAGAAAAGAACTTGTAGCTCATTGCGCAACTTGTTCCTTTTCTGAATCCATTTTGTTAACGGTAAATTCATTTGGCATAGCAACACAAATGATTTCCCGTTTATTGATTTCAGTTTTGACAAAATTATCGGTTTCAGATACAATGGCTCAATGACAAGAGTTTCATGTGGTTCTAACCGAAGTTGTTCTTCTTTTCCTTTAAGCCCATAGCATGCTCCCTTTAGCAATTTGTCGGTGCTGCTAAGATAAACGTGCCTCCTTAGTATGATTTCTGCTCTCTGTGGTGAGGTGGTTGTGCAACTGGCATTGTTGATTAGAGTTGCCGGCTACAGCTTCAAGAGGTTAGTTTACATGATGATGAATGATGATTTTGCTTTAAGTTAGGTGTGTAGCTATGCTGCATAAGGCTTTTATGTGCTTGTGACTTTAAAACGACTTTGAAAGTTTTTAGTTGCAGATTTGCAGCTCTGTTTCCCTGTTGATTTCTTGCTTGGATTGATACAAACAGTTGCAGAGGTGGCCTCCGATCTTCTAATTTTGCAGGTATTAGTTACGGCGACGCGTGTACACAAAAAGTTGTACCCATCCGGGGACCAGCACCTCGAGTCAGTAGCAATCACCAACTTGTAATCACCGACCGAATCGTCGTAACAAAGTCCAGACATTATCGACAGTACTCTCCGATCAAACTTCTCGTCCGCAGGAAACTCGCCCAACTGCCAATCCTCGAGTACTCTCTTGTGCCACTTAATCGTCGGGGTTCCACAGGTAGACGCTGCTAGCGCGACTCATGAGCAACAATCCGTTGCACGATCCCAATAACCGGACCAGAGCCTTCTCCTTCCACGGGCTACGAAGCTCGCAAAAGGAGTTGTTGTCGTCCTTGGACCGCAGGGTGTTCGGATGCGACAGGAAGACAACTCGTTGCCTTTGATCGGAAAATCTGAACTTGGGGTCGGATATGGTGGCGTGCCAAAGCTTGCAGACGCACTTGAATCGCGACAGGGCCTTCACAGGCAGCCGCGGGAGTATCTCGAGGAAGACGACCTCGTCGGGAATTTTGGGCAGCTTGGCTCTCATTCTTCTCTTCCCCATGTTCTTCCCTCCGTCGCAGGATTAGCAGAACCGAACTACAACCACGTACCTTCGTCTATTTGTAGTTTGTTCTTCCTTTTTGGTTTTGGTCTTGCACTATTGGTTGAAGGCGGCCATGGATTCCGTTACCAAAAAGGATTTCATGACTTTTTTACATTCCAAATAAGCCTCGACAACATCTTTGCTGGAATCGGAATCGAAATGGGCTTATATATATATATATATATATGAAAGGAAGAACAATCACTTGAAAAAACAATCTTGAGCAAAATTTTCTCACACAGATTTGGGGTTACTATACATGGGATAGCTGATTGCTTCCTCCATATGGGCACCACCGCACACCTGGTAACGAAGATTCTTAACATCAATAATCATGTCGATCTCAAGATAAAGGGTGCCGTGAGCCGCCGTTCGGTGAACTTTAGCACATAAAAGCCTTATGCAGTCGTGAGCCGAGAGCCGCCGTACGTTCACGAAGATTCTTAACATCAATAATCTGTCAAAAACCACCCGTACGGTGATTGTAGCTTTTTTGTACAATTTCTCTAAATCCGACAAGGACAGCCGTGAACCGCCGAGTACGATGTCTCCCTCACCGCCTCGGCGTTCAAGGTCTCTCTCTTGGTCGTTGTCTCGGCATTCAAGGTCTCTCTCCCGGTCGTCGCACGAATCTCTGGCGCCTTCACCATCATCTCCCGGACAGCGTAGGTCACGGTCACGATCGTCGATTCGGCATCGAGAGCAGTTCCTGTCAGTAGCGTCTCCCATGGAGGAGGATGCCGAAAATAGGAAGCTGTTGTTCTTCTACTTCATGTACTCCCACGGCCCCATGCATCACGCTCTCTACGCCGTAGACATGCCAAATCCCATTCCTTTTCCTCCCAATAATCCCGAAGATGAGTTGAAAAACGCCAAGGATATTTACCCCATTATGGAGTTCCCAGCATATGAGTACCCAGCAGGACAGTGCTGCGTGGAACTGGACAATAAGTTGTACTTTTTGGGGGGCCAACTCTTCTGCGAGTGGAGGGACGAAAATCATTGGTTGAATTCAAAGGTATCTGATGCCTGCTACCCCGATAGTGTCTACACACTGGATATCAGTAGCATCACAGCTGACACTGTCTGCAATCACCCATCACAGTTGTTGAAACCCGCTCCGCCGATGGCGTCTGGAAAGCCTAAATGCTACGCGTTTGCTGCCTACGGAAAGATCTATGCACTCGCGGGGTCGGGTTTTGTGATTCGCGGCAGCATATCGCGATTTGAAGAATTCGACCCCGTTAAGAACGAGTGGAAGTGTCTGCCTACCCCTTCGTCAACGTGGCGAGTCCGTATGATCGGTCACGCTGTTGTGGGCAGGAAGGTCTTTCTTTCTAGCCTGAGCTCCGGCATGTATGCGTATGATCTTGATACTGGTCTTTGGAGTCAACTGGCCAAATATCGTGCTCTGGACTATAATTTCCGTAGCACAGCCGTGTTTGTAGATGATGTCCTATATGCTTGGATGTACGGGACTCCGGTAGCATTTAGTAAGGCCAAGACCAAGAGCGAGAGCAACATGGAAGAGGATGAAAACGAGGATTTCCAGCTGTTCGACCAGAGACTATTTATCTCCAGCGAAATGGAGGCAAAACTCCGCGCTCGTCTCCCTGCAATACACCCCTCGGTGGCGTTGGCGCACCTAGGGGACAATATGCTATGCCTTGTCCGTACTGGCAGCCCTGTAGCCGTTGAGCCTGAGCCCGGCACCCGCATAGACCCCTCAATGCTGGTGGATGATGAACGGCGCAACATCAGCATCCACGTCTTTGAGCCGTTTATAGGAGACACCTATGTGGACGATGAGCTAACTTATTACCGGGCTGAGTTCTTGCATTCTGCTCACTTTGTTGCCCGCGCTAGAGGCGACTTCTCAAGTGATGGAGTTATCATGACCTGCCACTTTGTTTCCTCGGTATGTATGTTTCGTTAATTTACTCCTAGTACCTTATCAAATTGCTATACTCAATTGGGGCTTTGCATCACCGGTGCTGCCTTCTGCGATTTTAGAAGTGTAACTGTCCAAGTCAGCAGCTATATGGCTTTTTGGACATAGGCAGGGTCATAGAACCAAGTACTACTGCAAGCCTAAGCAACAACTAGTCGATTTAGAAAAACATCAGCAGCAACATTGCGTAGTAAATTTTCACAATACAAGTAAATGTGCCGAAGCAAAGATACAGAGCATGACTAGAGTTGAATGGATTTTATTTGGAAGCATATGGTTAATGAGTGGCTTTAAGCCTTTCCTTGCATAACAGCCTTTGTCAAGTTCTTTGAAATCTTTCTTCCCCGATTTTCTCTTATTGTATGCAAAACTCTAGCTCTAGCAGCCTATTTGTTACGGGAATAGCAACTTCTGAGTTGTGGCGTCACATCAGGATTTGGGAAGGGGGTGCAAAGTAGAATTAATTGTCCACGTGCTATATACTGACTTTATACAGAACAAGACGAAGCTACAAGATTTATCAGAGTACAACATTTAACAACTTTCATTGTAATTGAGTGACTGACTTGAACCTAACCTGTTCATCCTAGATGATCTAGTCAGATCTCCCATCTTGAGATACAAGGTTGGCTTCCCCCCTCCCAATGGTTCTTATTTGAAAGTTGTCGTTGTTGGAGGTACTTCTGCATTCATAAAGGAAAGAAAAAAAAAAAAGAAGGGAAAATGACTAAAGTAACTATTATCATTCGATGAGCAAAGAACAAAGATGAAGACTCCTTCATCTCTAGTAAACAGGACTTTGAGTATGCAGTCCGAAAAGATGATTCAAGTGAATTGATTTGATTTGGAAAAAAGTTGGTTGATGAGTTCACTATACCATCTCCTTGAAATTTTTTGTTCCTTGCATTAGAAATAAGGGAATCCCTTTTATGGACTGTCTATGGTTGCCCGAGTGTACATTTGTTTATGGTTGGAGGTGGTGCTCTTGTCGCAATGTCCAGTACATTCCACTATTAGAACAGACAAACAGGACAAGAATTAGAACAAAGAGATTGAAAATTCAAAATGATAATTTTGACTGATTATGCTAGGGACGGGAGAGACTAAACTTAACATTGTGGGAAATAGTAGAGGAAGAACAATAGCCGTATGCGTATGGCTCGTGAAGATTTTACGTCATGAAGCTTGTAAGTTAAAAGACTTCACCAGCCCTGTTCTTGGTTATGTGCATCAAAAATTTTCAACTTGTATGTTTTTACCAACTAGTAACAAGAACTCTGGTTCGATATACTCGATGTAGATAATTGCAAATCTTTGAAACCATGTGGAGCAGCAGAGTTTCCTTCATTGGTTCATGCATCCATAATTCAAGTGCTTGTAGCAAATAACAGTAATAAGTTTAGGAAGTCTCTAATGATGCATTGCCATTGTTTCGGTGTTTGTTTGATTAGCTTTATTGGTGTCTGGTGTTGCAATTCTCGTGTTTTAGTGTATTTATCTATTGTGCTTGTCTCAGTGTGAGAAGAGAAAAAAGGATTTAAGTGCCCCAACACGTAGCACATAAATGGTTCAGGCTGTGGAGTTACTCTGTGTGCCGTAGAGCCACCTGCCTCCGTTGTCTGTGTGTGTGGGAGGGGGGTTCTGTGATTTTCCGTGGTTTGTTTTGGCCTGTGTATCAATGTACTTTTTAATTCCGGTCGGATCTTAACACGTGCCAACTTTGATGTATGCAGAGTGCTCCAAAGATTGCAGTATCGGTCCTATCGGATGGTGAACAAAGTCCCCATGTCCCTACTGATGTGGATGCTCAACCCGTTGCCATGGATTCTACCTGAGAGCACTTTGCTTCTTCCCTGGGGTTGACTTTTTTCAGAAGACGACACTAGAATGTATTTTGGAAGTTACCTTCTTAAAGTGCCACAAAAACTGATTAAAAAACCCTTAGAAGGCAGCCGCACAAGAGAAACCACGGGAAATCACAGACCCCCATGTCTTTCAGCAAGTGTATTACGTGAGCTCTCACTTATGTTACATTGAACCAAAAACACCATTGGAATGCTTGGTTTAGCTCCCTAAAGAATTAAGAGACTCACTTAGCTGCCAAGGGAAGCTAGTCAAACATGCAAGCCATGACACAAAAGTGAGCCAAAATACACTTCACACACGGTACAGGCTTTAACTGTCAGAAAGTGTGCTGGACTTCCTTTGACTATCAAAAATTTCGCACATTAGATAGAACTCCCCGGTACAATAACCGATCCTAAGTTACATCAGAAAGTGTGCTAGACCTCCTTTGACTATCAAAAATTCCTCCTACTACAATATCTCTCGGTTGTCTGAAAAGCCTATAGTCTAGTCTGGGCGAAGAACTCCCCGTTACAATCCCAAATCTATATGATACTTTTTTTCCTTGGTGATATGAAATTCGTAGGTGTTCATGGTAAGAAAGATGATTAGTTCATGTGAAGATTGAAAGTGGTGTGGTTATTCTTCTTTGAAGCGATGCATGAAAACCATTTAAAGGATCCTTTAGTCTAGCATGCAAAGCTATAAGGAAGAATAGGACCAAACGTGTAAGGCTAGTCTTCTAGTCTTAAGGCTAATTTCATACAAAAAGGCCTGTCAATCTGAGCAAAATCCACTTTCTTTCTTTCACTCTACTCTCACTGTGGCAGTCATAATTGCCAACGTCTGCTTTCTTTCACTCTCACTGTGGCAGTCATAATTGCCAACGTCTGCATTCTTCCAAAGAAACGAAATTCACTCTCTCTGCCCGTCCAATTAATGTTAACTGGTTACAACGTGATAAAGTTAAAACAAGCATAGAAAATGCTATGAGGCAACTCCACGCAAGTTATATTCTTTTGGAGTTATATCCGATTCGAAGGAACTGATATTAGAACGGCATTAACTTCAAAATCTTGAGAAGGCGGCCTGAAATTTGCACAGAAAAGACATTCCTTTCGTTATTACAATATGCAATATCAAGAAAAGATGAGAGAGTTAAAGACCGAAGAGACTTAAAGAAGTTTTCAAAGATACAATCACAATTGAAGACGAGGAGTATTTTGACCTGAAAACGAAAACAAAATATAGAGTTGAAAAGGTATACTACTTTTAACTACTTCTGCTCCTATTTGGACTTGGAAAAAATTTGAATTTTTAACGTTCCATTGATTTCTGCTTCAAAGAATCGGGCTTTGTACTTCTGATAATAATTAAGGCTATGACCAACATGTTATTCTTTTTTATATTAAGATCGTAACTTGTAACTTATTGTTTGATGTGGTTATTCAATTTTGTATGTATTTTTAGGTAAGTTGTATAATAAAACTCCTCATATTAGTTTCTGAGCAGCCAATGAGACTCGTATTGAATTTTCCTAGGTCCTTTTATTTTTTTTCATTTTTCCCCTTGTTTTGTATGATATCAATATTTGGACGAGGTAGTTGATTTCCTGAATGAGTCATAGGGTTTAATGGTTCAATATGACAAATAAATTATTCGAACCCAATTAAAAAAGGGGTTAAAGTCAATTAGAGATATCGAGCCCTAATTTACCTAAATACATGGTTTGAGATCTGTCTTTGTATCAACCAAAAAAGAGAAACTAACAATATATTAAAACTGGCGACAATATTAAAACATCACGGCCTAGTCTTACATGAGTTCATGATTCAAGATTTTAATAGGCAAACAATTAAAAAGTGGCATGGATGTGAGAGTTTGCTAAATCAATATTTTTTTGGTAGTATTTAAATTTGAAGACAGAGCTATTTGAGAACACAAGAGCACTAATAATGTGGCTTGTCTATATCATGGATGTGGCTTGTCTATATAGCGGCCCATAAATTGCCCATATCATCCAAGGAGTGTGAGGAGGGTCTGAGAACACAAGAGCACTAATAATGTTGGAATTTGCAGAAACAACTTCAATGTCTACTCCTAGCTTCCATGCTAGGCATAGACCTCCTGCGATGTGGAGAGGATCGATTAAGTGATGATTTGAATAGCCAAGAGCAGAGAGAATAGAGAATGGGGGTGAGGGAAGAAGAGGAGATCTTTGTTTCAGAGAGAAAAAGGAGATCATGAGAGAATTGTCGGCATAGCCAACAGAGGGCCCGAACTTTTTTCCTAGTTCCAAGTCCTCTGCAATTTCGGGACAGAATAAACATGGGGGCGGTGGTTTGAGAGGATCGCCTCCTTCCACCTGGGTTGGGCATTTTTTAATAGCCAAAACAGAAGAGTATGAATGACTTGAGAGACGGGCTTGTTGCTTAAGAGTAAGTCGAGATTTGGTTGGTTTCACCTTTTTGGGGGATTGCTTTTGATGCCCATAACTACATGTGGGGGATGGAGTAGAAGTTGGTTGAGGATCTTAGTTGTTTGGGCCTGGAGTTTTTGCTTTTTCTGTGTATTTGGTTTAGGTTAGGTTACTTTTCTTTTCAAATTGGGATGGGTTTCAAGTTCAGAGGTGAGAAGAGGTTGGCTTTTTGTTATTTCCAACTGGTTTGCATTTGTTGTATGATCATGGTTATGGTGGGTGTTTGGGGTGGTGGGTATGGTAGCATGAGAATTGAGAAACATTGTAAGAAAGGTGGTTTCGTGAAGAGGAGAGTTTTTCAGTAGTATACATCGTGTGGGTAGAGTGGTTGATTGGCGCGCGATGGTAACTGCTTTGATTCAATATGGTATGGTAAAGGTGAATGGTTTACAGGGCTGTGGCTACTAGGATGTGAGTCGTGTGGAGTAGGTACTATGAAGTTGGGTGGGTACTAGGATGCTTTAGTCTATAAGGCATTGAAGACAAAAAGGCGGCATAATAGAACGGTTTTAGTTTATGTTAAGATTCCGCGTAGTTTTGTAATGGATGATGTCTTTGTATGGATTATGTTTGAATTCAATTCCATTAAGTTAAAATTTCATCCTCTTAATTTGTAGAAGAGCAATACGTACAGAGCATATGGTAACATGTGGCAACTTATTACTATCACCACTACCTAAAAAGAGAAAAATTTTGTGACTGTCACTAAATGAATATAAGTTCCTTGTTAGTGTGCATAGTGACAATGACAAACTGTCCATGAATATTTTGGTGACAATATAAGCAATTGGTATAAAAGACAATTGTGACAACACGAAAATCATCACAAACTTAAATAGTGACAACATTGCGGTTGTCACTAATGAAATAACGTGACAAGCCATCTTGTGACTGAATCTCAACCACAAGTTTAGGTCTATGGTTTTTTGTGACAACGGAGGGTTACGGTGACAATATTTGAGGATAATAAAAAGTGACAACTTCAATTTTGTCACAACGACTTTCAGATTTAGTAACAAGCGATACAAGGTTGTCACCGAAAGTCTTTAGTAACGGGCCTATAGTGACGAGTCCTTTGCCTTTGACAACAAAATGTTGTCACTAAAAACTTTCAGTGACAACTTTGTACTATATTGTGACAACATGGTGTTGTCACTAGTGGCCTATTTTCTTGTAGATAGATCTCATTTCAACGCTGAAATCCAATGTACCCATAACTTACACTCCATTAAGTCATTGGATCCTCAAGGCCGTAGATCTGACAAATCTGAGTTCTCTCTTAACGGGTTACTCTCTTTCTCAACCCCATCTCTTTTTCTTTGCAACTCTCGTATCCTGTCGTGAATCTGTCGCAAGAATCACCTCCGAGCTTGCTGGTAGAACTAGACTACAAGCACCCACCTGCCACGATCGCCATTTTTGCATTACGTCCTCAATCTGAGTTCAATTACAACTCTGAGGTAACTATCTTTTCATTAGTTTTTGTTTCAACCATCTCCTTTGTAACGAATTATTCTATTGTTTCGACTTTCGATACCTGGTTGCATTAAGAGCTGATTTTGTGTAATTCTATAAAAAGTTACGCCATCTCCTTCTTTAGTTTGTATCCCCTTTAGGGTTCCGACTCCGGTAGAAATTTGGGGCTGTTCCATATAGGGTCGAATTTGGTCAGATTTGGCCTCTTAGATTAGGAATATTGCGATTCATGAAATCGGGAATAATGTTTAGGGATTTCTTTAGTCGAGTAGTTGTGGAATTATTGTTTTTTCGGAAGCTAAGCAATTGAGAAAATTGATCCCTCCACATGTTAAAGGTTTAGTTTCACTTAGTTGCCGTCAGATATATGGGGAGGTGACAGGACAATATTTCCGGTGAATGAAAAACCTGCAGTTTATCTATGATTTGAGTCAAAAGCCCCCCATTTTGCGCTGAAGATTACGTATTATAATCTTCATGTGTAAAACTACCATCCGTGTTGTATAATAACCACGTACACTAGACGTATGCAAAACAAGCTAAAAATAGAGAAGGCCCTGAAGTTTAATTACAAGTGAAATTCAACATAAAATCACTCTATCCATTTTCGGTGCGCCTTTGTAAGGGCAAAAAACAATCATATTGAAATCAGGAAAGTCCTNGGGGGGGTGGGGGTGGGGGGGGGGTGGGGGTGTGGGGGTAGAGAAAGACCATTTAGGATAGCACTTACAGCGACGCAAAGTTTAGTCATTTCCTTTCTTAGTTCCCATCTCGTTAGTCTTGAATCATATAGTTTCACCATCTTCTCTGTAGTTATTTTCCTCTTCTTGTAACTTTTATAATATTTTGTATAAGCATGAATTCCAACATTCTTAAGCACTTGCACCTGACCCCTTTTCACATTCCAAGCACGGAAGCTGAAGAAAATTGCAATCTCAGGCCCTGTCAATGCTTAGTGGGATGGTTATTGGTGAGGACCCTACGCCCTATAACCAGGCTGCAGCTAGAGCTACAATAAGCTATTAACACGTATGTAACATTATACATAATGAACAAAAACCTTTGTCTCAAGCACGTGGTATAGTCCTGCTTTGCGTCAAGAAGTCGGTTTATTTTATTGTTTTCTTTATTAGCAGTTCTATAGCATTTACTTTATGCTTTAGGAGAATATATATGTTGTTTTAGTGTAGATTTAGTTTTTTTTTAACCTTGTTTCAGCCAAATGGTTATTTCAAAATCCAAACCACGATACGATTAAGCGCATTAACTCATCACCAAGAGCATTGGCAACCATAGTGGAGTGGTATGTTCTTTATTTGTACTCATATTTGACCATAGTTTGGTCGAAAAAATTAAAGTTGTTAAGCATATGGATTTGTATTTATTAGTTTTTTTTTTACTGAATTACAAGTTGTCATTTTTTTAGATACTTTGGTAGAAATGATAAAGTTTGTATCCACAAATAACAAAGTTCTTCATCATTTTTAACTTCTTACTTACAGTCCACAATGCCACGTGAATTTTTTGAAAAAACTTCTAATTTGAAGGTGCGGATGAACTTTTGGCTGCCCGGTTGGAAAAAAGATCCTTACGAAAGGCGTTGTGCATTATGAAGGCGAGACATAAATTTTTTTTACTATTCTTTTTCATTTTTATCTCTTTTAATTATGTGACACGTCATATTTGTTCATTTTTGCGACACCTCATAATTTTTATTTTGGTATTTCATTCCTCTTTTACGTCTACTTATTATAGTCTCACATGCATCATGACTTTTTATTATAACTTTTATTGAAAAATTCGGAGGTATTAATATTATAACACTACAAGAAAAGCATATAATCCGTGCTAAAACCTTTAGCGACATATTTAGAAAACCAGCACCTACTTTCGCAACCTCATAAATCAAATCATAGCCAAAGTCTTTACTATTAAGTGTTTGATGAGAACTCAAATGTCAAACTGAAGAAGGAAAAAGCTGGATTGGTTATTCTATTGCTATTCCAAATATGAGCTAGCTAGCCACTTTGTATCCACTTTAAAATTCAGGGTCCATCTGTTTCCCTCCAAGATGTCATGTCTATGTTTAGTTGACCTGTGAGCCCACAGATCACTAGCAAATTTTCATTGCCATATCTTACTTTATGAATTTCTTGTTAGGGTTAGATTTGTATGATAATACCATTACCAAGAAAGAAGAGGGCACTAATACTTTTCTGATTTGAACTTAGGTGCTTGGACTTCAGTGAACAAACATATATCTGGCCAAAAGCAAGATATATGTTTCAGTTCAATCTCATTGCTCATCATGAATCAATCCTTTGTCAATATGTTCATGTCTTGTTCGAACTTCTTCGGTGGTTAAAGGACAAAAACCAAGCTATTCTATGTTCTTGGCTCCACCAAGACAATCTTAGAGAGTACTCCGCTCACATACCAGATGCTCTCTGAGAGACGCGCACACAATAGAGATCCAACTATTGAGACAAGTAAAGCAAGATTGAGACAAGCTAATCCAGTAAAGCAAATTAGTGTATATGCTTAAATATCGGAGAATAGTATGCAAATCCATTAAAGAAAAAAATAAAGCTCAAAATCAAGCACGATTGAGACAAGTGTAAAACCGTACCAGAGTCATAGATCTGGCCGGAGTTGGTGAGGCCGTGAGTATGTGCAGGGTGTCGCCGGAGGTGGGTTGCCGTGAGGGGGGCTAGCCGGAGGTTAGATTGCTGGTGGGTGGAAACGGAGACGGAGAGAGAAACGGGGAGAGAGAAAATGCAGATCTGTGTTAGTTAAAGGACTTTTAGTGACGGAATAAGCCGTCGCTAAAAGTCCGTCGGTAAATGACATTTTATCCGACAGATTTTTTTTAGCGACGATATTATTCCATCGCTTAAAAAATATTAAAAATAAACATCGAAAATTACAAATTCCCTAAAAATATTTAGCGACGGGACCATCGTCGTTAAAAGTCCGTCGGTAAAATTCCGTCGGCAAAACATTTTGTCAACAGACTTTTATTGACAGTAAGTCCCGTTGCTGAAAGAGCTTTCAGCGATGGAATTCCTTCCGTCGCTAAAAGTCCGTCGCTAAAGACATCTTTTCTTGTAGTGTAAATTTAATTGACCTTGTAAGAGTATTTAATTGACCTTATAAGAGTAATCAATTCTACACATTCTATAACTCTCCTTAATAAATGTATTAACAATTTGATTTTGACTATTAACACATGGAAAGCACTCTTTATAGCAAATTAAACACTCAAACATAAAGAAAACATAAATTACACGTAATCATATTTGTTTCGGTAGATATTCCAATCCTCTTCTACCTCTACTTATTATAGTCACTCTAACCTCTTGCTATTATTGAGGGGAACACATGGAGATTACCTATCGTGAGATCTATGGCATTGAGAGAATTGGACTCTACTCTTAGGAGTATTGCAGTAACAAATGTTCAGCAACAGGATAAAATACTATTGAATCTGCAGACTCGTGGGCAATTCTCGAAGACTGCTTGGGAGGCTATAAGAGCCAAAGCAGTAGTTGCTGTATGGTGGAAACTGGTGTGGTCTAGTGGGCACCTTCCAAGATGTTCTATGATTCTATGGTTACTCTGTAAAGGGAGACTAAGAACTAAGGATGAGCTCAAGAAATATAGTATCACTCAAGAGGACCAATGTGCATTATGCTCAAAAAATTAGGAAAATGCATATCACTTATTTGTGCAATGTTCTTTTGCTCAAGAAGTTTGGAAGCTCAGCTTTGAAAAATTGAAGGTATCTATACCAATGCAATCTTGGAACACTTTTTTACAATGTGCTACTAAGAAATTCAGGGGTAAAAACTTTAGAGCTAATTGTGCAAGCTGGTATTGGCAACCACAGTACATGGAATATGGATGGAGAGAAATATAAAGATCTTTGAACATTAGCAAACAGATCCTCAAGGCTGCTTCAGTGTAATTCAGCTATGGAACTAATTTTGGGTAAAGAGTTGGCCTAAAGCGCCATGCACCTCTTGTTACCGTCTAATAATCATATAGTTTATTGTATCTGACAGACTTCTTATCGCGCTACAATGAACTATTCTACTACTTGATTTGCTGCTGCTCATGTAGAATCAATAACAATAAAAAGAAAATCCTCCGTATCTATCTTTAATACACTTTTGCGTTGGATGCTCTCTATGGCCGCCTTCCTCAGATATTTCCTGTATGAATCAATAGCTACATGCAGGTAACCAACGCCTAAGATGATGCATGTTTTTAACTCTACTGAATCGCCTGCTAATATACATTTTCCAAAGTTCTCTGCCCATATTTTGCCTGTTAAAGTATTGATGTTGGTTAACGATGAAAAGCTATGCATAACGTATATCCTTATAGTTACATAACATTGCACAATGTTAAAAGTATTCTGACATGTGGAATTAACTACAGCATAAACTAGATACTAGTGTTTTTTTTTCCCTCTTTCGCAGCTAGAATTTGGTGGCCTCTGTGGTGCGAATATAATGCAGAAAAAAATTAATCGACTTCATTGTTTATAGCTCATCATACTTGAGTGTTAATCTTGACCATGATAACCCCAAGATTCCACTAGCTGACTTCAGACATTGCAGAAAGAACAATGAATCAAATAAGGCAGAAAAACAAACAAACTCTTATGAAGGCAAAGACAGCTCAACACTACTCAAACTCTCCGAATCATACCATAAGCTGAAACTCAAAAATATCTATCATGGTTAGAAATTCATGCAAAACTAACTGATAAATTCAAAAAGATACGTACTGATCCCTCATAATAATCATGCAGCCCTCTGAATTTCGAAAAAAGACTAGCATAGAGTCAAATCGCCATAATTTGACTAAACAATAAAAATCCCAGACTTATGTGTGTGTGTGAGAGAGAGAGAGAGAGGTCAATACAATATACACGTCTGGTCCCGCTAGACTAAATGATCATTTTCTTCCTTATAGCTTTGCATGCTCATCAAAGCGAGAAACATGCATCAAGCATAGGCTCTTAATATGTCATATTAGGTATAGTAAAATCAAGTGAGCAGCGGATATCATCGAGTCCTTTGAATTTGTACTATTCATAGTACCAGGATTGGTTTAGCACTCCAAATGGTTTTCATGTATCGCGTCAAAGAAGAATATCCACACCACTTTCGGTCTTGACATAAACTAATAATCTATTTTGTCACGAACACCGACGAATTTCATATCACCTTGAGAAAGCAAAGGCCCGTACTTTTATTCCTACTGGATTTCACACCTCTTTGCATTTGAGTTCGAGCCTCGACTTTTCCCTCCTTCCTACGTATTCAGTTTTAAAAAGAACTTAAAGTTGAAGCGTCCTATAGTGGAACCAGCAGCGGTGGTGGTAGCAACAAGGGCACTTTGATAGTCATAAATATGTAACATTAGTGGATGTGCGTATAGGCATGTTAACTAGAGGTGTGGTGGGTTGCGAAACCTAACTAACGGCGATTAAGGTTTGTAGAGGATCGGTTTGACGCCGTGGTGGGCCGTCTGGTGGCGATGGATGAATTGGAAAGGTGGTGGGCTGAATGGACGGAGTGGTAGGCTGATTAGTGCTGATGGAAGGCTGCTCTGGTGGTTAATAGCGGCGGCTACCGCGGTGTTGGTTAGTAGTTTGATGTAAACCAAAAAAAAAAAAAAACTTCTACATCTTCTTCAAGATTTTAAATCTCAAATTTGAATTTTCGTTTTTATTCATTTGATTTGTTGAATTGTGATGGTTTGTTACAGGTGATCGGAGTGAGAAAGCTATGACAATTAATTACGGTGAGAAGTTTGAAGAATGGTGAGAAAGTTGAAGAATAGGATGATAGTAGGAGATAAGTGATGGACATTCCGGTACTATGAATACAATCCCAAATCTCTATGATACTTTTTTCCCTTGATGATATGAAATTCGCAGGTGTTCATGGTACGATAGATGATCAGTTTATGTGAAGATTGAAAGTGGTGTGGTTATTCTTCTTTGAAGCTATACATGAAAACCATTTAGAGTGCTCAACCAATCCTGGTATTATGAATAGTACAAATTCAAAGGACCCGATGAGGTCTGCTGCTCGCTTGATTTTACTATTAAGAGGCTATGCTTGATGAATGTTTCTCGCTTTGACGAGCATGCAAAGCTATAAGGAAGAAAATGATCCTTAAGTCTAGCTGGACCCTGGATTTTAAAGGATCCTTTGTCTAGCATGCAAAGCTATAAGGAAGAATAGGACCAGACGTGAAAGGCTAGTCTTAAGGCTAATTTCATACAAAAAGGCCTGTCAATCTGAGCAAAATCCACTTTCTTTCTTTCACTCTACTCTCACTGTGGCAGTCATAATTGCCAACGTCTGCTTTCTTCCACAGAAACGAAACTTCACTCTCTCCACCGTCCAATCAATGTGGTAGACTGACCACACACTCTCTATCTGACACCACTGCCGTCCAATATATCTCGGTTACTTCACGATTCCCTTTTGAAACGTGTCTCGGTAGAATTCAATTAATGCAAAATTCAGCCGTCCAATTAATGTTGTAGACTGACCAAAGAAACTGAGAGCAGTATTGAAAAGTTTCTTAGTTAATTCTTCCGAGTTGGGAGCTTGTTTTGACAAAAAGCGTGAATTGCAAGTTACCTGCAATGCTGCAACCCTTGTGTTCTTCTCTTTTTTTATATTTGGTTCATATGCTGTCATTGTCTTTGTATGGAACCGTACGGAACGAAGTTAATCATACAGAAAATTATTAAAATTTTAAAAAATAATAAATTTTAAGCAGCCACCTATATTATTAAGTAGTGTAAAAAATACGTTTAAAAAATGGAGGACGATTCAAAAGTGAATCGTAAAATCAGATAATCGAGAAATATGAATTCATTTAAAAAATGGACGGCACTTACATTAATTGGACGGCAGTGGGTGACTGGGAGATGAGGAGGACGGTTGCATTAGCCAGAGAGAGAGAGACACGTTAAAGCAATTATGACGATTAGCCAGAGAGAGAGAGAGACGGTAAAGCAATTATGACGTTAAAGCATCTCTTCATGTCTATATATTATATGTCTATTCATTTTCAGCCTCATTTTCAAACATCACTTCAGCTTTCCAACCTCTTCTCTCGAAGGCCTTTCTGTACCGTCTACCCGTGACTCGACCACCATCGAGTTCGAGTGACTCTCGCCAGCAGTATCACTAACCGTCTCCTTCACCGGAATTCCCTCTCGCCGTTGCCGGTTCCACCTACTCGCCAACTCTCTATCTTCTAGTAATATTTCTCTTCAATTAATGATCTTCTTAAGCTGTCTTTTTTTATACTATTTTGGTTGCGTTTGTTAAATGGGGTTTGGTGATGATTCCTCTTTATCGTTACGTTTTGGCCTGATGGCTTTGATTCTTTCTGTTTTGTTATGTTTGTTGGTCCAAAACGTAAAGATAAAGAGGAATCATCACCAAATCCCATTTAACAAACACAACCAAAATAGTATAAAAAAAGACAGCTTAATAAGATCATTAATTGAAGAGAAATATTACTAGAAGATAGAGAGTTGGCGAGTAGGTGGAACCGGCAACGGCGAGAGGGAATTCCGGTGAGGTTAGTGATGCTGCTGGCGAGAGTCACTCGAACTCGATGTGGTCGAGTCACGGGTAGACGGTACAGAAAGGCCTAGGGGTGTGCACGGTGCGGTTGGTTCGGTTTCGAGGCTGAATACGAAACCGAACCGACCAACATCGGTTTGAAAAAAAATAAACCAAACCGCACTCGAACGGTTCGGTTTGAACGGATCGAACTGTTCGGTTTGAGCGGATCGAACGGTTTGGGCTAGACTCATTTCTTATAGTCCCAAAATAATGAATTGTGTACTAAAAACTCAAAGAAGTAACCAAGCAATATAAGTTTAAAATCCTAATTAGATTACATAACATTCAAAACAGAATTAGTCATTACACAATATCATTAATTTACAATTATCTATTAAAGTTTTAAATTTCTAATCAAATTACATAACTCTAAGAGCTGACGGAAGTTTATCAAGTTCTTCTTCTCCTTTCTTCTGCCTAAAAGAAGTTAGGATACCAATGTCAATCACTGGAATCTCCACAAGTGGAGGGGACGCATTTGTGACTCCACAACCACCGTCTTTGCAAATATATCTTTCTGGCATATTTTCGCTGCTTACAACCAGTTGCTGAACATGCTTGGATAGCAATTGGCCTTGACTGGATGAGTTGATTTGGCCATGTTGGAGCTCATATTTGCAATCTGGAAGTCTAAGTGTTCTTCAGAAGAATAGAGGAGAAAGAGAGGCATAACTGAAGAGAAAAGATTCAAGAAACAAAAGAAAAGAGAAGAAACAGAAGAGCAGAGGAGAAAGAGAGGCATAACTTCGTACTTTGAGATTAGGCGCCGGCTGGAGGAGAGACGTCAGAGATGGAGGCACAGCCATGGGAGGTGGAGACGGCCGCTAGAGGAGAGACGTGGCTGAGGGAGGCGCTGCCGTGGAGGGCCGGCGTGGAGCAATAGGCAGATCTTGTCGTAAGATCTGAAGGCTGAAGCTCGGCAGAAGGCTGTGGAGGCGTGGAGCAATCCAGATCTGACGGCGTGTGCAAAATGAAAAGTAGGAATTAGGGTAAATGAAATTTAGGGTTACTTGCTATTTATATTAATGGGTTAAGTTTAACTAAGGCAGTTAGTAAAATTAACTGGGGTTAATTAAAAATATATATATTATATATTAAGTACGGTCGGTTCGGTTTATATCGGTTTCAAAAAATCTAAACCGAACCGACCGAACCGATTATGCGGTTTGGAAAAAAAAACCGAACCAACTGTTTTTGCGATCGGTTTGGAATTAGTCGGATTGGTTGGTTTGATTTTTACGGTTGGATTGGTTTTCACGGTTTAAATGCCCACCCCAAAGGCCTTCGAGAGAAGAGGGTGGAAATCTGGAGTGATGTTTGAAAATGAGGCTGAAAATGAAGAGACATATAATATATATATATATATATATATATATAGACATGAAGATATGCTTTAACGTCATAATTGCTTTAACGTCTCTCTCTGGCTAATGCAACCGTCCTCCTCATCTCCAATTCACCCACTGCCGTCCAATTAATGTAAGTGCCGTCCATTTTTTAAATGAATTCATATTTCTCGATTATCTGATTTTACGATTCACTTTTGAATCGTCCTCCATTTTTTAAACGTATTTTTTACACTACTTAATAATATAGGTGGCTGCTTAACATTTATTATTTTTTAAAATGATACTCCCTCCGTCCCTTTTTAAGTGCACCATTTTTTTTTACACGTATATTAAGGGTTTAGGTTATATATTGTGTGTCTTTCCCATTTTACCCTTTAGAGAGAGGGGGGAAGAAAGTGGGCCATGAGAGAGAAAATTGGTTGGTAGAGTGTTAAATGTGGAGAGAGAAATAGTATAAAGTAGTGTAAAGTGGTGGGCCAGGAGAGAGAAAATGAGTTGGTAGAGAATTAATTGTGGTGAGAGAAATAGAATAAAAAAATATATAAAAAGGGTAAATATGTAAAAATACCTACAGAATATTTCCTAATTTGGAAGTGATCACTTTTTGTGGGACGGCCCAAAAAGGAAATTTGATCACTTTTTAAGGGACGGAGGGAGTAATAATTTTCTGTATGATTAACTTCGTTCCATACAATGACAGCATATGAACCAAATATAAAAAAAAAGAGAAAAGAACACAAGGGTTGCAGCCTTGCAGGTAACTTGCACTTCACGCTTTTTGTCAAAACAAGCTCCCAACTCGGAAGAATTAACTAAGAAACTTTTCAATACTGCTCTCTTTTAGTTTCTTTGGTCAGTCTGCAACAATTATTAATTGGACGGCTGAATTTTGCATTAATTGAATTCTACCGAGACACGTTTCAAAATGGAATTGTGAAGTAACCGAGATATATTGGACGGCAGTGGTGTCAGATAGAGAGAGTGTGGTCAGTCTACCACATTGATTGGACGGTGGAGAGAGTGAAGTTTCGTTTCTGTGGAAGAAAGCAGACGTTGGCAATTATGACTGCCACAGTGAGAGTAGAGTGAAAGAAAGTGGATTTTGCTCAGATTGACAGGCCTTTTTGTATGAAATTAGCCTTAAGACTAGAAGACTAGCCTTTCACGTCTGGTCCTATTCTTCCTTATAGCTTTGCATGCTAGACAAAGGATCCTTTAAAATCCAGGGTCCAGCTAGACTTAAGGATCATTTTCTTCCTTATAGCTTTGCATGCTCGTCAAAGCGAGAAACATTCATCAAGCATAGCCTCTTAATAGTAAAATCAAGCGAGCAGCAGACCTCATCGAGTCCTTTGAATTTGTACTATTCATAATACCAGTTCACGAGAAAATAATTCCCCGTGAGAAGTAACTTCTTCTTCAGGTTCTCGAGGTCGAGAATGTCCGCTGGCGCTCGCGCACATCATTTACGATATATGCACACCTGCAGGAAAACAGCACACAAGGAGCTAGAATTAAGAGGGGAAAATGCTTTGACTTGGTTCTTTGTTGACGGTTAGAAGAGGGACTCACCTTCTATGCTTTGTCCGGCTTTTAGTGATCAGAAAGAATAAGTGCATGATGTTCACTCCTCGAATTGTTAACTTGAATTTCTCATGTCAGCCTAATGTATGGAGCTGAGGATCCTTCCATTGCAGGAATGGTTCTTGACAGCCCCTTCTCTGATCTGGTTGATTTGATGATGGAACTCGTCGACACCTACAAGATACGTCTTCCCAAGTTTACTGTAAGTACATCAATTAAGAGACGTTAACAGTTTTCTTACGTATGAACCATTGGATGTCTTTTTTCTGGAGGAAAAAACTTCTGTTGTCTTCGGCGCAGTTCCCTCCAGTACTCGTGAGTACTTTGATAGCTGGAGTCCTGTTGCCAGATTGTTGCAGTTATGACAACATTTTCCCCATCTCTGCTTCTATTTCTATTTCAGGTAAAATTTGCAATCCAATACATGCGAAGAGCTATTTTGAAAAAGGCAAAATTTGACATTGTGGAGCTGAATACTATCAAGGTTGGCTTTTCAAATTCGTGTTTAAGTTTTTCTGCTGTGTCTCTGCCTGTACCTGACTACTTGAAAACACATAAATCTAGTGTTGTGTTTTCTATAACAAATATCACTCTGACCCCCTTTCCCCAGGCCCCATCCCCCCACTCCGCTCTAAAAACTGTAGAGGTAGATTTTATGCTTATATCATATAGATTTTGGTTCAAGTAACATCTTTTATATATAGTCTCTGGACTAGTGTACATGGTGTTAGCTTTATGATCGTCTCTCATTTTCCTCTTTATTCTGCGTTCAGTTTTGTTAAATCATAGGCCATTATATGTTCTTGCACTGCCCATATTCTTTAGTTGTTTTTTGTCCTTTCTGACAAGTGTACGATGTGTTAAGAATGATAACATTGTTTGGCCTCATTTTCTAACAGCGTAAGCCCTTAGAGCAGATGGTTACTTTATATTATGCAAGATACTTAAAATTTTTCTGTCAACTTTTCACATGGTGTCCCGTTGCTCTCCATTAAAATGAGCCAAACTTGGCCAATGTGCCAACTTTTTATTCCTCTTTCCTCTTGGATCTGTATAGTGACCAGCTAAGGTACAAATTTCTCTCTGATGTTGTTATGTCTTAGGCAATCTGAAACAACTTAAGAAGCTTATACGCAATTCTCTTGCCGTTGTGGGATGCCAAAGATGATGAGTAATAGTTCTCCATGAAAACTCCATTTAACAAGCCATTCACTTTCTTCCCTCGAATTGAAATTCCTCATTTACACTTGCTGTCCTGTTGCTCTCCGTACAAATGAGCCAAACTTGGTCAATGTGCCAGCTCTCTATTCCTCTCTCCTCTTCCCCTGTATAGCTATCAGCTAAGCTGCTATTTTCTCTCTGATCTGGTATGACCTAGAAATGTGAAACAACTTAAAAAGATTATACTGAATTCTCTTGCCATTGTGGAATGCAAAAGGGGATGACGTATGGGTTCTTCTTCAAAACTCTGTTTGACATAGCATTCTCCCTCTTCCTCAAAGTAGTCCAAGTTTGCACCTATTTAAATAGCCGCCGATAGAAAAGATGGTCCTTTCTTTGAGGTAACAACTCATATGGGAATCTTAAGAGAACAGCCTCTTCCACGAAATCAATAGGTCAGCATCTGATTTCAATTGCTTGTGCAGGAGATAGAGTTGCCAGATCAGCTTTACTGATGAAAACAAAAGTTAGTTGAGGTAGGAGCAGAGAACATAGATGATGGGAATGCAATATTGAAACTTGCTTTTGCATTCTAGAATCAAGTTTCTGATTTGGAGTCCTGGCTAGCTCACCGATATTTCCTGCCAATCTACATCAAATAAAGATACACCTTATTTTACATTAGAGCTTCCCAGGCCTGATATGTGCCTTATCAAAGTTATTTTAGCAATCTGACTTGTGGATGAAGAGGTATTGAAGAAAAAATTCATGTAAGCAGACCCTAACTAGTTTGGGACAAACTTGGATGATGATGGTGATGACTTGTGGATGAAGAGGTCTCTGAAAGAGCGTTCAGACTTGCTTTGTCATTAGTGGCAGAAATGTGTCAGATGTCCAGTTTAGAACTTGCAATGTATCATCAACTCGGAAATATTGGGTGTCAACTTGTTTGAACCAGAACAGTGCTCATCCTGGTTCACGCAAGCTCCTTTCTGGTTTGGAAATCTTGGCGTTATGGATCTTAGAGCATTACCAACATATGAAAATACTATGGTAGTCTTGAAAGTGAAATGGAAAGGGAGTATTTAATTTTGAAGTTCATCCCATGCGGCCATATTGGAGTTTCTTCATTATTAGGATTCATTAGTGCGGTATGGGACAGAATAGTGAAGATGTTACTGCGTTCTAATAGTGCGGTATGGGACAGAATAATGAAGATGTTACTGCGTCTTGGTGCTATGGGTGTGGATAAAGATTTAGCTTGGGTGAATCATTGTAAAAGTAGGAGAGACTGATTGGAAACTTTTAGTTCTTTTTTAGTGCTTTGACATGCTGTCTTTTCAGTGAGGCTGATACCATAGTTCTTTTCTTTCAGGTTGCAAAATCAAGCTTTGTTCCAGTTTTGCTGGGACATGCGACTGATGATGACTTTATACAACCCCATCATTCTGATCGTATATTTGATGCTTATGTGGTAACCTTTTCATCATTTGCCTATTAGTGCCTTTTTTAATTCCAGTATTTTGGCAACTTCGTTCCATGTTGGTTCTGCGAGTTTCATTAGTTGATGCGTTTGCATAATGTCTCTCTTTCACCATGCCATTGAGATGCTAATATTCAGCTTGTTCGTACTGAACCTGATCTTAAAGTATCATCTTCGTGTTGTACAGGAGGATCCGTTTTCCTGTTCATGGGCAGTGCTTTTCTTGTAGTTCCGCCCCCAACCCCCACCCAAAAAAAAAGAAGAAAAAAACACCAAACAAATAAAGACAATAACGAAGTGAAATTGATATACTTAAAAGTGGTAGTGAAGGAGCTGATGCAGTTCTCAGTGTAATATTGAATGTAGCAGTAACCAGGAACATACATCAGCTGGTATTTTAGGTGATATTAGTTTTGGTTTTTTCGTCATTCTTGGCTGTTGCTTGAATTTGTATGCTTTATTGCTGTGCGTGCAATGACACTGCCCTGCCCTTTCTTCATCTCTCTCTAGGACTCTGTTTGGGAAAACAATAACCTCACTCAACGACTACCTGTCTAAACCATCTTATTCTGTTCGCTTTTTAGCATCAATGATCTTGGAGGATAGAAATTTTTATTGGTTTCCTGGGAAAATGTAATGGGTTGACACAGTAACTTCTTCTCCTAGTGTTACCTCGTTGTTGTTGACCTTTCTGGTTCCTTATTTGTTATCATTACGGTCGCAGGAGAATGTGATTGCCGGGGACTATAAATTTTGAGCATATCATGGTTCCATTGTGTGGGCATTAGTTTATTGGTTGCTGCTTCAGAATCTGAAGCCCGCCAAAGAGCCGCGACATGAATCTTTAAGATATTGATGGTTGTAGGTTAAGATCATGGAGGTAACGCATTTCAAATGCAGCAGAAACAGCCTCGCTCAGGAGGAATAAGTGTGCTATCCTCTTACAACCATCCCCCCACCCTCCTACGCTGTGCTGGGAGCCTCGTGCACTTAGCTGTCCTTCGACTATACTTTTTGAAATGTTAATGCAATTGGGCGCTGAAGATGAAGAGATCCACTTGAGCTTTGTAACGTGATCTACTGTGATGCAGCTTAGTCCTGATAATATTGTTCTCCAGTGTTAGAAATGAGCAAGTATAGCTAAATGCCTTTGAATCCATGAGGCCTCTTTCCCCTTTCTGCTCAAGTACTTGATACATTAAGCCTGAGAAACCTGCCAATTCTTGCCAAACAAATGAGTCTGGTAATCTGGTTCCTCTTTACTATAACATTTCCATTGGCTAGGGTAGATGTATACGGATGTTGTTTCTTTATGTGTCACTTCTACCCGTTTGTCTTTATATATCATTGTGTTCATTTTGTTGTGAAAGATTGTACAAAATAGACAAATTGTATATTGGGCTTTCAAAGTAATAGAAGGACCAGTTACCCAAAAAAAAAATTCACTCTCCCACTGAGCTATAGCAAGGCGGCCATCCAATGACCCAAACCTAGTACATGGCTTCTATCTCCATTCGTAGGTTGTGGAGTTGGCACCTCTTTAAATTCACTTCTTGCTGGATCGAAACAAACGACTTGTTTTTCGGGCAAGAAGAAGTTGGTTTCTCTCATCCTCCAAAGCAACCAATGCAGATTTCCATTCACAAGAGTCCCGAAATTCGGTAAAATAATTGGACAAAATTTTGCTGCTGACCCAGAAGCAGCTTGATGTTGCTACCCCTCCATGTGGCAGCTCCTTGTTGGTCCACCTGTCCGAGAGTCATGCTCCTTCCACGTGATTGAGGTTCTCCCGTTTTCTGCATTTAATAGAATTTTGCCGTTAACCCATCCTTCAAATTTCGGCTGATTTCGGCAATCAACCTCTCTCTCTCTCTCTCTCCCCCCTCTCATCTTCTTCCTCCCTACCACACTCCAGAATTTTCTGGTCTGGATTTCAGTATTCACTCGTTGCACTTGAAAAACCCAA
The DNA here is from genome assembly GCA_033065855.1 of Escallonia rubra. Classification (NCBI taxonomy): domain Eukaryota; kingdom Viridiplantae; phylum Streptophyta; class Magnoliopsida; order Escalloniales; family Escalloniaceae; genus Escallonia; species Escallonia rubra. The sequence goes on along the minus strand of JAVXUO010001754.1, from coordinate 36,311 downwards.
TCTAATGAAATGAAGACTATAAATCTAGGACAAAGATGTACATAAGCTGTTTTGTAAATTGGGCTGAGTCGCTCCACAGGTATACCATCATCATGTTTATGGTGTTATAGTTTATGCAATGATTGGAAATCACAATCTAATGAAAGAAAAACTATAAATCGATCTGTTCTTCCAATTTCTTACAAGGGCAGTGTTGGAATCCAGCAAGGCAGTGAACTACTTGGCTTCATCTTGGTTTGAGTCCTATGTATGTGATGTTCATCCTGCAAACTTGGTTAGTATACGGTAAGGTATAAAGGATAATTTATGTTCTACTTTTGGCTTTATACCTTTGTACCTTAATCGTACTCAACCAAGTTTGCAGGATGAACATATCATGTTCTACTAGACTGTGTATGATGTTCTACTTGGGTTCATCCTGGCTTCAGTGAATTACTTGGCTTCATCCTGCAAACTTGGCTCTAACATCACTCTCAAGACTGGTTTGAGTCCTATGTATTATGTATATGATATTCAAGTGTATCTTGGCTTGACAGTACGCATTATAGGGGCTCCAATCATATATCAGATCATCAAATGTGTGCATGTTCTTTCACTTTTGTTCTTTCCTTTCTTACGTTGCATGAAACCAAGATTGAATTGAACAAAAAAAAGTTATTATTAGTACAAATTCATTGATGCTGCAATTCTGCATTCTGGAAATGCTTAATCATATTGCTTGATTATATCTAGAGATGGTTGACTTCCCTTCCAGAAATGATTGGAAAGAAGATGGATGTGGAGAGAGAGAGAGAGAGTCTAGTTTAACGAGTGATTACCGAAATCAGAAGAAATTTTAGGGATGTGTTAACGGCAAAATTCTGTTAAGTGCAGAAAACTAGAGAACCTTAACACGTGGAAGGAGCATGATTCTCGGACAGCTGGACCAATGAGGAGCTGCCACGTGGAGGGGTAGCAGCAACAGTCAGCAGCAAAATAATTTCATAAGGGAATTTAATTGCTTTCCAATTTTTCCTTCTGAAGCCACTAACCTCCGCTAGTTTGGGGCCAGATGCTGGACTATCATGCTCACTCGCAATCACAACCTTGTAGTCATCAGAGGATGAGTCATAACAAATTCGGGACATGACAGTTTCTTCCCTGGAAGACAAGTAACGACAACTAAGCACTTTCTTACAAACCCTAGTTGATGGGTGGAATTCCACAGGAAAATATCTTCACCATGGCTAACAAGCAACAAACCTTCGCAGGAACCCAAAAGTCGGACTAGAGGATCATCAATAGATGAAAACGCCTGGTCTTGGGCAAATGGGATCAGCAGCTCATTGTAGGAATCATCATCATGCGCCGAGATGGAGCGTACGTTGCCATTGCAATAGAAGTTGCTCAAAAAAATGACATGCTGCCTTTCAGTTGCAACTGGAAGGCTACGCCAAGCCTTGGCAACGCACTTGAATCTTACCTGGGACTTTATTGGCAATCTTGAATGTATGTTAAGCACGATGTCTTCAGGAACGTGAGGTGACTTCGATCTCTTTTTCTCTTTGGCCATCTGGGTTTCACGCACTAGAGGATATTCAAAACCGACTACGAAGAGAGAGAGTGGTGTGATGTTAGGGTTTGGTTTGCCGACCTACATGTATACTTTGTCATTAGTGGCCTTAGAAAACTGGGTTATTTGCAGTTTATCACTACTGATGTTCACCAGAAATTACACACGCCTACGGCTATGTTTTAAAATTACACTAAGCACGTTAAAAAGATTTGCTTTTGTTTTACAACAAGCTTCGTCCTGCTAGGTATTCGTTAAGAAAAGTTAGGGCACCAAAATATATATAATGAACTAATGCTCCAACATGCCATTGTTTGTCAATTTTGATAACTCATTAAATGTAACACCGAAAAATCACCATATATGTCACGTTGTGACTTTGGCACAGTACCAAATATATACTCACACTGGCACACACGGCAGCAGCGCTAGAAACGTTATACAAGGAGGACACTTGACAGACAAAAGAAATTGAACACGAATATCAAATATAATTGTTCACTATAACCCCCCCCAACCCCCCCCCCCCCCCCCCCCAAACACACAGGCACACTGTAGGTATGGGCACTGGTGGAGAGGTTTTGCAATTGGTATCGACTTCATAGACCCAGAGCCCACGGCTGAATCCTCAATTATTTTATTTCAATTTATTTTCCCATCTTTCTCACTCTCCACAAAACCTTTTTTGAGAGATAGGTTGACGAATTTATACACAAAAAACCAAATTTGTTTTTGATGTTATGAACACAACACTTATTAATCTTTCAATTCAAGACTACTAGCAGTGACAAACTAGCAAGAGTCAAACCACTACTAGTGATAGCAAAATTGGTTAATCTGATTCCATGAAGATGAGGCTCCTTTCCATCACTCTATCCAACTTTATTTTATACGCCATATAAATGGCACATGATAAAAACTCATCTTAAAGATCCAGATTTCTTCAGGGCTCTTAACCATAGTTAACTTCTAATAATAAACATTGGCACCATAGTCACTTTGACAATTGAACAAACAATAGACTGCTGCCGGTGACCCATCTATCTCTATCTAGATCATTCCTCTCAGTCATCTCCCCTTTTCAAAATCAAAATCTGGAAAAGCTAAAAACAAGGAAGGTGAAGATAAGAAAAACAGAGGTCGACAGAGAAGAGTTGGGATGATGCCTTGAGATGACTGGATAGAGGAATATCATATTGGCGTTTGCCATATGTGATGTATTGAGCAGTGGGGGTAGACAGCAACCTGCCTTGGTCTTCTACCGTGTAGGCGATTGTGTTGCAAAGCAAGGAAGGTGAAGGCTTTAATTTGACAGGAAGGGTGGGCACATGCCCCCCTATGCTCCATGTTGCCCCCGCCTCTGCACACACCCAGACACCAGTCACTGTGTGTGTGTGGGGGTGTTGGGGGGGGGGGGGGGGGGAGAGAGAGAGAGAGAGGAGGGAGGGAATAGGTTTGGGGTTGGACATTGTTGGACCAATGGTGATCTTTATTCTTCTAATACAGGTGATGGTGCTAAGAGAGAAAGGGAGAAAGGATGTGAGAAGAGAGGAGGACAAGAGAGTCTTGTTATGATAACATTTAATATCAATTGCATTCCGTTTAGTCAAAGGGCATAAGTGATATTATAGCAAAACACTGGCAATAATTCTTCCCCCCCCCCCCCCCCCAAAGAGTTCAGTAATATTATTCCTTTCGAAAAGTCAAGGACAAGATGCAAGTAATGCAAAATAAAGAACATACGTCATAGAGCTTTCGTGTGAAATATTAAGTTTAAAATATCATCTTGAATGTTGTTAAGTGAAGAATGATCCTTGGATGTTTTATTTTGCTTTACTACTTTTTAATACTCTTATCTGTCTAAATTTCCGTTGAGTTGAAAGCGTCATGTTTAAAGCTTAAGGTTCCATTAGAGCTTAAAAGTAATGAAAATTAAAAGTTGCTATTTGCATTGTTTTGTATAGTGCGGCTAGGGGAAAAAAAGGAAGGAAGAAAAATTATATATGTATGAAAAAGAGAATTAGAAATTATATGCCGGAGAGACAATTTATACGTATGAAAGGTTATATATGCTTTAGTGAAGGAGTAGCAAAAAGTAGAGAATCATAGCTAGTTGGCAAAGATATTTTTAGGCTTAAGATCGAATGAGGGATGTCGAATAATTGATTAAACCAAACCAAAAACCTAGAAAGTTGAGAACATAGCTTATTGTACCTACATAAGCAAGAACAATGAAAAAGAAAGAAAAAGGTATGTGTTGCTAGGCGTCCGCCTAGATGCGAAAGGACTTAGAAGGGACTCTCAAAATAAGGATCGTTGTGCTCTTGATACCTTATTGAAATAAAAATAAGATTTTATTCACATAATATTAGTTGAGTACAAACACTTATATCTAGGTTGAGAGGATAATTCAAATCTACCAATATCTCAACTTTACAATATTGTTCAAAAGATAATTAATCACTTTTTACCTAAAAGTTAATCTTAGCAATTATAGATTGATCTAGTGTCGTCTAACATCCCCCCCCCCCCCCCCCCCCTCCTCCTCCCTCTCTTCCCCCCCTCAAACACATGGTATTTTGAATAATAAAAAATTAAATTTGTTTGGTTACAAAAATCAACCCAAAAAAAAAAAAAAAAAACATTGATGTCTAGCAAGAAGCTTATCATGATTGCTCCATAGTGCATGCAACTTCAACATAACAGATCTCTCCATTATAATCCACACGCCAATGAAAGGCTAGTCACTTGTCCATCTACAAGAACAAAAAGTTGTCAGTAAAATGTCAAAATATAAAAAAGAAGTACGTTAGCAAGAAAAAGTGCGAGCTTAAAGAGAATTTCTCTTTAAGAACAACATGATAATCAACGAATTTCAATTTAGAAAAAGAACAAAAATAAAGTAGAAAGATCTTTCTAATTGTACGGAAAGAAGGATATAAAAAAGAGAATGAGATAGAAATTATATGCCGGAAGGAGAATTCAAAAGTATGAAGGTTAAAACATTAGTGAAGGAGTAGCAACAAGTAGAGAGACATAACTAGTTGACAAAGATATTTTTGGGCTTAAGATCAAATGAGGGATGCTGAATAACTTTTTAGAGCAAACCAAAAACTTAGAAACTTGAGAACATAGCTTATTGCACCTAGATAAGCAAGAACAGCGAAAAAGAAAAAAAGTATGTGACCAGGCATCGACCTAGATACGGAAGCACTTAGAACGGACTCTCAAAAAGGGATCGTTCTGCTATTGATACCATATTAAAATATAAATAGGATTTCATTCACGTACTGTTGGTTGAGTATTCAACTCAATCGAATCTCAACCTAACAATATTATCTTAAATGATAACTAATCACTTCTTATATAAAAGTTAAACTTAGTAATTCTAAATTGATCTAGAAACATCTAACACTAATCACTTTCCAGCTCCATCCAGTTGATGATTCCACAAAAAGAACACTCACTCCTTGAACCCAACAGTTCCACACTTGCATTGTTCTCAAGAAACTCACTGCTGTACACTTGCGTTTCAGGTGCGGATTGATGTGCTGCAACCTTTATTTGGAAGGCTGACGCAAATTAAAGAAGCGGATATCAAGCCCCCGAAACCTTACAAACCACGCCTAGATCACAATATAGAGATACGGGTAGTCCCTAGAGTATCGATATCATGCGGGAGACATCGTACTTTGATTCCATTGGTTCAATTTCAAGGCATGCTCCTGTCAGTGCACAGAACATCTTATTTGAAGACAATGTCAAGATGTCTCCAGGCATAGAGGAAGTGATGCCTAGTTCACAGCGAAAGAAGATCGAAATTACAGACGATGTAAGAATCTACCTTTTTGGATGCCCAAATGCAGAAAGACATCTTTCATGCAGGACACTTAATTTTATTAATTAAAACTAGCCATGCCAAAGACTTGGTAAAAGTTTCTTATAAACCAAAGAAAGGATACATCATGGAAGAAATAGAAACATCCTAAAGTAGGATTAAGACTTAGGGTAGTCTTACTGGCACGCCGTTTCTTGCTAATGATACTGTGTGCACGGGCTTCGAGCATGTATATGTATGTACATTAGAAACCCCAAGATATAGCGTGAAAAAGAGGATGTCTATCTCCACACATTTTTATGCTTGCCAAACCTCATCGTGCACTTTTCACCAAATAAAAAGCATAATAGAATGTGAAAATAGACATTTTTTTTTTTTTTTTGGAGAAAATAATACTGAGCATCGCAGTGAAATGATTACGATATGCCTATACCAAGTTTTCACTACCAACAGATCGCATCCTTGATCTGCCCTTTACAAAATGGTATAATTGACTAAGTAACTGCAAGGATGAACAAGCAGAGATGCCGCTTCATCATGAGACAAAACGATATACTCTATGCTGCGCCATTCTCAGGAAACTCAATGCTATACAACTGCAATTTTTGTTTGAAAGACTGAAGCAGTTGGAACTGGAGGTCAAAGCACATGAAGACTTGCAAAAACACCTAACTCACAACAGAGACAGATTATGAGAAGCTAAAGTCCCTAAAGTATCTGGACAACAATATCATGTGAAAGACTTGGTACTCAATCACCTTCTTTCAATGTCTCCAGGCATCCTAGTCAAAAGCAGGTGGGGGCAATGTGTTTTAGATGACCAAAAAGCAGATAGCAAGAGTGACTATCAGAGAGGAAAATCACTTCTATTAACAGTGAAATGAAGATACCTGTAATCTAATAGTAGCCATTAATCACAAGACTCGACACACTGGCCATAACAAAGACATGACAAATGTTGCTTACAAACTATACAGAAACGAAATAAGGAAAAGATAATTAAGTACAGATGTCTTACAGTCTTTCTTTCGCCAATGGTGTTTCCCGCGTCTTCGGCAGCCTCTCTTGCTCTTTAGTAAATCGTTTGGGTACATTAGGCTTTCCTCGTACATGACTGCTGCACCGATACCTCCTCCATCCCATATTGTATCCGGAGGCGACTCCTCCTTGGTATCGTAGGCCAGCATGTCCCATCCATCTACATTTAATAAGACTTTACCGTCTCTTCTAAAGCACAGTGGCTCCAGCAGACACCAGCAAGGATCCAAATCAATAAGTTGAAGTGTACTACTCGTAAGGGTGAGCAACACGCTCCAGGATTCCTTTACTCCGTACTCTTTCATCGTCCAGACCTTGATATTGACGCCTTCGGAGCACGATCCACTCCCCTGCTGAGCTATAGCAAGGCGGCCATCCAATGCTCCCAAACCTACCACAATGCCTAGAACTCCATTCATGGGTTCTGGATTTGGCACGTCCTTAAATTTACTCTTTGCTCGATCGAAACAAACGACTCGTTTTTTGGGGCAAAAAGGCCCTTTTCTCTCATCCTCCAAAGCAACCAATGCAGATTTCCATTCACCAGGGGCCCGGAACTCGGCGAAATTATTGCATAATTGCTTTCGAATCTTTCCTTCTTAAGTTAGTAACTTCTGCTAGTTTGGGGCCAGATGTTGGACTATCATGCTCACTCGCAATCACAACCTTGTAGTCATCAGAGGATGAGTCATAACAAATTCCGGACATGACTCTTGTTTCCAAGGAAGACAAGTAACGACTCGTAAGCACTTTCTTACAAACCCTAGATGATGGATTCCACAAGAAAACATCTTCACCATTGCTTACAAGCAACAAGCCTTCCCAGGAACCCAAAAGTCGGACTAGAGAATCGCCAACAGATGAAAAATCCTGGTCTTGGGAAAATGGGATCGGCAGCTCTTTGTAGGAATCATCATCATGCGCCGAGATGGATCCTACGTTGCCATTGCAAAAGATGCTGTTCAAAAAAATGACACGTTGCCTTTCAGTTGCAATTGGAAGGCTACGCCAAGCCTTGGCAACGCACTTGAATCTTACCTGGGACTTGATCGGCAATCTTGAATGTATGTTAAGCACCATCTCTTCAAGAATGTGAGGTGACTTCGATTTCGTCGTCTTTCGGGCCATTTGGGTTTTCATGCACAAGGGGGATATTCAAAGCTGATTGCGAAGACACTGTGATACTAGGGTTTGGTTAGCTGACCTACATGTATAATTGTGAGAATTGGATTATTTACAATCTAAAACTACCTATGTTTACCTCAAATTACACACGCCTACCGCTAAGTTTCACAACTACACCCGGCACATTAAGGTTTGCTATTGTCTTACAACAAGCTGCGTCCCGTTAGAAAATCGTTAAGAAAAGTAGGGGCACCAAAATATGTATGAACTAATGTTCCAACATTGCTCTTGTTTGCGAATATTAACATTTCCTTTATTAAATATTACACCAAGAAGTCCCCATGATGCCAAAATTGCCCTGACTCGCCAACCCTGATCGAATCAAAGTGACGCCAGAATCACAAAAATCATATGTTTATTACCTCATAACTCTTGCGTTTATCTGAATTTTTCAAAGGAATTGTGGGGTCTATAATTGTTGTTTAAATTCAATCTAATATCCATATGTACTAAATTTATTATAAGGATTCGCAAGAATTCTAGGAAGAAATCCAATGAATCAGAGTTGATATTTTTAAATATTTATGTGCATGACTACCCCATAGGTTCTTTTGATGCGTTTGATATGAGCTTTAGATATGCTAATCTGATGCAGCGTTTGGCCATGCATTCAAGGGGTAGATAACATGTTATACGGACTAATTTTATTTCGCTGGAGTGGGATAATTCTATATGGGGGGTGGTTTTCTTTTTTTCTAGACATTTGGGTTTAAAATGACGGGCCAAAAGGTGAAAGAGGAGCACCACAGCACCTACCTCCATGGAACCCATCGCCGCCATCAACCGACGCCACCTCTCTCTCTCTCTCTCTCTTCTCCTTTGAGGTGAGGGTGGGGGCGACTAGTGATGACGTGGTGGAGTCTGTTACTGTGTGTATATGGGGCTGTTAAGTAGTGGTGGGTGCAATTTGTGGGTATTGGAAGTTGGTAGTGGGGGCAATTTGTGAATGATGGAGGTTGGTAGCGATTGGTGGTGGGTGCGATCTAGGGTTATGGAGGTTGATAGTGTTGGCCGATTGCGCGTTTTTCGATGGTGGTTGCAGTAATGGTGGTGGGCGAGCTGATGTGGTGGTGTGTTGATGGTGTTGTTGGTCGGGTGGTTAGGATGGATGTTACTGCCAGTGGTGAAGGCGGCACAATTAATCCTATTTGACGTGTAATCTGGGTTTGGTCCAAATGCGAGATAGAATTTAAAGCTTATCTAATCTTATTTGATATGATGTATTATTCTGTCCTATCTGACTAAATAATATTACGCGTCAAACACAGTTGTAATGTCCTTTGAGTGACTCAATACCTCCGACTACTCTTGCATACGAAAAATTAAGTAGTCATTCAGGGGAAAAAGATGCAGCACCTCTCAAGAAGAAGCCTGGTTGCCTTTCCTCATGCTCTTTGTGTTTTAAAGCTTCAGGTGTGTTAGCAATCCACATGATACAATCCCAACAAGAATGAGGGGCTCTTTGTCACTGTGATCATATAAAATCAAATCCGATTTACATTCCATGTGGAGCTTGTAATAGTCTACGGAATGCCAGAGCTTGTGATATTTAGGTATGATGAGCTTGTGGTGAATGTTATGTTGATCTAGGGTAATATGCTTAAGGGTGGGATTTGACAGACTTGAATTGGAACCGTAAATCAAGGAGACCTACGCTTTGGAAACTGAGCTGAATCTTACCAGGGATTTGAGGATAGTCTGAAAAGCATGTCCCCGTTGATCACTTGCGGCAGCTCTGGCATGATTGCTTGTGTAACAGTAGGTTTCGAACAGTTGATGACGGGCGTTTTTGTTCTAGGGACAGAAGTAGAGGGAGTTTATAGGCTTGTTGCTCCCTTCCATAAATGCTTGTGATGAACTGTTGGGGCCTCATGAAGTAATGGCTGCAGTACATATCCAACCTCATCGGATGGGGAAACAAAGCAAAGATGCCGGCTTCATCATGGGCCAAATACTTTCACGTAAACACTCTCATGCTACGGCCATTATTCTCAGGAAACTCACCGCATGCTCCACACAATGAGTTATGAGCATAAATCTCTGTACGAACCCAATAGTTACGTGCTTGCATGACGCTCAGGAAACTTAATTACTGCTATACATTGCAGCTTCTATTTGGAAGGCTGAAGAGGAACTGGAGATCAAAGCACATAAAGAATACAAAACTCATAAATCACAACGGAGACATGATAGGTAGTTCGACCATTTAGGTTCAAGGCACCAGATGTTTCGGTTGTCATGCTCACAAGGCATGCATATGTTCTCCCGTGAGTGCACAGATCACCTTCTTTCAAGACACAATAATGTCAAGGCATGTCTCTAGGCTAGAAATCCTAGCCCAAAGCAGGTGGGGGACCACCTTTACTACATTCAGCAAATTACAGACAAATAAGAACCACCCTTTTCGACGAACAAAAACAGAAAGCAAGAGTTAACTACTTATCCAACGTGTAATCCAAGTTTGGTCCAACCGCGAGATAGAATTTATAACTTATCCAACCAGCTTATTTCATAAGAGATGTTATTCTGTCCTAAACGCAGCCGTAATGTGCTTTGAATAACTCAATACCTCCATTTATTCTTGCATACACAAAATTTGTAGTCATTCATGGGAAAGAAATTTCCTCATGCTGTTTGTATTTTAAAAGCTTCAAGTGTGTTAGCAATTAACATGATACAATCCCTACAAGAATGAGCAGCTCTTTGTCACTGTGAGATTAACCTGAACCAAGTTAGCATTTGGTGATTTAATAATCTACGGAATGCAAGAGCCTATGATATTTAGGTATGATGAGCTTGTGGTGATTGTTATGTTGGTCTAGGGCAATACGTTTATGGGTGGGATTTGACAAACTTGAATTGGAACTGGAAATTAAGGAGAGCTACGCTGGGAAACCGGAGTGAACCTTACCAGTGATTTTGGGGCAGTTTGAAGAGTACGTCCTCGATGATCACTTGTTGCAGCTCTGGCATGATTGCAGGTGTAACTTTAGGTTTCGAACAGTTGATGGTGGGGGTTTTTGTTCTAGGGAGAGAAGTAGAGGGGGTTTATAGGCTTGTTGACCCCTTGCATAATTGCTTGTGTGGAACTGTTGCGACCTAATGTAAGTAACGGCTGCTATACATGCAACTTTCTTACTGCTCATTGTGGAAATATGTAACATCTTATAGGCTTATGGTAGCCTATACGACGAACAAGTTTCGCAGCACATATGTAACCTCACTAGATGGGGGAAAAAAGTAAAGATGCCGGCTTCATCATGAGCCGAATACTTTCACGTAAACACTCTCGGCCATCATCCTCAGGAAACTCACTGCATGCACCACGCAAAAAAAATGGAAAATGAACCTTCTTAATTAATGAGTCATGAGCACAAGTCGCTGCGCGAAACCTTTGCATTATTCTCAGGAAACTCACTGCCAGACATTGCAATTTCTGTTTGGAATGCTGAAGCAGGAACTGGAGATTAATTACATATATAATAGGTAGTCCCTCCGGTTCCACCATTTAGGCATATATACTCCTGTTGGTGAACAAATCACCTTGTTTCAAGGTTTGTCTCCAAGAAACCTAGCCCAAAGCAGGTGTTGGACCTCCTTTACTACATTCAGTAAATTACAGAAAAATAAGAACCAACCTTTTCGATGACCAAAATCAGAAAGCAAGTGTATCAGGAGGAAAACAAATGTTGCTTACAAGCTAAACAGAAAGGAAACAAGATTGAGAAAATGCTAATTAGCTACAGAGGTCTTACAGCCTTTCTTTCGCTACTAGTGTTTCCCGCGTCTTCGGCAGCCTCTCTTGCTCTTTAGTCTTTACTAAATCGTCTGGGGATATTAGGCTTTCCTCATACATGACTGCTACATCGATATATCCTCGATCCCATAGTGTATCAGGAGGCGACTTGTCTTTAGTATCACAGGCCACTATTTGCTCTCGTTCTACATTGAATAAAACTTTACCGTCCTTTCTATAGCACAATGGCTCCAGCACCCAAAACCAAAGACACAAATCACTACGTTGTTGCAGTATGAACAGCACGCTCCAGCTTTCCCTTACCCCGTACTGTTTCATTGTCCAGACCTTGATAATGTCGTCTTCGGAGCACCACGATTCTCTGTCCTGCTGAGCTATAGCAAGGCGGCCATCCAATGCTCCCAAACCTAGTATAAAAATGGATTCAACTCCACTCATAGGTTGTGGAATTGGCACCTCCTTAAATTTACTTCTTGCTGGATCGAAACAAACGACTCTTTTTTGGGGAAAGACGCCATCCGTTCCTCTCAACTTCCAAAGCAACCAATGCAGATTTCCGTTCACAAGGGGCCCGGAATTCGGTGAAAAAATTGAATAAGGGAGTTTAATTGCTTTCCAATTTTTCCTTCTTAAGCTACTAACCTCTGCTAGTTTGTCGGCAAGAATGTCATGCTCACTTGCAATCACAACCTTGTAGTCATCAGAGGATGAGTCGTAACAAATTCCGGACATGACTCCTCGTGCCCTAGAAGACAAGTAACGACAACTAAGCACTTTCTTACAAACCCCAGTTGATGGATTCCACAGGGAAATATCTTCACCATGGCTAACAAGCAACAGACCTTTGCAGGAACCCAAAAGTCGGACCGAAGGAACATCAACAGATGAAAACTCCTCGTCTTGGGCACATGGGATCGGCAGCTCTTTGTAGGAATCATCATCATGCGCCGAGATGGAGCGTACGTTGCCATTGCAATAGAAGTTGCTCCAAAAAATGACATGTTGCCTTTCAGTTGCAATTGGAAGGCTGCGCCAAGCCTTTGCAACGCACTTGAATCTTACCTGGGACTTGATTGGCAGTCTTGAATGTATGTTAAGCACGATATCTTCAGGAATGTGAGGTGACTTCGATTTCGTCGTCTTTTGGCCCATTTGGGTGTTCACGCACAAGGGGGATATTCAAAGCTGATTGCGAAAACTATGTGATACTAGGGTAGGGTTTGGTTAGCCGACCTACGTATATACTTTACCATAACTGGCCTTAGAAAATAGGGTTTGCTATTGTCTTACAACAAGCTCTGTCCCTTTAAAAAATGGTTAAAAAAAGTTGGTGCACCAAAATGTGTATGAACTATTGTTCCAACATTGCCCTTGTTTGTCAATTTTAATGATTCATTTACTAAACATGACACAAAAAATCACCATGATGCCAAAATTGCCCCTTGCTCCCCGGCTCTACAGATCGAATCGAATTTTACCACAGCGGTAATAGTTCCAACATTGCCCTTGCGGAATTTTTGGAACGAAATTGTAGTGTCTGGGATTGTGGATTGAATTCAATCGATGTCAATATGTCCTAGATTTATTATAGGGATTCGCATGAAGCCTAGGGAAAAAATCCAATGAACCAGCGGTAATAGTTCTCAAATATTCATGGGCACGACTTCCACATAGGTTGTTTTGACGCGTCTGAAAAGAGCTTTAGATACCATAATATAATCTTATCCGACGTTTGGCTACACATTTAAGGGGCAGATAACATGTCCTACAGACTAATTTTACCACAGCCCTCACCTCCACGGAACCAATTGCTGCCGTCGACCTCTGCCAACTGTCTCTCTTCTCATTTCAGGTGAGGTTGGAGGCGATTGGTGATGCCATGGTGGTGTTCGTCGATGTATATGTATGGGGTTGTTCGGTGGTGATGGGTGCGATCCTTGGGTATTGGAAGTGGGGTGGGGATTGGTAGTGGGGGCGATCTGTGAGTGATGGAGATTGGTAGCAATTGGTGATGGGTGCGATCTAATTAAGGTGATGGAGGTTGGTGGCAATTGGTGGTGGTGGGGCGTTTGGCTGGTGGTTGTTTGGAAGTAGTAGGCATGTTAATGTGGTGGTGAGTTGATGGTGTTGGTGGTGGGGTGGTGGGTTTAGGATGGTGGTTACTGTCGGTGATGAAGACGACAAGATAGTCCTATCCAGCGTGTAATATGGGTTTAGCCCAAACGTGAGATAGAATTTATAGCTTATCTAGTATCTAACTGAATAACCTTACACATTAAATGCAGCCATAAGGTACTTAATTTGAAGAACTCAATACCTCCAATTACTCTTGCATACAAATATAAGTAGTCATTGAGGGGAATAAGATGCAGCACCTCTCAAGAAGAAACGTGGTTGCCTTTCCTCATGCTCTTTGTGTTTTAAAGCTTAGAGTGTGTTAGCAGTCCACATGATGCAACCCTACAAGAATGAGCAGCTCTTGGTCAATGTGATCGTATTTAACCAAATCCGATTTCCAAACCATGTGGTGTTTGTAATGTGAACCAGTTGGCATTTGGTGATTTAATAGTCCATGGAATGGAAACGCCTATGATATCTAGGTGTGATGAGCTTGTGGTGATTGTTATGTTGCAACGCACACCAGATGTTTCGGTTGTCATGGTCACAAGGCATATACACTCCTGGTAGTGCACAAATCACCTTCTTTCAAGACAAAGTGATGTCAAAATAAGAACCAACCTTTACTACATTCAGTAAATTACAAACAAAATAAGAACCAACCTTTTCGATGAACAAAAGCAGAAGGCAAGAGTCAATTTCATACAGGAAACTCACTTTCCCTGTAAACTAATCAAGTAGCCATACCAAAGACATGAAAAATGTTGCTTACAAACCAAACAGAAAGGGAACCTCATGGAGGAAAAGCTAATTAACTATAGACGTCTTGCATTGTCTCTTTCACCAATATTGTTTCCCGGGCAGCCTTTCTTGCTCTTAACTAAATCGTCTGGGGACATTAGGCTTTCCTCATACACGACTGGAACAATATTCAAAGCTGATTGCGAAAACTATGTGATACTAGGGTAGGGTTTGGTTAGCCGACCTACGTATATACTTTACCATAACTGGCCTTAGAAAATTGGGCTATTTACAGTTTATGTTCAACAGAAATTACGCACACCTCTGGCTAAGTTTCAGAATTACACTCGGCACATTAAGGTTTGCTATTGTCAACCCCAAGGGGTTGGCCTGGTCAAGGAGGTATGTTCCCTACCTTGACTTCCTGGGTTCAAGCCTTGGAGTCAGCACCTAGAGGAATAAAAATTTATTTGAATGCACCAGGCCGATGTGGGGGTGCGCCCTTAAGATCGCCTGGGGAGGGGACATAGTCTCGGTTGACGTTAAAGCTGGCCCGAGGATACCCCTTACCGTCCAACCAAAAAAAAAAAAGTTTGCTATTGTCTTACAACAAGCTCCGTCCCGTTAAAAAATGGTTAAAAAAAGTCAGTGCACCAAAATGTGTATGAACTATTGTTCCAACATTGCCCTTGTTTGTCAATTTTAATGATTCATTTACTAAACATGACACAAAAAATCACCATGATGCCAAAATTGCCCCTTGCTCCCCGGCTCTGATCGAATCGAAGTGACAGCTGAATCACAAAAATCATATGGTGTTAGCCCATAACTCTTGCGGAATTTTTGGAACGGAATTGTAGAGGCTGTGATTGTTAATTGAATTCAATCAATGTCAATATGTCCTAGATTTATTATAGGGATTCGCATGAAGCCTAGGGAAAAAATCCAATGAACCAGCGGTAATAGTTCTCAAATATTCATGGGCACGACTTCCACATAGGTTGTTTTGACGCGTCTGAAAAGAGCTTTAGATACCATAATATAATCTTATCCGACGTTTGGCTACACATTTAAGGGGAAGATAACATGTCCTACAGACTAATTTTACCACAGCCCTCACCTCCACGGAACCAATTGCTGCCGTCGACCTCTGCCAACTGTCTCTCTTCTCATTTCAGGTGAGGTTGGAGGCGATTGGTGATGCCATGGTGGTGTTCGTCGATGTATATGTATGGGGTTGTTCGGTGGTGATGGGTGCGATCCTTGGGTATTGGAAGTGGGGTGGCGATTGGTAGTGGGGGCGATCTGTGAGTGATGGAGATTGGTAGCGATTGGTGATGGGTGCGATCTAAGGTGATGGAGGTTGGTGGCAATTGGTGGTGGTGGGGCGTTTGGCTGGTGGTTGTTTGGAAGTAGTGGGCATGTTGATGTGGTGGTGAGTTGATGGTGTTGGTGGTGGGGTGGTGGGTTTAGGATGGTGGTTACTGTCGGTGATGAAGGCGACAAGATAGTCCTATCCAGCGTGTAATATGGGTTTAGCCCAAACGTGAGACATAATCTATAGCTTATCTAGTATCTAACTGAATAACCTTACACATTAAATGCAGCCATAATGTACTTTGAAGAACTCAATACCTCCAATTACTCTTGCATACAAATATAAGTAGTCATTGAGGGGAATAAGATGCAGCACCTCTCAAGAAGAAACGTGGTTGCCTTTCCTCATGCTCTTTGTGTTTTAAAGCTTAGAGTGTGTTAGCAATCCACATGATGCAACCCTACAAGAATGAGCAGCGCTCTTGGTCAATGTGATCGTATATAACCAAATCCGATTTCCAAACCATGTGGTGTTTGTAATGTGAACGAGTTGGCATTTGGTGATTTAACAGTCCATGGAATGGAAACGCCTATGATATCTAGGTGTGATGAGCTTGTGGTGATTGTTATGTTGCAACGCACACCAGATGTTTCGGTTGTCATGGTCACAAGGCATACACACTCCTGCTAGTGCACAAATCACCTTCATTCAAGACAAAGTGATGTCAAAATAAGAACCAACCTTTACTACATTCAGTAAATTACAAACAAAATAAGAACCAACCTTTTCGATGAACAAAAGCAGAAGGCGAGAGTCAATTTCATACAGGAAACTCACTTTCATTGAAAGTGAAATAAAGACCCCTGTAAACTAATCAAGTAGCCATACCCAAGACCTGACACACTAGCCATACCAAAGACATGAAAAATGTTGCTTACAAACCAAACTGAAAGGGAACCTCATGGAGGAAAAGCTAATTAACTATAGATAGACGTCTTGCATTGTCTCTTTCGCCAATATTGTTTCCCGGGCAGCCTTTCTTGCTCTTAACTAAATCGTCTGGGGACATTAGGCTTTCCTCATACACGACTGGAAAGTCGATATCTCCTCCATCCCACAGTGTATCCGGGGGCGACTCCTCTTTAGTATCGTAGGCCACTATTTGCCTTCCTTCTACATTGAATAAAACTTTACCGTCTTTTCTAAAGCACAGTGGCTCCAGCACATCATACCAAGTACGCACAACACTACGTTGCAGTATGAACAGCACGCTCCAGCTTTCCCTTACCCCGTACTGTTTCATTGTCCAGACCTTGATAATGGCGGCTTCGGAGCACGATTCTCTGTCCCGCTGAGCTATAGCAAGGCGGCCATCCAATGCTCCCAAACCTAGTATAACATTGGTTTCAACTCCAATCACAGGCTGTGGAGTTGGCACCTCCTCGAATTTACTCTTCGCTGGATCGAAACGAACGACTAGTTTATTTGGCAAGAAGTCTTCCCCTTCTCTTATCCTCCCAACCAACCAATGCAAATATCCATTCACAATGGGCGCGGAATTACGTAAAGTAAACTCATATGGGAATTTGATTTCTTTCCAGTTTTCCCTTCTTAAGCTACTAACTTCTACTCGTTTACGGCTAAATCCTGGACTATCACTCCCACAGGCAATCACAACATCGTACCCATCAGAGGACGAGTCATAACAAATTCCGGACATGAGACTATCTTCCATGAAACGAAAGTAACGGTACGTAAGCACTTTCTTGCAAGCCCTAGTTAATGGATTCCACAAGAAAATATCTTCACCATGGCTAACAAGCAACAAACCTTCGCGCGAACCCAAAAGTCGAACTAGAGGTTCTTCAACAGGGACTAGAGGATCATCAACAGGTGAAAACTCCTCGCTTTGGGCACAGGGGATCGGCAGCTCTTTGTAGGAATCATCATCATTCACCGAGATGGAGTGCACGTTGCCATAGAAGTAGCTCAAAAAAGTGACATGTTGGCTTTTAGTCGTTGGAAGGCTAAGCCAAGCCTTTGCAACGCACTTGAATCTTCCCTGAGACTTGATTGGCAATCTTGAATATATGTTAAGCACGATCTCTTCAGGAATGTGGGGTGACTGTGATTTCGCTGTCTTTTGGGCCATTAGGGTTTCTCGCACAAGGCCAGGGGCTACTCAAAGCTGATGCGAGTATTTATAATGACTTGAGTTGGCTACGTTCCATGGTTTGATTTGATCTCCTATTTGATTTAATGAGCAAGGATCATCAAGGATTCTTAATTATCTGATTAAGGGATAACTAATATTGATGGACTCTTAATTATTATCTGATTAAGGATAACTAATAATACCCAAAGCCTGGTCCCCAAATGACACATGTTGGACATTTTTTTTTTTTTACTAATAACGCATACTCTGAACTAATTCCCGTTATACGATTGTGACAACTCGCAAACATTGCGAAAACGACTATTATGTGGTCAACGCAAGTGATGTCTCGCGGAATGACTTCCAAACACAAGACATTCAAGTTTATGGCTCATCTCATGTCTTCTTACCTACTAGACCCCGTGGGTTTTCCAAGAGTGTAACTGAGACACGAAAATTGAATTAGTCGTTCGTTCCTACTCACTTGACCAAAATTTGTCTGATATAGGTATCTTTTAATGTTTGTATTCAATTCAAAAAGACTGTAACCCTTCAATCTAGAGGTATGTTGTAGTATTATTTAGAGCTTTCTTATTTAATACTGTTTCAGATTTTCTGTATACTGTAACCTCATTAGATGGCAAAACAAAGCAAACATGCCGGCTTCATCATGAGCGAAATTCTTTCACGTAAACACTCTCATGCTGCATGCGGCATCATAATTGCTGTACGAGCCCAATAATTCCGCACTTGCATTACTCACTGCTATACACATTGCAATTTCAGTTTGGAAGGCTGAATCAGGACCTGGGCGGGGTTCAAAGCCCATTAAGACTTGCAGAACTCATAAATCACAAGAGAGACATAAAAGGTAGTCCCTAGAGTATCTGGACAACAATATCATGTGGAAGACCAGGGACTCTGGTTCCACCGTTTAGGTTTCACAAGGCATGCATATATATATATTCCTGTTAGTGCACAAATCACCTTCTTTCAAGGCAAAGTAATGTTGAAGCTTTGTCTCCAGGCTAGGAATCCTAGCCCAAAGCAGGTGTTAAACCTCCTTTACTATATTCGATGGCCAAAACCAGCAAGAGTTACTTTCATAGAGGAAATTACTCACTTTTGTTAAGAGTAAAATAAAGATACCTTCGGAGCACGAACCAAGACTCCACACACTGGCCATACCTAAGGCATGACAAATGCTGCTTACAAACTAAACCGAAAGGGAACAACATCATGGAGGAAAAGCTAATTAACTATAGATCTCTTGCATTGTCTCTTTCGCCAATACTGTTTCTTTCGTCTTCGGCAGCCTGCAGTCTTGCGCTTAATTAAATCGTCTGGGGATATTAGGCTTTCCTCATACACGACTGGAACGTCGATATCTCCTTCATCCCATAGTGTATCCGGAGGCGACTTCGCTTTAGTATCGTAGGCCACTATGTGACATCCTTTTACGGTTAATAAAACTTTACCGTCTTTTCTAAAGCACAGTGGCTCCAGCACAGAAAACTGACAACACCAATGCCTACGTTGCAGTATACTAGTTGTAAGGATGAACAGCGCGCTCCAGCTCTCTTACCCGGTCCTGTTTCATTGTCCAGACCTTGATTATGCCGCCTTGGGAGCGCGAACGCCTCTCCGCAGAGCTATAGCAAGGCGGCCATCCAATGCTCCCAAACCTAGTATACCGGTTTCAATTACTTCATTCATAGGTTGTGGAGTTGGCACCTCCTTGAATTCATTTTTGCGCTGGATTGAAACGAACGACTAGGTGACTGGGCCAGAAGTCGCCCCTTTCTCTCATACTCCCAACCAACCAATGCAGATATCCATTCACAATGGGCGCGGAATAATGTGGAAGAATATGATACGGGAATTTGATTTTTTTCCAGTTTTCCCTTCTTAAGCTACTAACTTCTACTAGTTTGGGGCCAAATACTGGCCTAAAACTCTCACTGGCAATCACAACCTTGTAGCCATCAGAGGACGGGTCATAACAAATTCCGGACATGATCCTTTCTTCCATGAGACGCGAATAAGAATACGTAAGCACTTTCTTGCAAGCCCTAGTTAATGGATTCCACAAAAAAATATCTTCACCATGGCTAACAAGCAACAAACCTTCGCACGAACCCAAGAGTCGGAGTAGAGGTTTATGAACAGGGTCTAGAGGATCATGAACAGGTGAAAGTTCCTGGCTTTCGGCCCAGGGTATCGGCAGCTTTCTGAAGGAATCATCATCATGCGCCGAGATGGAGTGTGCGTAAGTGTAACCACCGCAATAGAAGAAGTTCAAAAAAGTGACATGTTGCCTTTTAGTCGTTGGAAGGCTAAGCCAAGCCTTTGCAACACACTTGAATCTTGCCTGAGACTTGATTGGCAATCTTGAATATATGTTAAACACGATCTCTTCAGGAATGTGGGGTGACTGCGATTTCGCTGATGTGAGTATTTATAATGAGGTGAGTTGGCTACCTTTCATGGTTTGATTCGATCTCCTATTTGGCGATTACAATATTGGAAGGGAATCCTTGATGAGCAGGGATAATCAAGGATGCTTAATTATCTAATTAAGGGATAACTAATACTGATGGACTCTTAATTATTATCTGATTAAGGATAACCAATGATATTATTGATCAATAATAACCCAAAGCCTGGTCCCCAAATGACACCTGTTGGACACATTTTTTTTTTTTAATACTCTGAACTAATTCCCGTTATACAACTGCGGCACCTCGCATATATGTACATGACACCTCGCATACATTGCGAAAACGACTATTAATTATGTGGTTAGCGCAAGTGGCATCTCGCCTCCGCGTATGCGTGAGGATTGACATCCATTAATTGATGGCTGACCCTGGAATGCATGTAATGACTTTCAAACACAAGACACTCAAGTTTACGACTTATCTCATCTACTAGACCCCTGGGTTTTCCAAGAGTGTAATGAGACACGAAAATTGCATTAGTCGTTCGTTCCTACTCACTTGTCCAAAATTTATCCGATATAGGTATCCTTTAATGTTTGAATTCAGTTCAAAGACCTGTATCCCTTCAATCTCGAGGTATGTTGTATTACTTTGTCCTCGTTGACTGTATCCTTCTACTGTGAATAATTACCGCCCATGTTTTCTACTCTTGAACACTTAATCCAGTACCTAATCATCCAGATTGGATCATTCAGAAGAACATCCACCTTCACACATCTCATGGAGCTCTTTTGAAGTTGAGTTAGCTATACACGTTACAATCTGTAGCAAACCAAAAGACTCGAAAGAGCAGATGAAGACCCAGTCTTGAAAAATATGAAAACCAAACTCGCCTGTAAGACTATACAAATCTTAGAAACAAATCAATATAGCTGGTATATACTTTACAAAGATCACACTAACCTCCTGAATCTTTCCCCCAAACCACATGCTTGTCATGTCGTTACGAAATGAGTAACATGACTACCGCCAGACAAGTATACAGTCCATTTGGTAAGACAAAAAGCAAAATCATCATCTGTTTTTAAAGAAGTTGAGATCCCAACGACGCAACAAACCGTCCATGATATTGCTTGTCGGATTCCTTACGACCGTTACAGTGGCTTTTGTGTCAACCACATCGGTATTAGAAGCGCTTTGGACGCCTTTCGAAGTGTCAGTACAGCTAGAAGCGCCTGTACTCCCTGATTCTTTCATAGATGGAGCAACATTGGGTGGAAGTTCCGTGGATGATAAGCTAGTATCAGGAGACGTAAGTTCGGATGCCGTATCGTGGCTGTTGGCTGCTGAAGCAGTACGTTCTCTGGTGAAAGAATCATCTGGGTCATCTTTCTGTGAAGGCCCAGGGGGGCCCTCGTCGCCAGTGGATTTCATTTCTTCAACATGAGGATGTCTGGTCTCTTGGTCTTTTAATGACTCTATCACTGCTTCCATAAACATCTAAATAGTTTTGACAAATCCAGTGCAAAAACGAAGCTTATCAGGCGGTTTAATACTCTAAATCCGAAGGGTATTACTCAACAAGGTAGAGAAACTATGGCTCACCCTTTCTTCCTCCTCCACATTGGATGGGACACCCGCCAAGTTATCAAGAGGGTATTCCACGTACTCGTCATCATCGAAGGACGTGGGGACTTGAGGGCCATACTGATGACCATTTGAGAATTCAAAATTAATCATTTTAGAAGACGATGGCACAGGCTCAGCTCCTTTTTCTTCCACCTGCAGCACGGTGTTATATTGTGGCAAATGGTATTCCATCTCTTAAGCTAAATAGACTTAAAAGGGGCCAAAAAAAAAAAAAGGAAATACCTGAGCTTCAGATAGTGGATCTTTCGATGAGATATCTGAAGGGACCTGAACGTTTTCAACAAGGCAACAATTAAAAGTAGCCACAAATAAGTTATGAAGGCAAACTGGTAGAATTGACACATAAAGAAACAACAGCCGCATACAACTACCCTAGCCAATGGAAATGTTATACTCCCTCCGTCCCTAAAAAACTGATCATATTTCCTTTTTGGGCCGTCCCACAAAAAGTGATCACTTCCAAATTAGGAAATATTCTATAGGTATTTTTACATACATACCCTTTTTATACTTTTATTTTATTTTATTTCACTCACCACATTTAATTATCTACCAACTCATTTTCTCTCTCCTGGCCAACCACTTTACACTTTTTTTATTCTCTTTCTCTCTCCACATTTAACACTCTACCAACCAATTTTCTCTCTCATGGCCCACTCTCTTCCCCCCTCTCTCTAAAGGGTAAAATGGGAAAGACACAATATATAACCTAAATCCTTAATATACGTGCAAAGTGAAATAGATCACTCTTTTAGGAACGGAGGGAGTAGTAAACAGGAACCAGATTACCAGACTCATTTGTTTGGCAAGAATTGGCAGGTTTCTCAAGCTTAATGTAATTAAAACATGCATGTAACATTATGCTGACCTCTGTTCTGCTCATAGGTCTTCTTGAGCGAAGTTCATTAATGGCATCTACGGTGCTGCTTGCTGCTGGCCCTGCAAAGTAGAACCGTAATATAATGGAAATGGATATAACGAGTACCCAGAACACCAAATTTAGAGGCGGAGTACTCTTTCATGCCTGGGGGTGTAGCTGAAAATTCTTCCACATATCCCATTTCGTGGACTGTACTCCAACCACCTCCCTGGTAACAGTCAACTAAAGTTCAGAGCTTGTGAAGATATCTGAATTCTGAAACTTCTCCTAGAATAACAAGTTATATGACTAGGTACAAGTTAGTTCTGTTTACCTTCCCCAAAAAATCAGGCGACATGTCAAAAAAGGTTCCTCCTACTTCATCCTCTGGAGGTTGCAAAACATTATGAAAAAAGATATTTATAGAATCAAAATAGAACTGGGGACGTGGAGAGTTGTGATCGCCCTCAAATTTGATGATATTTTTGTCTCCCTGCCAAAATCAGGTGTTAAAAGAAAAGCACTACATTATAAAATATCTGGAATGCTAAACAACTTCTCTTTTTCAAAAAAAAAAAAACTAGCTCAGAAACCAGTAGAACAACTAGTAGAGGTGAACTTTTTATCTGAAGTCTCACAATTAGGATCCAGTCAAGTACTTGAGCAGAAAGGGGAAAGAGGCCTTATGGATTCAAAGGCATTTAGCTATACTTGCTCATTTCTAACACTGGAGAACAATATTATCAGGACTAAGCCGCATCACAGTAGATCACATTACAAAGCTCAAGTGGATCTCTTCATCTTAAGCGTCCAATTGCATTAACATTTCAAAAAGTATAGTTGAAGGACAGCTAAGTGCACGAGGCTCCCAGCACAGTGTAGGAGTGTGGGGGAGTGGTTGTAAGAGGATAGCACACTTATTCCTCCTGAGCGAGGCTGTTTCTGCTGCATTTGAAATGCGTTACCTCCATGATCTTAACCTACACCATCAATATCTTAAAGATTCATGTCGCGGCTCTTTGGCGGGCTTCAGATTCTGAAGCAGCAACCAACAAACTAATGCCCACACAATGGAACCATGATATGCTCAAAATTTATATCGTCCCCGGCAATCACATTCTGCTGCGACAGTAATGATAGCAAATAAGGAACCAGAAAGGTCAACAACAACGAGGTGTCACTAGAAGAAGAAGTTACTGTGTCAACCTATTACATTTTCCCAGGAAACCAATAAATTTCTATCCTCAAAGATAGAGCATTGATGCCAAAAAGCGAACAGAATAAGATGGTCTAGAGAGGTAGCCGTTGAGTGAGGTTATTGTTTTCCCAAACACAGTCCTAGAGAGAGATGAAGCAAGGGCAGGGCAGTGTCATTGCACGCACAGCAATACAGCATATAAATTCAAGCAACAGCCAAGAATGACGAAAAAACCAAAACTGATATCACCTAAAATACCAGCTGATGTATGTTCCTGGTTACTGCTACATTCAATATTACACTGAGAACTGTATCAGCTCCTTCACTACCACTTTTAAGTAATCAATTTCACTTTGTTATTGTCTTTACTTGTTTGGTGTTTTTTTCATTTTTTTTTGGGTGGGGGTTGGGGGCGGAACTACAAGAAAAGCACTGCCCATGAACAGGAAAACGGATCCTCCTGTACAATACGAAGATGATACTTTAAGATCAGGTTCAGTACGAACAAGCTGAATATTAGCATCTCAATAGCATGGTGAAAGACAGACATTATGCAAACGCATCAACTAATGAAACTCGCAGAACCAACATGGACCGAAGTTGCCAAAATACTGGAATTAAAAAAGGCACTAATAGGCAAATGATGAAAAGGTTACCACATAAGCATCAAATATACGATCGGAATGATGGGGTTGTATAAAGTCATCATCAGTCGCATGTCCCAGCAAAACTGGAACAAAGCTCGATTTTGCAACCTGAAAGAAAAGAACTATGGTATCAGCCTCACTGAAAAGACAGCAAGTCAACAGCACAGATGATAAGCACTAAAAAAGAACAACTAAAAGTTTCCGATCAGTCTCTCCTACTTTTACAATGATTCACCCAAGCTAAATTTTTATCCACACCCATAGCAGCTTATAACGTCGGATGAAAAAGACCAAGACGCAGTAACAACTTCATTATTCTGTCCCACACCGCACTATTAGGACGCAGTAACATCTTCATTATTCTGTCCCATACCGCACTAATGAATCCTAATAATGAAGAAACTCCAATATGGCCACATGGGATGAACTTCAAAATTAAATACTCCCTTTCCATTACACTTTCAAGACTTCCACAGCATTTTCATATGTTGGTAATGCTCTAAGATCCATAACGCCAAGATTTCCAAACCAGAAAGGAGCTTGCGCGAACCACTATGAGCACTGTTCTGGTTCAAACATGAACTACTAGTCACACTAGTTAACACCCAATATTTCTGAGTTGATGATACATTGCAAGTTCTAAACTGGACATCTGACACATTTCTGCCACTAATGACAAATCAAGTCTGAACACTCTTTCAGAGACCTCTTCATCCACAAGTCATCACCATCATCATCCAAGCTTTGTCCCAAACTAGTTAGGGTCGGCTTACATGAATCTTTTCTTCAATACCTCTTCATCCACAAGTCAGATTGCTAAAATAACTTTGATAAGGCACATATCAGGCCTGGGAAGCTCTAAAGTAACATAAGGTGTATCTTTATTTGATGTAGATTGGCAGGAAATATCGGTGAGCTAGCCAAGACTGTAAATAGTGGTGTAGTAAATAGTGTATGTCTCTTGCCCCAGTCAACAAACAGATATAGAACTCAGGATGCTTATAGCAAGACTAATTGTGAAATCTGTTTCCCCGGAATCTAATTGCAGAGGACAAGTAACAAACACCAAGCATATAGCAAAATATTGTCCAAATCAGAAACTCAATTCTAGAATGCAAAAGCAAGTTTCAATATTGCATTCCCATTATCTATGTTCTCTGCTCCCACCTCGACTAACTTTTGTTTTCATCAGTAAAGCTGATCTGGCAACACTATCTCCCGCACAAGAAATTGAAATCAGATGCTGTCCTGTTGATTTCGTAGA
Source organism: Escallonia rubra (assembly GCA_033065855.1). Taxonomy (NCBI): domain Eukaryota; kingdom Viridiplantae; phylum Streptophyta; class Magnoliopsida; order Escalloniales; family Escalloniaceae; genus Escallonia; species Escallonia rubra. The sequence goes on along the minus strand of JAVXUO010001754.1, from coordinate 10,550 downwards.
AGAGGCTGTTCTCTTAAGATTCCCATATGAGTTGTTACCTCAAGGAAAGGACCATCTTTTCCATCGCGGCTATTTAAATAGGTGCAAACTTGGACTACTTTGAGGAAGAGGGAGAATGCTATGTCAAACAGAGTTTTGACGAAGAACCCATACGTCATCCTCTTTTGCATTCCACAATGGCAAGAGAATTGAGTATAATCATTTTAAGTTGTTTCACATTTCTAGGTCATACCAGATCAGAGAGAAAATAGCAGCTTAGCTACTAGCTATACAGGGAAGAGGAGAGAGGAATAGAGAGCTGGCACATTGACCAAGTTTGGCTCATTTGTACGGAGAGCAACAGGACAGCAAGTGTAAATGAGGAATTTCAATTTGAGGGAAGAAAGTGAATGGTTTGTTAAATGGAGTTTTCATGGAGAACTATTACTCATCATCTTTGGCATCCCACAACGGCAAGAGAATTGCATAAAAGCTTCTTAAGTTGTTTCAGATTTCCTAAGACATAACAACATCAGAGAGAAATTTGTACCTTAGCTGGTCACTATACAGAAGGAAGAGGAAAGAGGAATAAAAAGTTGGCACATTGGCGAAGTTTGGCTCATTTTAATGGAGAGCAAAGGGACACCACGTGCAAAGTTGACAGAAAAATTTTAAGTATCTTGCATAATATAAAGTAACCATCTGCTCTAAGGGCTTACGCTGTTAGAGAATGGGGCCAAACAATGTTATCATGCTTAGCACATCATACACTTGTCAGAAAGGACAAAAACCAACTACAGAATATGGGCAGTGCAAGAACAAATAATGGCCTATGATTTAACAAAACTGAGCGCAGAATAAAGAGGAAAATGAGAGACGATCATAAAGGTAACACCATGTACACTAGTCCAGAGACTATATATAAAAGATGTTACTTGAACCAAAATCTATATAATATAAGCATAAAAACTACCTTTACAGTTTTTAGAGCGGAGTGGGGAGATGGGGCCTGGGGAAAGGGGGTCAGAGTGATAATTGTTATAGAAAACACAACACTAGATTTATGTGTTTTCAAGAAGTCAGGTACAGGCAGAGACACAGCAGAAAAACTTAAACACAAATTTGAAAAGCCAACCTTGATAGTATTCAGTTCCACAATGTCAAATTTTGCCTTTTTCAAAATAGCTCTTCGCATGTATTGGATTGCAAATTTTACCTGAAATAGAAATAGAAGCACAGATGGGGAAAATGTTGTCATAACTGCAACAATCTGGCAACAGGACTCGAGCTATCAAAGTACTCACGAGTACTGGAGGGAACTGAGCCGAAGACAACAGAAGTTTTTTCCTCCAGAAAAAAGACATCCAATGGTTCATACGTAAGAAAACTTTTAACATCTCTTAATTGATGTACTTACAGTAAACTTGGGAAGACGTATTCTGTAGGTGTCGACGAGTTCCATCATCAAATCAACCAGATCAGAGAAGGGGCTGTCAAGAACCATTCCTGCGATGGAAGGATCCTCAGCTCCATACATTAGGCTGACATGAGAAATTCAAGTCAACGAACATCATGTGATTCCACTGTCTAGACAACTAAAGCAGCAGGATACCCAAAAAAAATAATAAATAACCGTAGAACTATAGGTAGCCCTATTTTACCTAATAATACTCTCCATTCAGCAAATCAGGGTATACCACACACAAAACCGATAGGGTAATACTAGGTAAGCACTACCATTTAGAGATACATTCATTACCAACATGTTGCAAAAGAAAAAGCTTTCACTAAATGGAACTATATTAAACTGCAGCAAGAAAAAATGAAGATTCACTTTCCTATTTCCCGAAAGGATGTACATATCCTGCTCCTGTCACGTACAAGAATAATACAAGAATAATAAAAAGAACAGCAAGAGCAGAGAACAACCTAGTCACTGCGCCCATTGAACGCCCCCACAAGCCAATCAAAGAAACATTTCCATCTGCTCGTAGATAATTCACCACAGTTCTCAGATCATCTTTCTGCAAAAACAAACAGAATTTGTCAGTAGAAACAAAGGAAAGCAATGACCACCTTACTTGACGAACTCAACAACTTGTAGTGCCATATTACATGATTTCACCTAGAAAGAAACAATTCTTACCAAAAGACTAAAGAGCACATCGGGAAAAAGGTACATGTCGACTGATATGATAAGATATAGCCTAAAGGTATAAAACGATACAAACTCCATCCTAGGAAGTGCCATATGTATCCTTATGATCCACAATATGTATCTTATAATACACGATAAGACTTCACCAGTACTTGCAAGCCAGCCGATCTTTTGTACACTATAATTTCATTCTTGTACAAATCATTTTGAACAAATAAAAATCCAATAAAAAAAGCTGGTCTTCTCTCTTCAGAATGAAAATTAAATGGTGTTTATTAACCAAACCAAGATTTTATGTCAGCAATGATATATTTCTCTTAAGTTCAAATATACATCTGTCATTAGTATGTGAAAACACTATTTGCTAAAAGTTTGAAGGACTGTAGTTTTCAATAAATACAGGATAAGATACAATGCACAATTTGTAAGACCGTTATTTTTGTACACGACATGTATCTCAATGAATTACTCAGAAAGGGCAACAGTGTATGTCCTAAAATAATTAGCATATGCCAAAAGCACTTACTTCGTTCCACCCTAAGGTGACATGTTCTCCTCCAGAGATCCCAGATCCAGAGAAATCAAGGGTGAAAACAGTAATGTTAGAAGGCAATAATATTATAGCTGCTTCACTGGCATCTGCCCTGCATCCACTGGCATAATGAAAAACAACAATAAAGGGTTAGTGATCAAAGATTGGTAAGAGAATGCATGTTGACTGAGTTGATCAATGGCTTAGGATTCAAAAGGTCTGCATAAGAAACGGATAATGGTTTCAGTGTCCGGTCTCTGGGGAAAAGAAGCATGGAAAATGTTATTATTTGCTCCTGGGGCCATCTCCTCTTCAACGAGACCTCCGTCATCGTTGTACCCATGACTTGCACCGAAACTTTTTTTTCACCATCTCCTCCTCCTCTTGACCAATGACCAACAACAGAATAACTTCTTCATTGTCCTTGGGACCATTTTGCACAAGAAATTTCCCCAAGGCCCTCTTGCTCTCCTTTTCTTGAACGACGACCAAGAAGACAATAAGTTCTTCAATGATCTTCGCATCACCCAAGCAATTGCCACAAGAAAAACAGTTTTGTCCATAACTTGAGCTACTATTTGTGCCCATATGGCTGTGCATAATCTAGTGATTCATAGGGGTTCAGTGCTCTTTACTAGTGCTTATATCTCATAGTATAAACTATGCCTCTCCACTAACCTGTTGCCGTGGCAGTATATTACACAGGGCAAAGCCTTTCCTTGAGGACGAACGATAGGCATGTAATGGCTACACTGAAGAACATCTCCTCGACTGTTTACAAGCTGCAGCATTTGAAACCTTTAGATTCAAAGAATAAAGTTAAATGAAAGTACAAAATTCTGAGCATGAAGAAAGAATTCATAAACTCTTCCAGAATGAGCTAAACATACAAAGTTTGGGCACAAAAGAAACAATCAGGGTTGCATCAAAAGTTAGCCCAGAAAGGACAATGAACAATTTAACCACAAAAAGAAAGCAGTTTCCTTTCTCTTTATAAAATGTTAAGCTTACCTCGAGATCTTTCCTTTGGAACGATTTCCTTTTAAGCATAAATTCTTGATCTAATAAATCATTCTTTGCACTGTATTCTGCCCTGCAACCCGATAAGAAGCAACTTGTCAGCTCCCACACTAATAGTTAGCATATCTAGGTAAAATATAACTAATGAAGGTCACGTCGATATTATAAAGCTAATTATATACACAAATACAGACCCAGACAAACAAGGGTTAAATTACACGTTTTATTACAGAGCTTACATCAGTCCCACATACACATATTTCATTTTATGAGATGATGTTAGCACGAGATGCATAGATACACCATCCCGTATGCAAAATATGTAAAAGACACATTCATATCGCAGGTAGGACCAATTTATACACCAGTGTGGTATAATAATATACATTCAGCCTAAGACGCATCAATCTTCACATGTAGCCTTGTGGAAAAACAATTGATGCCGCTCAAAAGTATTTCTTAAAGAACTTGAATGTTACCATAGCATTGGATGCTTTCACATTTCTCCCCCTTTGCTACAAAGTTACTAATTGTGCACAAATGATACCAACATAAAATTACAGAGCCTATACACTTCCAATGTTTTAGGAAATGAATAAAACAAACCTGGAGTGTACTGTGCCTATACACTTTAAGAAATCCTTGTAAAACCCAATATGCGTAGTTTGAAAACTATGAATAATCTAAAGCTCCAATCCTCACATGTAACCTCATCAACTATTTTCTGGGTTTAACATCCATAATAGTAGAAGCAATATATGCTATATAGGATATTAACGATAAGATCCAAATTTGAAAACCCTAAAACAAACAGCAGCCCCTAAAAACAGAATTCAGCAAAGAACTTGACTATTCAACCAATTGAACTGTCACTCTCGCCAATTTGCAACCAAATACACAATCAGGAAAATTAAACCACTGATATTACCTCGTTAGGCAACACATCTATCACAATTCAAAGCAAAGAAAAATGGGTCAATCCAATCAAACCACCAAGAAATTACATAAAACCCAAAAATCCCAGATCACTAATTAAACTCCCAGTCAAAATACAGCATGCCAATATCAAGATTCCGGGCAAAAAAGTTATCTTTAACACAAATCCACAAAAATATCACACGTATATAAACATACGTCACGTGTCTCCTAAATCAGATAGTCTATACACATACATGTATACATACAGAAAGAGATATAGAAAGGGGTAGAGCTTACCTGGGTGGGCGAATGATGAAGTTGACAAGCTGTTCCATTGGAGATTCAGAAGGTGGGATTCTTGATTTTCTTTTCTTTTTCTTTCTTGAAGTTGACAAGCTGGGTATAATGGGTACTAACTATGTGTGTGTGCGCGCGCGTTGTGGAATTGTGGTACGGGAAGAAGGTCCGCGGCGGTTGAGATGTTCGTATGAGAAAAGGGAAAACTGAGAAACGGCAATTTGTCGTTGGTGGTGGAGGTGGAGGTGGTGGTGATGGTGTGGATTTTAATTTAAAAATGAAAAGCAAATGTAATTACGTTCAAAGATTGCCATTTGCAGAAACCAAAGTCATTGCCTCTCCTTAGGTGTCTCTCGCACGTGTGGATGCCCATTTAGGTACAGGTTTTTTTGTTTTTTTTTCTTTTTATATGATTACAAGTTAGAACTGAAATTTATGTGACCCGTTTATACAAAAATTGGAACGAATGACTTTAGAGTTATGCCTCAAGGCATCTACTATTTTTCCCCTCCGTTGGGATTAGGCACATGTATGTTGGCATGGAAAGTTCTCCTCAAGTCAATTAAGTAGAGTGATGAAGGCAAATAGACTTCGGTGATCTAAGATTATAGAAAATGTATATACTCTTCATTTAAATTTTCAAGAAATCATATTCGGGATATAAAAGTTACGTATGCACTTCTGAGAGGTTGATTGGTGTCATTTTTTTCTCGTTTACAATGTTTTACTGACAGTTTTTATACGCCTGTCACCTCAAGAAAGGGTCTTTTGCAATTAGGATCCAACGACAACGTCTTGTTAGTCATCATAACCCAAGACCACTTGATATGCGAGACGAGTCGGTGTTGGAATTCAACCCCGAGAGTCTCTTAGCAAAATATGCCCATAAATCCTCATTAGCATGATCCCAGAAGAATATGGATCATCTCGTGTGTTTAAATTGTAATTTCTTTTGAAAAAATTGTAATTAGGATCCAGTGACAACGTCTTTTTAGTCATCATAACCCAAGACCACTTGATATGCGTGATGAGTCGGTGTTGGAATTCAACCCCGAGAGTCTCTTAGCAAAATATGCCCACGAATCCCCGTTAGCATGATCCCAGAAGAATTTAGATCATCTCGTGTGCTTAAATTGTTGGTTTGAGAAAATTGTCGACGAGGTTGTAATGGCACACATGATCGTCGACTGCAAAATCCTTCATTAGGTTGTAATGGATCATATTATGACTGACTGTTTCAGTATTATATGAAAAACGTTGATCGGACCGGCGCCGAAACAATTCTAAAAATTACTTACAACTTGGCTTTACATATGTACAGACTAATGGCAACATGTCTTTGTCTTCACTCATTGTCATAATAAGTTGCATATACAGCTACAACGTTCAAGCTTAACTTCCAAGTCAAGCATGTGTATTCCTCCCCAACTTATATGAAGATCCAATCTGCAAATTACTGGGGATAACTTTTGAACTGAAGGTTGATTATGCTTATAGTATCTTGTCTTGTATATGAAGGTTTTATTTTTTTTTTTGTCAATGGATCTACTTTGTCCCTGGATCTAAATGGAGACATTATGTTGGATGGTCAGACCACCTAAAACTTGTTCAAGTGAACATTACTTTCCTCTTGAGTGTGTCCCTTACTCTTTTTTAGATTTAAGTTGGATTGGATTTGATTCTTTAAGTTTAAGACAGCATATTTGACATGATTATTGCTAGCTTTCTATATTCTCAATTCCAATTTTTTATTATGTGGCTCCAGGTTGTGGGTCAAGTATTCTAAGACAGTGGGATGCATTATATTTTGAATGTATAAAGTATAATATTTCACCTTCAAAAATAACAATTTAAAAAAAAAGTAACAAGACTTAGTTGATATGCATTCACATAGATATACATATAGCATATTTTCAGGTGAGATTATTCCTACACTTTTATGTTATTGTAAGTGCAAAATGGTTATAGAAGTAGATCTTTCTATAAAGGATTAATTACACATAAGCTTGATTGCAACTGCAAAACATGTGCCATGTGCCAAACAGACCCCATCATTGATTTTAAAAATTAGAGTTAAAATCCAACATCTATACGTAGGCTCTCTGAACCTAAGGTTTGCCTATTCTTGCAATCAACATAAAAGGGAGGGTATAATTGTCTTTTCAGGTCTTTATTGCCATCACCGCTATTAACCACCACTGCACCGCCACTGGCCACCATCACCACTATTGGCCACCAACCATCACTTTCAAAATCGCTTCTACAGACACGAACAGCAATAGCAAATCACTCTGGCCATATATCAACAACATTACCACCACCCACCATCCATCACCTTCTAATCACCCATATCCACCGATAATGGTGTTTTCACATCCCATCTCCTTTACCATGTCATCCACACGCAAGCACGCACTGAATAACCTCACACATTATAGATCAACGTATTCTTTTATGTTTTTATTCAAGATGTGGTCACATATATGTGGATTGATAAAATTTACACTCTAACTTTCCAGGTCTACAATACAATCTAATTTTCGACAGTTTTTGTTTTAATTTGGATTTCAAGGGTCATGGTGGCAATAGTTTCGCGAATTTTGGTTTTGAGAGCTAGTGAAGTTGATGGAGAAGGTCGTGGGTTGGGTGGAATTTCATGGTGGTGTTTGTTGGATATATAGTTGGCGGTGAGAATGATAATTCGGACCGAACTTCAAATTTCAAATCTCGTGATTTTATTGGTGGTAAAACGACGACCTATGGTGGTGATGACAATATGGACCCGCACAGACGGTTTTACCCTTGTTTTGTTCATCACTTGAGCAATAGGAAAATATTTAGGATTTTTAGATAATATGTAAACGTTGGGTTTTCATTGTACTTTTGGGAAAAACACATATTTACAGTATAATAAAGCCTGGTGTATAAAAATGTAAACTTTGGGGTCACGTGGCAAAACACCTAAATATTTTAATTGTGGCACGCAACATCATGGTGGCAATAGTTTCGAGTATTTTGGGTTTGAGAGCTAGTGATGGTGACAGAGAAGGTCGTGGGTTGGGTGGAATTTCATGGTGGTGGTATAGGAAAATTGGTGGGATATGTAGCTGGCAGTGAGATTGATAATTCGGACCGAACTTCAAATTCCAATTCGCGTGATTCTATTGGTGGTAAAACGACGACCTATAATATAGACCCAAATAGATGGTTCTATCCTTGTTTTGTTCATCAATTGAGCAATAGGAAGATATTAAGATATTGTGATAATATGTAAACATTGGGTTTTCATTGTACTTTTGGGAAAAGCACAGATTTTGCGGTGCAAATAAAGCTTGGTGTATAAAAGTTTAAACTTTGGGGTCACATGGCAAATTACCTAAATATTTTAATTGCGGAATGCAACATCATGATACTTTTTAATTTTGGTGCTGTAATCAACAATTGAGGGACAAATTTCATTTTTCTTCAACTCTTGTTGCTTTCATTTGGGGCATAGATTGAACTTTCTCTCTCAATCCACTATGACAACCAAGTAATAAGCATTTGGCCAATAAGGATTTCACACACGGGCAACCATCATCTTAATTACGTGGATTTGAAGCGCTGCCACTCATTGGCCAATTACTACTACAACCGCCATCACTAATCTAATTGCAATCAAACCACCATCAATCCAGCTCCACAATGCCACTGTCACTACTTTCATGACGATTGCGCATGCCATTCTTATTAAGCTAGACTCATAACTACACCCCTTACTTGATTAGTAAAACGCCATCACTAATCTAATTGCAATCAAACCACCATCAATCCAGCTCCACAATGCCACTGTCACTACTTTCATGACGATTGCGCATGCCATTCTTATCAAGCTAGACTCATAACTACACCCCTTACTTGATTAGTAAAATGAACGGACATGAATGAATCCTAAATTTGCTTTTCACTAAATCACCAAATCCAATTTTGTAAATTCCTATTTTCAAATCCAACCTCAAGCCGTGATTGGCAATAAATTTTAAACAATAAAATGATTTGAGCAACATAACCTCAAACTTTGGAGGTTTCATAGGTGGATTATCTATCCTTCTACGAGAAGCACATGCCTCACAAAACTACCAAACTACAAAGGGGTAGAGAGTCGAAGTCAAAGGCACTTTTTTTTTTTTTTTTTTTTTGTAATATGAAGTCAAAGGCACTTTGGTAGGTGGGCTCGTGCTCTCAGAGAGGTGAAATGGGGGAAACCTCTCAAGGCATTTATGCTCCACATTATTACCCACCTTAAGCACTTGATCCAAAAATTCTCAAATGCTTCCACTTTGTTCAACCACGAAGACATTGTTATGACATTGTCTATCTCATATATATATATGATCTACTTTTTTTTTTTTGTTGTTGCTATGGTTAAAATTATAATTTTTGTGTGATATGTTGGGATGTGAAAATTAGAACCAGTGATCTTGGGATTATATTTAAAGACATTTGTTATTTGTCTCGTCTCTTGGGGTTCTTTATTGATCTACTTATAATAACTCATCTGAGCAGAAACTAATACATGACTCACCTATTAGACGCTTGTGAGGACTTTTGAAAAGACAACAATTTACTTGAAAGATCTTTGGTTACTTCTGAGAAACAAGGGATACGTGACTTTTAAGGCATGAGCACTATTAGACTATATACTCACTCTTAGCTATTAAGTTTTCTTCTGATTTATTTGGTTTATGAAACTTAAGGATAGAGCTTGATAAAAAAAGGAAAAAAAGAACATATTGATCTCAAGTAGTAACTATAGACTAATAAGTACCGTTTGTCAAGTTAAACAACTGATAAAATAATGAATAAAGTCAATGCTTACGTGTATCAAACATATTCTACAATTTTGTATAACATCAAAAAAGGAGAAAAAACCAAAACAAACGGAGGGATATATGGATCCACGGCAAGCTATAAGAACCTAGCTGTAACATGCTACTTGATAGTCCTGTTTGCACGAGCTCAAGCCGTTGTTTTACGATGATTCAAATGAGGTATCACAACTGTCGCTTTTATATAGGCTTAAACGCAACGACATCGCGTGCAGGTGCAGGATCGCATGCTACATCTGAAAAACATATATTCTGTGCTAACTGCTAACCATCTGTTCTTCGGATTATTGGAAATGAATGGTTCTTTTGATGCTTGGTTGGTCCAGTTTTGCAAGAAACTGATATCATCAATGATAGCAAGAGCTGGGATGTCACAGGCCATAGAACTTGATGGGTGGCGGAGAGGACAGTTGAGCATGCTGCACCTCTGGCTACTCCTGCTTATCTGCCTGTCCCAAAAGTGAGCCATATGTCGTTTTCCCTAACACCCATTCTTGAGCAATTTCTGAGTTTAATGAAGAACTTTCATCAGTCCTGCCAACACACAGTTCACTTGTGTATTAACACAAGTTCCACATTTTGTAAAATAGAAACCTGCAAAGCTACCCCCCACCGCAAAATAGGGAAATTTTTTTTTGTTGAAGGTGGACATCATGGTTTCGAAGGCGCCTTCACGCATCCGAAATGATATCGCATTTTTTGGTAAAAATTTTTTTTTGGTAAATTTATATTTAGTATTTGTACTCTACCTTGCACACTAAAATCAATTAAGTATTCC
>JAVXUO010000325.1:0-166115 GCA_033065855.1 Escallonia rubra | reverse complement strand
AGAGTCCTCAAAGGCGCTTACCAGAACTCTACGCTCCACTAGCCCTCTAGGGCGGTCCCTCGAGGGACGAACACCCCCAGGGGTGACAGGATAGAGCTCAAGCTCTATCCGAACGGTTTAGCTACAGTTCTAACCCGTGAAACGGCAAAGGACTATGGGACTTCATCCCCCACCATTCTTTGTCAATTCAAAACCCAGCCAAGCGTGAGTGCGAGGCTTCTTTGCCAGTTCTTAGCTGATGATAAGAGTTCGCGATAAAGTAAAATGCAAGCATGATATGGTCGGCTCGAGCTAAAGAACACACACTTGCACAAAATGAACACCCTCCAAGGAGAGACCCCTCTAGGTGACATTCAAACACTTAGCACATGCAACAACTTGCATGCACAGCTTTGTCCCTCTCCCGAGAGAGGATACCATGGGGCACAGCCCCTAAAGGATCTCGAGATCCCATGATTCGTCTTTCTAAAGATGATTCAGAATAGCCTACTCAGGCGACATTCTAAAACTTAGCTCTCGAGAGCTAGGGTTCTAGCGCCCTACTTGGGCAAAGTTCTAAGGCTTAAGCTCCCGCTTAGGTCGGAGCACGTGGAATAGAAAAATATTGTTACCCCTACAAGTGGATGAGAATCACTTACAAATCTGACGCGTGTCTCGAGACACCAGGTACAAACTTCCTCAGCCAAACATTTTAGCTAAGGAAGTGGGGGGCTTATGATATAACTCAAATATAACTCCCAATAATTGGGGAATACCCGGCAATCCCAGTCAAACTGGGAGATCAATGATTATCTTATTAGGATTCTAAAAGAGTCCTTAAAGATCGTGACGTGATCCTCGAGATCCTGATTGGATTAGTCCACAGCCTAATCCTAATAGGACTCTTCATCATACCCCTATATAAAGGGGTCTACCCCCAGGTATGGGATAACTACACACACATATACACATTGTGTCTTTCATGCTTTTTCAGAGTTATTATCATGTAGCTGCGCTCAGACTTAAGCATCAGATAGTTCTCCGACGGGAACCCCACCCAGCAGTCACTCGTTTTCTGTCTTGCAGGTCATCGATCCAGGCTCGGGTTTCGTAAAGTATGCGGAGCATATTTTTAGCAGCAACAACTACCATGTGAAAATAATTTTTCACAATACTTACTTTAGCTTTTTAAACGCCATCAACTGTAATCCTTTCAAAATTATACCAACACGCAACTTTGAGTTTTTTATTTGCCTTTTGAGACTTCTGGCAGACTTGAGGCAAGATTGCTCAATACTTCCTCTCGACGACCACTCGTCGTGATAAGATTCTGGCCTTGGAGTAGTTGTGTCGCCAATCGAGTTGCGTTCTTGTCTAAAATGCAGTAATCGTGGGACGTGTATATTAAAAATTAGGAATGTTTTAATTAAACTCAATAAAATTTTGATATCAATACTTCCACTGGTGTTTACCCTTGAAATTTTGGTGCTTCATGCTTTGGTGTTGGTGGACATTTTTGGCTTGTGATTTTGATAACAATGACGAAAGCATAAAATTTTCCACCAAGGCTAGCATTTCTAGTAGGGCCAAAAAGATCTAAATGAAGGAGTTGAAGAGGACGAGAGGTTGAAACAACATTTTTGGCTTGAAAAGAAGTTTTTGACTGTTTACCATATTGACAGGCATCACAGATTTTATCCTTGATAAACCTCAAATTTGGTAAGCCTCTGACAAGATCTTTCGAGAGAAGTTTCTTGATTAGATCCATGTGAACATGACCTAATCTACGATGCCACAACCAAATATCATTGTGCTGAACAGAAAGACATACTTCACGGGAATGGTCAGATGCATCAAAAGACAGAGTATAAATGTTACCATCTCTTTTACCGATCAGCGTACTCCCATCCGAGGCATGACTGATAAGACATTTTTCGCCTTCAAACTGAACTTTGTGACCACTATCGATTAGTTGACTGATACTTATCAAATTAAACTTTAAACCGTCAACTAAGGATACGTTGTCAATAGAAATGGAGCCAGTGCCAATTTTACCTTTACCGATGATCTTACCATTTGAGTTGTCTCCAAAAGTAACAAGCCCGCCATTTTTCGGAGTGATGTGAGAGAAAAGAGAATGATCACCTGTCATATGTCTTGAACAACCGCTGTCGAGAATCCATTTGTTGCAGTCTACCCTTGCTTTCAAGCATACCTACAACAGATTCTGGTTTCGTTCCTTTAGGTACCCACACTTTCTTGGGTCCTGGAAGATTAGATAAAGAAGATTTTGGCACCCATACATGTTTCATTTTCTTCTTAGTAAAAGAAGGAGATGAGGTTTTTAATAAGATTAAGAGGACAATTTTTAACTAAATGTCCCTTCTTGTTACAAACAGTACAGAGAGTGAATGGTGAGCAGGAAACTAAACTTTTGTTAAAGAAATTTTTGTAGTCCCTTTGCTTCTTTGAAGGATCATAACCAATTCCACTTTTCTCAAAGACACATCTTTGTCTACCCAAAAGAATACAAAAGAGACTTGGAGGGTTAAAAATCGAAACTTAAGGGGCATACAAAATTCTTTCTTTATTACAACTGAAAAGGAGTGCCTTTATTTTGGCACAAAAGTCCATGTCCTAAGATACCTTTAACAACAACAAAATCAACTTAAAAGAAATTATATTTTACAAAGAAAAAATTATGAAATGTATGTAGAACTTATAAATGTTTGTTGTTTGACTGTTCTATAAAAAGAAAAAGCCTTCTATTTTAAATCTGTATTTTGAATTTTCAACTTTTCATAATTTTTACTGAGTTCGAGAAAAGCTGACTGAAGTTCGTTAAAATGTTTTTCCGGGGTTACCTTGAGATCATCATCGTTTGCCATGAAGCAGAGTTGAGCTACGTCCTCATCCTCGCTTTCTTCCTTATCGCTTTTATCAGAGTCATCCCAAGTTAGCAGTGCTTTCCTTGATTTGAACTTCTTCTCCTTTAAGTCTCGACTGTTGCTGTTATGTTGGTGTTTTCTGAGTTGAGGACAGTATTTCTTTATATGCCCAGTTCTGCCGCATTCGTAACAGGCGTCAGAATTTTCCCTTACATTCCAATCACTATTATTTCTTTGATGTGATTGGTTTGTTGGATTTCTCCTGAACATCCCATCTCTCTTGTTTGCGAGAAACTTCTTGAACTTCCGAGTGATTAGAGCCATTTCAGGATCAGAATCGTCACTGCTTTCCATCGGCTCATGAGAAGTCTCAGCTTTAAGAGCTAAGTTCTTCTTCTTGGAGGTGGTTTCTTCTTCGTCATGAATTTTCATTGTAATTTCATGAGTCATTAAAGAGCCCACCAATTCTTCAAGCTTCAGCACATTCAAGTCCTTCGCCTCTTGAATGGCTGTGAGTTTTGCTTCCCATCTTTTTGGGAGAGATCTGAGAACTTTTCGGACAACTTCATTTTCTGGGTAAGTTTTACCCAAAAGTCTCAGCCCATTGATAATGAGAGTGATGTGTGGAATATGGTCTCAAAGTGCTCTTTCATCTTGAAGGCCTCGTATTGCTGGACCAGCATGTTGATTTTGGTCTCTTTTACCTGATTTGTTCCTTCATGAGTAACCTCCAACAATCTCCACATTTCTCTAGCAGTCTCACAAGCTGAGACTCGATCAACTATTTTTCCCAAAGTAGAAGAATTACCGACCCTGGTGATCAAAATACGCTAGAGAGGAAATTCTCAGAATTTAAGGACTGCCCCAAATATCAAAGATGTTAGCATATATCTTCAAATGAGGTCAGTGACATACGACATCTAGTTCGAGCCTCAAACTTTGACAAATGAGTTCACATCTTATGTGGGATAAGAAGAAGTAGATGATTGGAGAAACTAGGTAATGACCCCATGTACTATACTGTAGGTCCCTAAATACACCTAGAGGGGGGTGAATAGGTGTTTTTCAACTTAAGATATGAATTTAAAAATTAAGATTACAACGTAAAGACGGATACAACAATAACAAGATTAACACAGAGATTTATACTGGTTCGGCCCCACCAGCCTACGTCCAGTCCTCGAGCACTCCACACAAGGGAGACCTACTCGAGCCTTTCACTATACCAGCTAGCTTCGGGTGCTAGCTCAAACCTCAGTACAATATCCGAAACCCTTCCTAGGTTTCCAACAGATTACAAGTGAAAAGAGATTACAATTTGAATGCAATAAGCAGGCTCCTTTTTGAGCAGAATATACAATGAAAGTTTTAAAGCTAAGCCTTCTTAGGTGGGAAGATCTAAATCCTTTCAAGAACAAAACCAAGAAGCTTACACAGAACTTTTTCTAAAGTGAACTCACTCAAAAGATAATTGATAAGAATAAGAGATTGAGATGAGAGAGTTGTTTCAGAATGAAAATTTGCGCGAGAGAAAAAGGTAATAAATGCGCTAACCGATTCCCTATTTATACAGGAAGGAAATAGAGGACAGTTAGGTAGAAAAGCCAAGTGAGAAGGATTCGACTAAAGCATTTTAGCTTCGACTCAAATGTCTTGGCTTCGACTGAAAGTCTTGGCTTCGACTGAAAGTCTCGCCTTCGACTGAAATGTTTTGCTTCGACTAAAAGAGTTGACTTCGACTAAAACATTTGGCTTCGACTAAAAGTCTTAGCTTCGACTGAAAGTCTTAGCTTCGACTAAACCATTTGACTTCGACTGAAAATCTTAGCTTCGACTAAACGTCTTAGCTTCGACTAAAACACTTGGCTTCGACTGAAAGTCTTAGCTTCGACTAAACGTCTTAGCTTCGACTGAAAGTCTTAGCTTCGACTAAACGTCTTAGCTTCGACTAAAACACTTGGCTTCGACTGAAAGTCTTAGCTTCGACTAAACGTCTTAGCTTCGACTAAAACACTTGGCTTCGACTGAAAGTCTTAGCTTCGACTAAACGTCTTAGCTTCGACTGAAAGTCTTAGCTTCGACTAAACGTCTTAGCTTCGACTAAAAAGTTTTGGTTTCGACTCAAAAACTTGACTTCGACTAAAAACACTTGGCTTCGTTCTTTACTAGAATTTCTGTCAGATCCTTTAAGAAAGGCTGTTTAAAGAAAAGACTAAAACAAGAAAAGATATACTTTAAGATCTTGAATCTTTCTGTGTAGTCCAAAGCTTGAGTCCAAAGTCTTTGTCATCCATTGTCAAGGTCGTGCAAAATCTCTGTCAATCTCTGTCATCCATGTCAAGATTATGTCTTTGTTTGATTAAGATAAAACCTGAAATGTTTTACCTTTAATAATATTGTCAGATTAAAGTTTAGATAAGTTAAGTCAGAAATCATCAAAATCAACAAGTCAACAATCTCCCCCTTTTTGATGATGACAATATTAAAAGACATACTCCCCCTTAATCGGATAACCATCGCATAAAAGAACAATAGAAAGAGCATCTTTAAATAATTAACAGATTTAATACAGATGCATAAAGAAGAACGATAGATTAAAACATGTTCTCCCCCTTTGTCAAAGCAAAAAGTGGGGGCATCCAGAGCAACAAAAAAGGAATAACTAAAAACTAGGGCCGACGGCGGCGAGAACCTTGGGCAGAGGAGGAGGGATCATTGGGCGGTGGAGCGGACTGACGAGTACGGGGCGCAGCAGCAGGCGGCGGATCTGTGGTGGGAACTTCAACTACTTCAACAACGCGAGGAGAGCGCGGCGGCGGAGGATTGTAAGGAAGATGCGGATTGAAGAACCATTCTTCTCCGTAGTTGCCAGTATGGTGAGAGGGAAAGATATCTGGACGAGTCACCCGAAAGCCATGCGCCTGATCGAAAGTCTGATGAGCCAAATAACGATTCTGTTCAGTCAGTATGCTCGTCGTGAGATGGGCCTGGCGGCGATGATCCTGAAGAGCAACCTCTTGCTGGTGGTGAAGGTCATGCTGCATCCGTGACAGGGTTTCAAGAATGGGGGTTTGATTGAGAGGGATAGTGGTAAGGTTAGCAGTAAGGTCATTTAGGAGGTTGTGAAAATCTATCTGGTTGGAAAGAAGCTGGGCGGAAGAATGTTGAACCGACTGCTGAAGAGCAGCAAGCTCTTGAAGAAGAATGGTGTGGTTATTGGTGACAGAAGCAGCAAGAGTGGTTTGGGATTCGAGAATGAGCTGAATCGAGGTTGAGATGCGAGAAAGGGTGTCAGAGAGGTCGGGGTGATCAGAAGTGAGAAATTCATCAAAATCAAGATTGGAAAAGTCGTTGAGGGGGCTAGTGAAGAAAGGATCAGCAGGGTGAGGAGGAACTGAGGTGGAAGGGTCAGTAGGAGCAGGAGGAATGATCGGAGGAGAAGGAGGTGGGGGTGGTGAAAAATGGGGAATTGAAGCAGAAGAGGGGGCTGACGGAATTTCAGGAGCAGTAAAGGGAGCAGAAATGGAAGCTGGGACAGACTGGGAAGGGCGTTCAAGCAGGGCAGTGTTGGAGGAGAGATCGAAGCGGATGGTGAAGCCGGCGCGACGAAGAGAAGTTTCGTCGAGCACATGATGACTCGGAAGAATGATGCGTTCCGAGTTAGAGGTAGGCAAGGGAACATTAAAATGTTCAAAAACTCGAGTCAAAAGAAGGCCGAAGGGAAGGTTTGCAGTAGACTTGTTTTTTCGGGCATGCATGACAAGCATGATAATGCCGGCAATGTTTAACGGGGAACCCCTAAGAAAATGGGTGAGAAGAATGATATCTAAGTAGGAGAAAGTGGCATAAGAGCCAGAACGAGCCGAAAGATTGTAACAGAGAATAAGGTGAAGAACGCGAGAAAGAGGGGACATGTCACTTAACTGTGGTTTACGGGGATGAGTGATAGATGGGTCCCCTAAGAGTGTTTGGGTCTGTTGGAGTGGGGTAAAAGAACCGGAGGTACACCAAGTGTTTGCAGTGAAAACAAGAGTAGAAGATTGATTTTCGAAGCCAAAAATCTGTGCCAAAGTGGTGGCATCAAGACGAATGTGGACCCCATTCACATACGAGGTCAGAAAGGTAGGGGGTTGGGCATCAAAGTGCAAATTGGAGTAGAACATGCGAACTAGAGCAGGATAGTAAGTGGAGGGGGGAGAGAGAATGGAGAGACATCCCATTCGCTCAAACAGAGCAGTAACACCAAGTTGCGTCATAAGATTGACGTCACTTGGGCGACCGGGGATGACTTCCCGATTGACGAAAAGGGTGTAATATTGAAGTTGGTCTTCGGGAGTAGGAAAGAAATGGGGAATGTGAAGGATGTCGGAAGATGAAGTGTATGGGCAAGTTGGGGGTGGGCAGGATGGTGGAGGGGCAGACGAAGAAGAGGCATGGGGAGGAGGAGGAGGAACTACAGTACCTGAAGAGGACGGTGCTGATGACGAAGGGACAGTTGCGGAGGTCGTACGACGTGAAGCAGCGTTGGATGCTTGACGGGTACGAGGACGGGTGGTCGGCGGTGGAACAGTGACAGCGGCAGACGGTGGAGCAGCGACAGCGGCAGGCGCGTCATTGGTGGAAGGCGGAGACCCATCGTTGTCTTCGTCAGAATGAATAATGTAGCGACGACGACTTTGATTGCGTTGGTTTGACGCCATGTGGGTCCGTGGAGTGACAGGTGGACAAGAGAAAGAGGAGAGAAATAGTGAAAGTGACAGACACAGTGAAAAAGGGAAACAGTAAAAAGTAAAAGTGAAAAAGGTGGCATATAAATAGGCAAAAGAGTTTTAGTTGACTGAAGGGGGTTGAGTCGACTGAAAGTGGACATTTGAGTCGACTGAAGGGGGTTGAGTCGACTGAAAGGGGGTTTAGTCGACTGAAAAGGGGTTTAGTCGACTGAAAGGGGTTGAGTCGACTGAAAGGGGTTTAGTCGACTGAAAAGGGGTTTAGTCGACTGAAAGGGGTTGAGTCGACTGAAAGGGGTTTAGTCGACTGAAAAGGGGTTGAGTCGACTGAAACTTGACTTTTAGTCGACTGAAAAGGGGACTTTGAGTCGACTGAAAAAGGGGAATTTTAGACAGCCAAAACTTAACTCAGATCGCACATTCCCAAACGACGACGAAGAGAACAGAAAGATGATTCAGCTAAAGGTTTTGTAAAGATATCGGCGAGCTGATCTTCAGAGCCAACTTTCTTAAGTTCAATTAACCCCTTTTGAACATTGTCGCGGAGAAAGTGATGACGAATATCTATGTGCTTAGTGCGTGAGTGTTGGACAGGATTTTTACTAATATCGATAGCACTGCTACTGTCGCACATAATAGGAATAAGCGCTAAAGAGACACCAAAATCTTGTAAGGTTTGACGCATCCATAAAACTTGGGCACAACAGCTTCCAGCTGCAACATATTCCGCTTCAGCGGTGGATAGAGCCACAGATGTCTGTTTCTTACTGTGCCAGGAAACTAAAGCATCGCCGAGAAACTGACAGGTGCCACTAGTACTCTTACGATCAACAAGACAACCCGCATAATCAGAATCTGAAAATCCAACTAGATCTATTGAAGAATTACGAGGATACCAGAGACCTAAGTTTAGAGTACCAGAGAGATATTTAAAAATACGTTTAACAGCAGATAAATGAGATTCTTTGGGGCAGGCTTGAAAACGGGCACA
This sequence comes from Escallonia rubra, assembly GCA_033065855.1. Lineage (NCBI taxonomy): Eukaryota > Viridiplantae > Streptophyta > Magnoliopsida > Escalloniales > Escalloniaceae > Escallonia > Escallonia rubra. The sequence continues at coordinate 157,530 of JAVXUO010000325.1, read as the reverse complement.
AATGCACACACTAAACATGATGTCAGGTCTAGAAGCAGTAAGGTAAAGTAAACTGCCAATCATACCACGAAAAAGTTTACTATCGACATCTTTACCATTTTCATCTTTGATAAGATTGACGCTGGGGGAAATAGGAGTACCTCTAGGTTTAGCATTTTCCAAGCCAAACCTTTTCAAAAGTTCCCGAGTGTACTTAGACTGATTGATAAAAATTCCGTCTTTGGACTGCTTGATTTGAAGTCCAAGAAAAAAAGTAAGTTCACCCATCATGCTCATCTCAAATTCTCTGCGCATATTTTCAGCAAATTCTTGACAAAGATCATTGTTAGTGGCACCAAAAATAATGTCATCAACATAAATTTGAACTATTAAAATATGGGAACTACGAGTTTTTGTAAAGAGAGTAGTATCGACTTTGCCACGAGAGAATCCATGATCAATGAGGAAGCTGCTGAGACGATCATACCAAGCTCGAGGAGCTTGTTTAAGACCGTACAAAGCCTTTTTCAATTTAAAGACATGATTGGGATATTTTTCATTTTCAAAACCGGGAGGTTGTTTAACAAAAACTTCCTCCTGTATTACCCCATTCAAGAAAGCACTTTTCACGTCCATTTGAAAAAGTTTGAAGTTCAAATGACATGAAAATGCCAAAAGAATTCGGATAGCTTCAAGTCGTGCAACAGGGGCAAAAGTTTCATCAAAATCAACCCCTTCGACTTGATTGTATCCTTGAGCAACGAGTCTAGCTTTGTTACGAACAATATGGCCATCTTCATCAAGTTTGTTTCGAAAAACCCACTTGGTTCCAATGACCTTTTGTTGAACAGGAGCCGGAACAAGTGTCCAAACTTCGCTTCGCTCAAATTGATTCAATTCATCTTGCATGGCAAGAATCCACTCAGAATCATTTAGAGCCTCTGAAATATTTTTAGGCTCTATTTGAGAAAGAAAAGCAAAATCCTTACAGAAAAGATTTACCGTAGACCGAGTTGTAACTCCGCGTTCCACATTGCCTATAACTTGGTCTAATGGATGACTAGAAGAATATCTCCAGCTTTTTGGAAGTGGCAAAGTTTCATCGTTATTGTTGGGAGAAGTTGAACACTCCCCCTCAGTTGAGGAGACGTTAAGATTGTTGTTCAAATCCATGGAGAGTTCTTCATCATCATCACCTGCAATCTTACTTGTTTGTTCAACATTAGATTCTTCAAAAACAACATGCATAGATTCTTCAATGGTCAAAGACTTACGGTTATAAATTTTATATGCTCTACTCTTTAGTGAATAACCAAGAAATATTCCCTCATCAGACTTTGCATCGAACTTTCCTAAATTCTCACGATTGTTCAAAATAAAACATTTGCAACCGAAAACCCTGAAATAATCGATTTTTGGTTTTCGATTTGAGAACAATTCGTAAGGAGTTTTATCAAGAATTGGTCTGATGAGTACTCTGTTCAATACGTAACAGGAAGTGTTGACGGCTTCTGCCCAAAAATATTTTGGCAAAGAGTTTTCTTGAAGCATAGTTCTGGCCATTTCTTGAAGAGTACAATTCTTTCTCTCAACAACTCCATTTTGTTGGGGTGTCCGAGGGGCAGAAAACTCATGTGAAATGCCATTTTGAATACAAAAAGGAATAAAATCTTTTTCAAATTCACCGCCATGATCACTTCGAATTTTGACAAGTTTCAACTCCTTCTCATTTTGAAGCTGTTTAACAAGACTGAAAATTTTTTCAAACGCTTCATCTTTACGAGTTAAAAAAAGAACCCAGGTGTATCTTGAAAAATCGTCAACAATGACGAAAGCATAAAATTTACCACCAAGGCTAGCATTTCTAGTAGGACCAAAAAGATCTAAATGAAGGAGTTGAAGAGGACGAGAGGTTGAAACAACATTTTTGGCTTGAAAAGAAGTTTTTGACTGTTTACCATATTGACAGGCATCACAGATTTTATCCTTGATAAATCTCAAATTTGGTAAGCCTCTGACGAGATCTTTCGAGAGAAGTTTCTTGATTAGATCCATGTGAACATGACCTAATCTACGATGCCACAACCAAATATCATTGTGCTGAACAGAAAGACATACTTCACGGGAATGGTCAGATGCATCAAAAGACAGAGTATAAATGTTACCATCTCTTTTACCGATCAGCGTACTCCCATCCGAGGCATGACTGATAAGACATTTTTCGCCTTCAAACTGAACTTTGTGACCACTATCGATTAGTTGACTGATACTTATCAAATTAAACTTTAAACCGTCAACTAAGGATACGTTGTCAATAGAAATGGAGCCAGTGCCAATTTTACCTTTACCGATGATCTTACCATTTGAGTTGTCTCCAAAAGTGACAAGCCCGCCATTTTTCGGAGTGATGTGAGAGAAAAGAGAACGATCACCTGTCATATGTCTTGAACAACCGCTGTCGAGAATCCATTTGTTGCAGTCTACCCTTGCTTTCAAGCATACCTACAACAGATTCTGGTTTCGTTCCTTTAGGTACCCACACTTTCTTGGGTCCTGGAAGATTAGATAAAGAAGATTTTGGCACCCATACATGTTTCATTTTCTTCTTAGTAAAAGAAGGAGATGACTGTTTTTTAATAAGATTAAGAGGACAATTTTTAACTAAATGTCCCTTCTTGTTACAAACAGTACAGAGAGTGAATGGTGAACAGGAAACTAAACTTTTGTTAAAGAAATTTTTGTAGTCCTTTTGCTTCTTTGAAGGATCATAACCAATTCCACTTTTCTGAAAGACACATCTTTGTTTACCCAAAAGAATATCCAAATTCTCTCTTCCTTGTGTAAATTTTGAAAGAGTAAAATTGAGGTCTTCAATCTCTTTTTCTAAAATTATTTTTTGTGTAGTTATATCCTCCAGTTGAGATTTTAAAGATTCATTTTCAACTGGAACTTTGATTTCTCTGAGAAAGTTAATTTCAGAATGCTCAAGAAAATTTTCTTTCTTAAAAACATTTACATTATTTTTTAAAGAAACATTTTCAGAAATATAAAATTTAATTTTTTCTTGCAACTCTTCCTTTTCGTCTTCCAACTCTTCAACAGTATTTATCAAAGAAAAAGCCTTAATTTTTAGATCTGCATTTTTAATTTTCCACTTTTCATAATTGTTACTGAGTTCGAGAAAAGCTGACTGAAGTTCGTTAAAATGTTTTTCCGGGGTTACCTTGAGATCATCATCGTTTGCCATGAAGCAGAGTTGAGCTACGTCCTCATCCTCGCTTCCTTCCTTATCGCTTTCATCAGAGTCATCCCAAGTTAGCAGTGCTTTTCTTGATTTGAACTTCTTCTCCTTGAAGTCTCGACTGTTGCTGTTTGCGGTCTTGTTTTTGAGTTGTGGACAGTATTTCTTTATATGCCCAGTTCTGCCGCATTCGTAACAGGCGTCAGAATTTTCCCTTGCATTCCAATCACCATTATTTCTTTGATGTGATTGGTTTGTTGGATTTCTCCTGAACATCCCATCTCTTTTGTTTGCGAGAAACTTTTTGAACTTCCGAGTGATGAGAGCCATTTCAGGATCAGAATCGTCACTGCTTTCCGTTGGCTCATGAGAACTCTCAGCTTTAAGAGCTAAGTTCTTCTTCTTGGAGGTGGTTTCTTCTTCGTCATGAATTTTCATCGTAATTTCATGAGTCATTAAAGAGCCCACCAATTCTTCAAGCTTCAGCACATTCAAGTCCTTCGCCTCTTGAATGGCTGTGAGTTTTGCTTCCCATCTTTTTGGGAGAGATCTGAGAACTTTTCGGACAACTTCATTTTTTGGGTAAGTTTTACCCAAAAGTCTCAGCCCATTGATAATGAGAGTGAATCTGGAATACATCTCATTTATGGACTCGTGCTCCTTCATCTTGAAGGCTTCGTATTGCTGGACCAACATGTTGATTTTGGTCTCTTTTACATGATTTGTTCCTTCATGAGTAACCTCCAACAATCTCCACATTTCTCTAGCCGTCTCACAAGCTGAGACTCGATTGTACTCATTTATGTCGAGGCCACAACTGATAATGTTCTTGGCTTTATCATCCATGGAGAAGAGCTGGGCCTCATGATTATCCATTTCAAGAATTCCTTTCGGAATCTTGCTTCCATCCAGTCCATCCTTCATAGGAATTATAGGACCATTTTCAACAACATACCATACGTGAATATCCTGCCTCAGAAAGTTCCTCATGCGATTTTTCCAGTAGCTGTAGTTGTCATTTTTCAACAATGGTGGCCTGGTGGTTGCTGATCCTTCTTCCATAGCACGATCTTTTGCTCTTGACGATTAAGTCACAGAAGAATTTCAGAGCACAAGGCTCTGATACCACTTGTAGGTCCCTAAATACACCTAGAGGGGGGTGAATAGGTGTTTTTCAACTTAAGATATGAATTTAAAAATTAAGATTACAACGTAAAGACGGATACAACAATAACAAGATTAACACAGAGATTTATACTGGTTCGGCCCCACCAGCCTACGTCCAGTCCTCGAGCACTCCACACAAGGGAGACCTACTCGAGCCTTTCACTATACCAGCTAGCTTCGGGTGCTAGCTCAAACCTCAGTACAATATCCGAAACCCTTCCTAGGTTTCCAACAGATTACAAGTGAAAAGAGATTACAATTTGAATGCAATAAGCAGGCTCCTTTTTGAGCAGAATATACAATGAAAGTTTTAAAGCTAAGCCTTCTTAGGTGGGAAGATCTAAATCCTTTCAAGAACAAAACCAAGAAGCTTACACAGAACTTTTTCTAAAGTGAACTCACTCAAAAGATAATTGATAAGAATAAGAGATTGAGATGAGAGAGTTGTTTCAGAATGAAAATTTGCGCGAGAGAAAAAGGTAATAAATGCGCTAACCGATTCCCTATTTATACAGGAAGGAAATAGAGGACAGTTAGGTAGAAAAGCCAAGTGAGAAGGATTCGACTAAAGCATTTTAGCTTCGACTCAAATGTCTTGGCTTCGACTGAAAGTCTCGCCTTCGACTGAAATGTTTTGCTTCGACTAAAAGAGTTGACTTCGACTAAAACATTTGGCTTCGACTAAAAGTCTTAGCTTCGACTGAAAGTCTTAGCTTCGACTAAACCATTTGACTTCGACTGAAAATCTTAGCTTCGACTAAACGTCTTAGCTTCGACTAAAACACTTGGCTTCGACTGAAAGTCTTAGCTTCGACTGAAAGTCTTAGCTTCGACTGAAAGTCTTAGCTTCGACTAAACGTCTTAGCTTCGACTAAAACACTTGGCTTCGACTGAAAGTCTTAGCTTCGACTAAACGTCTTAGCTTTGACTAAAACACTTGGCTTCGACTGAAAGTCTTAGCTTCGACTAAACGTCTTAGCTTCGACTGAAAGTCTTAGCTTCGACTAAACGTCTTAGCTTCGACTAAAAAGTTTTGGTTTCGACTCAAAAACTTGACTTCGACTAAAAACACTTGGCTTCGTTCTTTACTAGGATTTCTGTCAGATCCTTTAAGAAAGGCTGTTTAAAGAAAAGACTAAAACAAGAAAAGATATACTTTAAGATCTTGAATCTTTCTGTGTAGTCCAAAGCTTGAGTCCGAAGTCTTTGTCATCCATTGTCAAGGTCGTGCAAAATCTCTGTCAATCTCTGTCATCCATGTCAAGATTATGTCTTTGTTTGATTAAGATAAAACCTGAAATGTTTTACCTTTAATAATATTGTCAGATTAAAGTTTAGATAAGTTAAGTCAGAAATCATCAAAATCAATAAGTCAACATATACATGATGTGCAATTTCCCCCTTTCTACTTTAAATTTAAGCACTAAATCCCCCACACTTATAGAAATTGGGCACCTTTAACCACAAAACATCTAACTCAGTTGTGTTTTTTGGAGAGAAACATATAATGCCCAAAATGCTCTTTTTTGAGACCACAATACCCTTCTTGCCACTTTATAACACTTCAACTCCTCCCTTGCCCTCATTTCTTCCCGTACCAACATCCAGCAGCTTTCATTTCTTCCTATACCAACCTCTCCTGCTATATTTAGGTTCTTTACCAAAATCTCCTAGCCACAATGGATCACAATGCTATGCCAGAACGAGGAATCAGCATGCGGTTATGCCACTGTGGTATTGTAGCTTTGGTGAAAACCTCTTTCATAGTTTAAATTTTTGGAAGATTTTTTAGGTGTGTTGTGTACGGGGTATATACTATAGGTGTGATATTGCTGTAGTGGGTTTTGTGAAATTTGAAATGTGATTATAGACACCCCATTTTTGTAGTCTTATTTTAAACTTTAGTTAATTTATGATGGGCTTTATTAATAAATAAAGTTTGTTATTTAATGTTGGGAGTAAACCTGATAATACATGATAGGCCTTATTTACTTAATTCAGTTTAGTCAGTCTAGTCAGTCTAGTCCAGTCAGTTTAGCCTAAATTAATTAGGCCCTATTTATTGCATAACTAGCCTAGTTAATTAGGGTTAACCCAAGTTAGGTTAGAGCAGTGTTGTTAAAGGCGCAGGCGCACTTAAGGCGCAAAAGGTCCCTGGAGCCTAGGCGCAAGGCGCAGGCGCGCGCCTTTTCGAAGCGAGGCGCAATATTAAAATAAATAAAATAAATAAATAATAATACACTAAAACAATATATTATGTAAAAAAAAAAAGCCCATTCCAAGTTTCAATACAAAAACATCTGCTACAAAAACAACCTATTAACAATTGCAGCTCAGTGGAAAGACTAAACTACATTAATAAACCAAGCCCATTCCAAGTTTCAGCCAACAATGAACAACCTATTAACAATTGCAGCAAATCATTCTCACAGGCTCATAGCAAACCATAGCTGGCTTTGGCACAAAACAGAATAATTCATTACATGTACTGTTCATGTTCATGATAAACATGGAGCAATGAAGCTCACCCGAGAGAGAACGAAAGAAAGGGAGAGAGAGAAATCTGCTGCAAGGCCCGCAACTGAGAAGCTGCTTCAATTGACCAACGGAGCAGCAGCTACGAAGAGGACCAGCCGACCAACAATGGCGTCTGAAGCAGCGCCGGCAACTGAAGAGCAGACGGCCGGAGGATATGGGAGATGCGACGGCGAGCAAAGGAAGAAGATGCGACGACGATGGAAGGTCGCGAGCGACTCGCGAGGTGACGGCGAGCAGAGGAAGAAGATGCAACGACGATGGAAGGTCGCGAGCGACTCGCGAGGTGACTGTGAGAGACTGAGAGCTTGAGTCTCTTGCGGTGACTGTGAGAGACTGTGAGAGACAGAGAGCTTGGGTCGTGAGTACCCATGAATCAGGAACTGATTTGGGGGTTTTGATTTGGTAAAGAGTAAAGACAAAAGGAAAAAGAAAATCAACAGCCCATGTGAAGAAAATCAAATGGCTACAGGCATGCACCCAGCCTTGCGCCTCCACCGCCGCTTCACTAGGCGCGCGCCTTCTTGAACGCGCTGCGCCTAGGCCTAGGCGAGGCACGATGGGTGAGCCTAGCTGCGCCTGGCGCCTAGGCGCGCTTTTTATAACACTGGGTTAGAGTCAAGAAGGTAAGTTTGACTTGGAGACTTGACGATCAATTTGAGAGATAAAGTGATTGATGAGAATATGGGAAGAGTTTCTCGAATCTAGTATTATTCCTGACAGTTGATTAAGATAATTACCTTGGGACATGATAATGCCTCGAAATTCATAATAAAATATATAAAAATTCAGGGTAAACCAGCCGGTTAGTTGACTTTTGTCAATCTGCGATTTTATTACTTATTCTGACTTATCTCCAGCCATGCAGATTGGCATTGCCAATCTTACCACATTTTGCAACCCTAAGGACTATAAAAAGAAGTCTTGACCTTCATTTTTAGGGGTTAGAAGCTTATTTTCTTTCAAGCTTGCATATCATTTCTCTTTGAAGTGATATTCTTTCTCTCTCGAATAATTCAAGTCTTTCAAATTCACTTCGAAAAGTCTCTTGTATTCCTTTGGATAACATCCTCGAGTCTTCAAGGAAAACTACTTCCAGAGGTAACTTTTAATAGTTTTCTAGCTTAGAAATCATATAGATTGTCTCCCAATCATGTAGTCGCATTTCAATTAAAAAACATAAAAAAAAAGTCTTTTATATTTCTAGGTCTAAGTCTAAGTCCCGAAATGTAGACTACATCCCGTAAGGCCAGTGTCGAACTATGGTAGTTTTGATTCTGATTAGTCCGATCGGATACATAGGCCACTTGATCCATGTTGTAGAGTTCAAATCAAATAATAATAAATTTTTGCTTAGGGTGGGTCTTGTGCATACTACGTGTTCTTTAGGCCAAAAATCATTAAAAATGAAATAGAGACTGAAATGGCTCGGCGGATGCCCAACACCTTCCTGTTATGAAACTTAGTCCCAGAACCCATCTCTCGGTTTTGACAGAGTAGTCGTCCTTTTGGACACTTCAGAGTAACTTTTTACGGTTTTTCTTATTTACCTGTTTTGTTAAATAAAATAAGAAGGCGACTCCTAAAATCCCTAAGGATTTTTTCGAGGCAATGCGATACGGTGGCGACTCTGCTGGGGACTAAAAACTAAGAGGACTAGACTTGAAATTTTTTTATTGATTTTTGGCCTTGCTGTATTTTCTTTGCACTTTGTGGTATGTACAATATGACATAACTTGTAACGTCCGAAATTTCATTTCCTTGACAAAAAATTATTTTTACCTTAACCGAATGGGGTCGTTTCATTATATTATAAATTATATAAGGATGATATGTTCCTGCTTCCTACGGGGAACGCATGCTAGTCCCTTGAACGATGAAAATGGCTAGTTCTCATGCATCATGCATGTGTTCACTTTTTATGCATTGCCTGAATGGCGTTGCCTTTGCCTAGGATCAATATCTTTGAATTTGCTTACATTGTAGCTTACAATGATTGTTTTGAAAATGATTGAAAATGAATGTCTTGATATCTGATTGAAAGGGATTGAGTTAAAGCTCTTCCCTATATTGTGATCAACTGTTTGTGATTATCTGAAACCATTCCCCATATTTCCCTTGAAGTATCTGTGTTTGTTTTGAAACCCTTCGGAAAATCATCATTACATTTTTAAATTAATGGCTTTAAAAATGATCATTTTGGTATCCGTTTATGATTGTTAATGATTGTTTTGGAACCTGTTGTGATTGTTAATGTTTGTTTGGTATCTATTTATGATTGATTACGATCTTTTGGAAATTATCAAACTATTTATGATCGTTTGAAATGTCTTGAAGAATTATCATCGGATGGACTTGTGAGTCATTTTGTAATTCCTTCGGTTGTTTCTTGAACGACCTTACTGAGCTCTCAAAAGCTCACCCTTCTTTTGATTCCTTCTGCAGGTAATGATCAAATGTAGATTGCTCAGGAATGGGTTTAGAGTTTGTGTGATATTCTAGAGAGCCCACCACTACTTGAGTGATAGGATCTCTGCGTGGGTCAACACTGTTAGCTTGTCGTCCTGTAAACAACCTAAGTTAGAGTTTTGGAAGTTTTAAGTTGTAAAACTAGTTAAAGCTAAAAAAAATTTAGACTATGTATCTTAAAGATTTTGAAATCATGTCTATTTAGAAGCTCTAGAGTTTGTATCGGAACAGGGTTAGATATGATATGATTTGGTAGATTAATGCTTTGGGAGTTCAGGGTGATGGAGCTCCAGATTTTCAGGTCGTTACAACTTTTTAGTTCAAAAAAACCCACCTAGAAGTTTAAAAAGGTGTTTTGGGTCATTTTTGGGTGAAGGGGTACATTAGGAATGGGGGTATTTTGCTAATTTCACTAATTTAGAGGAAAATTAGTTGTTAGGCATGATTGAGCATCAAGAATTAACGCTCGTATTTCTTATCATTTAGGTTTCAATAGACAAAAGCTAGAACCAGCTTTTGAGCAAGTACCAGAACCGGTTGTCGAGTCAGGTAAGTACTCCTACCATGTGTCGCCGAGGAAAGATGGTTCGGATGCCACGTGAGGTGCTACAAAGGATGCAGTCTGCGTTGGCTTCCAAGTAGACAAAGTGGGAGACAACAAGGATAGAGTAAGGGTTGAGAGCAAGGCTCCCCAGGCAGGTCGCGAGGGCTGGCAGCGCCGCGTCAGCAGGGAGACGACGAACAGGGGCGACAGTAAACAACCAACAGTCCACGTCAAGGGTGCAGCACCAATGATCCAACGTCAGGAGGTGGAATGTCTTTCTCTCACTAGAAATCCAGAGAAAATGGGTTTTAGAGAGAGAAAGTGGAAATGTCAAATGAGAGAGAAGTCAACCCCTTAAATAAGCTCCAAAGTCCACTATATATAGGCACAAATGCGCGCGTGTCATCAGTCGACACGTGTCGTCCTCCGGGAGTGACACGTCACCGTAGGGGGTCCCGCAGTATTGATTGTCCGTCGAATATGCCGATCCCCGAGTTCATGCCGCCCTGCCCTTGCAGCGTCCCTTTGCCTGTCTGAGGAGACTGACCACACCGTGGTAGCATGGTCAGAGCAGCCCGTTGCCCCAGCCTCCAGTCCAAGCCCTTACTGAATCCCACAAGATGCGTCATGAGACGCGCAGAGATCCTGACAGCGGTGAGGGTTGCCCTTGCAGCCAACTGCCAGGCGTGCCGTAAACGATGCCCTCCGAGGACCTACTCCCGTCCCGGAGTGACCCGCGGTTCATTGCCTTGGCAACGTCGATGATCAACGATAACAAGAGCGTCTCATAGCTCAATACTCAGAGTCCGTGGCGGGGGGTCCTGATGCTGGAGCACTACGAGCGGAGCCCGCAGAAGCCCGTCGGTTGATTGCGCGGGCGAGGGCTGGATCCTCCGGTTGATTGAGCGTACGAGGGCTAGACCCATCAGTTGATTGAGCCGGCGAGGGCTTAAGGGTTGCGAGCCCGTCCCGCCTCGAGGGTTGAAGCCCCTTCACTTGATTGAGCCGGCGAGGGCTTAAGGGTTGCGAGCCCGTCCCGCCGCGAGGGCCGAAGCCCCGTCGCTTTGATTGAGACAGCGATGGCTATAAGGTTGTGAGCTCCTCCTGGTGCGAGGGCCGAAGCCCTGTCACTTTGGTTGAGATAGCGATGGCTATAAGGTAGAGCGCCCATCCCGGATGCGAGGGCCGGAGCCCCGTCGCTTTGATTGAGACGACGATGGCTATAAGGTTGTGACCCCATCCCGGTGTGAGGGCCGGAGCCCCGTCGCTTTGATTGAGACGGCGATGGCTATAAGGTTGAGAGGCCATCCTGGATGTAAGGGCCGGAGCCCCGTCACTTTGATTGAGACGGCGATGGCTATAAGGTTATGAGCCCATCCCGGATGCGAGGGGCGGAGCCCCGTCGCTTGATTGAGCAGGCGAGGGCCGGAGTCCCCGGTTGATTGTGCCGGAGAGGGCTTTAAGGTTGTGAGCCTGTCCCACCGCGAGGGGTCCTAGTGCCAGAGCACTCGAAGCGCGTCAAAGTAGCATCCCGGAGGAACCGTCTACCCGACTGGCCGAGGTAGCATCCCGGAGGAGATGTCTACCTGGCGGAAGGGGAGTTGAAGAGCTCCTTGGCGGAGATGGTGCGCTGGCGACGAGAGTCGCAGAGGTGGCGCGTGGGAGCGGTAACGAAGGTCGCGGAGATGGCGCGCGGGAGCGGTGGCGAAGGTCGCAGAGACGGCGCGCGTACGATAGTTGGTCGTCAAGGTAGGTGGCTGACCCCTTAAGGTGGCCGACCCCAAGGGTGGCTGACCCCCCCCCCCCAGGGTGGCCGACCCCTTAAGGTGGCTGACCCCCCCAGGGTGGCCGACCCCCCCAGGGTGGCCGACCCCTTAAGGGGGAAGGCACACCAAGGCTGCTTCACAAAGGGAAGAAGCACATGACTTGAGCATGCGTCGCTTTGACTGGCCTGTGAGCGTTGAAAAGTTGACCGTTGAATATGCCGACGTGTCATAAGAATTGGGACCCCCAGTGGGCCTATAGGTGTAGCCAAGATAGGGTGGGAACATAAGCCCCCTGCCTGTGGCGTGCGCGGAGGGGCAACCCGAGTGGGCGCCGCACGCATAATCACTTAGCAAGATGTTGATGTTGTTTGGCCGGAGGGTTGTTGAGGGTTAGCATCTGAGAGACAGCGATGAAGGTCGCGGAGATGGTGTCCGGGCGACGGGCGACGAGGGTCGCGGAGAGAGCGCACGGGTGCCGGCGATGGGCGTCGCAAAAACGGCGCCCGGGCGACGGGCGACGGGCGACGAACGTCGTGAAGACGTGGGCCGGGCGATAGGCAACGAGGGTCTCGGAGAAAGTGCACTGATGCTGGTGACGAGGGTCGCAAAGACGGCGTCCGAGTGACGGGCAACGAACGTCGCGAACATGTGGCACGGGCGATAGGTGATGAGGGTCGCGGAGATGGCGATGGGCGACGAACGTCACGAAGACGTGGGCGATGAGGGTCACGGAGAGAGCGCATGGGTGCTGGCAACGAGGGTCGCAAAGACGGCGCCCGGCCGATGGGCGACAAACGTCGTGAAGACATGGCCCGGGCGATCTACGACGAGGGTTGCGGAGAGAGCGCATGGGTGCTGGCGACGAGGGTCGCCAAGACGGCGTTCGGGCGACGAAAGTCCCGAAGACGTTGCCCGGGTGATAGGCTACGAGCGTCGCGGAGAGGGCGAATAGGTGCTGGTGACGAGGGTCGCAAAGACGGCGTCCGGGCGACGGGCAACGAAGGTCGCGAAGACGTTGCCCGGGCGATAGGCGACGAGCGTCGCGGAGAAGGCGCATAGGCGCTGGTGACGAGGGTCGCGAAGACAGCGCCCGGGTGACGGTGACGAATGTCGTGAAGACGTTGCTCGGGCGATAGGTGACGAGCGTCGCGGAGAAGGCGCATAGGCGCTGGCAACGAGGGTCGCGAAGACGGCGCCCGGGCGACGGCGACGAATGTCGCGAAGACGTTGCCCAGGCGACGGGCGATGGCGATGATGATGTGAATGGAGCCAAAGTTGCAAAAACGTTTTCAAGTATGGAAGAGTGTAAGATGTGAAGGGGGTACGAGGTACGCGTTATGAAAATGAGGCCGATGGTGGTTGATGATAGTGATGCTGTTCGGCCGTCGCGGGTGGACGTGGGTGTGAAGATGGTGGTGACGGTCGAAGGTGGGTGGTTCGGCTATGAGGAAGGCATGGGGCTTGTTGACATGATTGGCATGTGGGTCGGCGGCGGCCTTGGGGCGCGACCAAAGGTGGGAAGGGAGATGATGGAGGCTGAAGGGGTGTTTGAAGGGCCGAACGGTAGGGAAGCCAAAGTTTGGTGGCCGGCGAGGTAGAGATGGCCGAAGGTGAAGGTTGGTCGGCCATGGGGTTGGCGGGGTGGTGAGGGTCGGCCAGGGGGTGGGGTCGGCCAGGGGCTGGGGGGTCGGGGAAGAGGAGAGAGAGAGGCCGAGGGAGGGGGTCGGCGGGGAGAGTGGCCGAAACAGAAGAAAAACAAAAGCCGAAGGGGAAGAGGGTCGGCGGCCATGGCACCGCGGGGGCTTGCGGGGTCGGGGGAAGAGGAGAGGGAGAGAGCCGATGGGGAGGGGGGTCAGGGTAGCTGGGAGGGTCAGCGGGGGTGGGTCGTCATAGTGGGGGATGATGAAGAGAAGTGGGAAGAAAAACAGAAGGGGGAGCCGTTGGCGGCGGCGTGGTCGGTCGAGGAGGGTCGGCGGGGAGGCAGGGTCGCGGGAGGAGGGTTCTCGGCGGGGGAAAGAGATGCCGGCGATGGCCAGGTCGGTAGGGAGGCCGAAGGGTTAGCGGTGGCGCATGAGGGGAGAAAGAGAAGTGAATTAAGGTTAGGGTGGGCCGGGTTTCGGGCAAGCTCGGCGGGTGGGTTGACCCGCTGGAGGCTGATGGAAGAGAAGGGAAATGGGTCGGGTCGGGGCCCTTGCGGGTGGGTTATGCCCACTGGACTGCCTTTGCTTTTGACTTGGAAAATGAAAGTGAAATGCGATTTTTTTTAAGCCTATAAAAGGAGCATGAGAGGGGAGGAAAAAAAATTGATGAAGAATAATTTTGAAGTGAAAGGGAGAGAAAGAGGGAGGTTGGGCTGGATGAAAGATTTCGTGGAAAAAATTCCAAGTGTTGGAGAGAGCAACATTGGGTGAAAAATTTTGTGAAAATCTTTCTAAGTGTAGAATGAGGATGAGAGGGTGATGATCTGACCACGAGCATATAGGGTGCGAGGAAGGTTCGAAAAAAATCTAAGTGTTGAGAAATTTTCAAGTGTCAAAAAATTTTGCTAAGTGTTGAGCTGGGACAAGGGTGCCGAGGGAAGCCGCAAGGGGGGATGACCCGACCGCGAAAAATGAAGAATTTTTTCTAAGTGTTGAAAAGTGGAAAGGGTACCGAGGGAAGTCATGGGGTGGTGACCTGACCGCGAAAAATGAAGAAAATGTTCTAAGTGTTGAAAAGTGAAGAGGGTGCCGAGTGAAGCTGCGGGGGTGGTGACCCGACCGCGAAAAATGAAGAAAATTTTCTAAGTGTTGAAAAGTGAAGAGGGTGCCGAGTGAAGCCGCGGGGGTGATGACCCGACCGCGAAAAATGAAGAAAATTTTCTAAGTCTGGAAGTGACAGCCTCTTGGATGGCTGGGTTGAGGTTGTGACTGGTAGTCCTTGTAGCCCTGCGTTGTTGAGGCATGGTTGCTTGGGTGTGGCAGACTGCAACACGATGCTCACCTCCCCAGCAGAGTCGCCAAATGTTGCCGATGAAAGATGGTTCGGATGCCACGTGAGGTGCCACAAAGGATGCAGTATGTGTTGGCTTCCAAGTAGACAAAGTGGGAGACATCAAGGATGGAGTAAGGGCTGAGAGCAAGCCTCCCCAGGCAGGTCGCGAGGGCTGGTAGTGCCGCGTAAGGAGGGAGACAACGAATAGGGGCGACAGTTAACAACCAACAGTCCACGTCAAGGGTGCAGCGCCAATGATCCAATGTCAGGAGGTGGAATGTCTTTCTCTCACTAGAAATCCAGAGATAATGGGTTTTAGAGAGAGAAAGTGGAAATGTCAAATGAGAGAGAAGTCAACCCCTTGAATAAGCTCCAAAGTCCACTATATACAGGCACAAATGCGCTCGTGTCATCAGCCGACACGTGTCGTCCTCCGGGAGTGACACGTCGCCGTAGGGGGTCCCGCAGTATTGATTGTCCATCGAATATGTCGGTCCCCGAGTTCATGCCGCCCTGCCCTTGCAGCATCCCTCTGCCTGTCTGAGGAGACTGACCACATCGCGGTAGCATGGTCAGAGCAACCCGTTGCCCCAGCCTCTAGTCCAAGCCCTTACTGAATCCCACAAGATGCGTCATGAGACGCGCAGAGATCCTGACAACGGTGAAGGTTGCCCCTGCAGCCAACTGCCAGGCGTGCCGGACACGATGCCCTCCGAGGACCTGCTTCCGTCACGGAATGACCCGCGGTTCATTGCCTTGGCGAAGTCGATGATCAACGGTAACATGAGCGTACATGCTCATAGCTTGATACTCAGAGTCCGTGGCGGGGGGTCCTCGTGCTGGAGCACTATGAGCGGAGCCCCCAGAAGCCCGTCGATTGATTGCGCGGGCGAGGGCTAGAGCCCTCGATTGATTGAGCGTACGAGGGCCAGAGGCCGTCAGTTGATTGAGCCGGCGAGGGCTTAAGGGTTGCGAGCCCGTCTCGCCACGAGGGCCGAAGCCCCGTCACTTGATTGAGCCAGCGAGGGCTTAAGGGTTGCGAGCCTGTCCCACCGCGAGGGCCGAAGCCCCGTCGCTTTGATTGAGACGACGATGGCTTAAAGGTTGCGAGCTCGTCCCGCCGCGAGGGCCGAAGCCCCGTCGCTTTGATTGAGACGGCGATGGCTATAAGGTTGTGAGCCCCTCCCGGTGCGAGGGCCGAAGCCTCGTCGCTTTGATTGAAACAGTGATGGCTATAAGGTTGAGAGCCCATCCCGGATGCGAGGGTCGGAGCCCCGTCGCTTTGATTGAGACGACGATGGCTATAAGGTTGTGAGCCCATCCCGGTGCGAGGGCCGGAGCCCCGTTGCTTTGATTGAGACGATGATGGCTATAAGGTTGAAAGCTCATCCCGGATGAGAGGGCCGGAGCCCCGTCGCTTGATTGAGCAGGCGAGGGCAGGAGCCCCCGGTTGATTGTGTCGGAGAGGGCTTTAAGGTTGTGATCCCATTCCGCTGCGAGGGGTCCTAGTGCTGGAGCACTCAGAGCGCGTCAAAGTAGCATCCCGGAGGAACCGTCTACCCGACTGGCCGAGGTAGCATCCCGGAGGAGTCGTCTACCTGGCGGAAGGGGAGTTGAAGAGCTCCCTGGCGGAGATGGTGCGCTGGCGACGGGAGTCGCAGAGGTGGCACGCGGGAGCGGCAACGAAGGTCGCGGAGATGGCGCGCGGGAGCGCTGACGAAGGTCGCGGAGATGGCGCGCGTGCGACGAAGGTCGCGACTACGGCGCCCGCGCGACGGTTGTCAGTCGTCAAGGTAGGTGGCCGACCCCCAAGGGTGCCCGACCCCTTAAGGTGGCCGACCCGCCCAAGGTGGCCGACCCCCTAAGGGGGAAGGCACACCAAGGCTGCTTCACAAAGGGAAGAAGCACGTGACTTGAGCATGCGTCGCTTTGACCGGCCTGTGAGCGTTGAAAAGTTGACCGTTGAATATGCCGACGTGTCATGAGAATTGGGACCCCCAGTGGGCCTATAGGTGTAGCCAAGATAGGGTGGGAACACCATGTTTCTCCGTATACCCTATTTTGCAAAATATGTAAATGTATATATGATTCCATCATATGAAATTTTTAATGTCTTGTATTGCTTATGTTTTCATCTTAAGTTGTTTGGCGAGAATTTGAGTTAAAAATGCCATGGAATGTTCTATAAGAAGTTGTTTTAAGATTTGGTTTATGTTGAATGAGACGGTGTTTCTGGCTTGGTTGTTGTGCCCCATTCCACGAAAAAAGTTGGATTGTGGGTTCTGGTCAACGGGACCATATGTTGACGCACAATACTGTCGCTTGTGGTTTGCCCCTACGTCCATAATAATATGTATCTCGGGCGGAAGAGGGACTGTGGGTCCTAGTCAGGGGGGCTTATACTCTGACCAAATAATATTTATCCGGGTTGGAGTAGGGATTATGGGCCCTAGTCAGGGGGGATTGTACGCTGACCGCATCATACCTAAGTTGTGATGAACTGAGTTAGCTGTTCGATGAGCTTCTTGATGTCATATTTCAGTATTGAGAATCTTTTTGTGCAAGTACTTATGTATATATATTGATGCAAATTTTCGTTATGATGATACTGATTGCCTGATCTTGGAAGGAAAATGTCACGACCCGAACCCACGGGTAGGCCCACGAGCTAGGCACGTGACCGGCCGCAGACCCAATACACTCCAACCAAGGGCCTCTGCCAGGTCCTACTCGCTAGAATCAATATAAGCTGCAGCGGAAATTAAAACTTCTACAACTTTAATTACATTATCATATTTTCATCTGAATACAACACTTATTCTAAAACTCTTCATAACTGCAATTTGTCAACAACTAAAACTGAATCAACAATCTAGTTATTAGTGACTCATTCAATGCAGTTTTTTGTAGCTCCGCGCCAAATGCCCCTTCCTATGTTCCTCACCATCACCTTACTCTCAAAACTAAAATGATAAGTAAGGGATGAGCTTCCACGTGCTCAGTAAGTAACCAATTATTCAACCAGGTGGACTATGGCATGTTAGAAAACAATTCACTTTAAATCATAACAACATTTGAATCTAAAATAATAAAGTAATCAACCGGTAAATGAAATATAGTACATGAAACAAAACTAAGGTATAAAATCATTAGCACAAAACCTCAAGATAAACAGTTTCATCCTAACATCAGTTCAAACGATATGTTGCGGTCAGCGTACAGGCCCCACTGACTAGGGCCCGAAATCCCTCCTCCATCCGGGATAAAATTATGTGGATGCAAGGGCGAACCACGAGTAACAGTACTGTGCATCAACGTACAAGCCCCGTTGACCAGGGCCTGAAATCCAACTTTCCCCCGTCGGATATGGGGCACATCAATCGAATAAACAAACAACCTTTTTATTCATCATAAACATAACCACAAATCAATTAATGGTCAACCCATAGTTTTCAAGTTGTTCAATATTAACAATAGCATCAGTACCAAAACATTTTGAATCTGAGTTCCAATACAATTTTTAAACAGATTATCATTCACATGCTGGTCCGATTTTTTAATAAGAATTAAACTGCGAAAAGCTTTTTGATAGATCAAGCCAGAGTAGTTAAACATAATTAACATGATCAGTACTGATAAACACCACATTTTAACCGTAGTTAAACATATATATATATATATATATATATATATATATATAAATACTAGTTGAATCAAAGGTCACTTACCTGTTGCTGACACATTTCCTCGATCCAAAAATCCTTGAATTAACCTAGATTGATAATTTATTAGTTAGAACACAATCTATGCTACTAAACTAATAACCTAATATCGGCTACCCACCGCGTGCTTACTTCTAACTCCGAAATCGCTCAACTCAAAGCAGGACTCGCACATGGCCAACCTAAACGAAAACCTCGTACGCTCCTTAATGTGCAACAATATTCCAAATTAATTATAATTTACAATAAAATATTTTTATAGCTTAAAACATTATAAGAAGTCAAAATATGAATTTTCTGAATTTTTGAATATTTTTGAATTAAAATAATTTCTTTAAATGCAAGAAAAGCCCATAAATGGCCATAATTGCTTCTAGCTGAAAATAAAGTCCCATAATTTTTCTAACAGCTTTAAATATATGTATAAAAATTATGAAAATAAAAATCAGGATTTAAAAGGTGCTAAAACTATTTCTTTATTTTTCGTTTTGCTAAAACCAATGCGATACGGAAATCATAGAAAATCAACTCCAAAAATCATAAAATTCAAACTGAGTCTTATTTATACCATAAAGACATTACTATAATTTTTGCCAGAACATTTTCAGGGTTTAAAGGCTCCAAAATAATTTTACAAATCTGAAATTATATAAAATACTAAAAATACATGTGATTTCAGAAAAATATGTAATTTTGCAGGAAATTTCAATATAGTCTAACGTATTATACTATAAAATTTTATGCACTTAAGATCACAGTACACTATCTCATGGATCCATCATACTCAACGCTAATCCGATAACCACTAATTGCATACTCAAAACCCACTTCCTTTCTTCTCCCTCACACCT
The DNA here is from genome assembly GCA_033065855.1 of Escallonia rubra. NCBI lineage: Eukaryota > Viridiplantae > Streptophyta > Magnoliopsida > Escalloniales > Escalloniaceae > Escallonia > Escallonia rubra. The sequence continues at coordinate 138,283 of JAVXUO010000325.1, read as the reverse complement.
CTGTCCAAACCCAGAAGTTACTGTTCACGCAGCTTCATTTTCACCTCCTTCTCCTTCCTCTGTAACACTCCATAAGACATCACTTCACACTTACTACTCACACTCTTGCAAATTCAAATAGCCTTGTCTAAACATTTATCCACTACACTTATACATGTATATATGTTAACATATCCATTTCTTCCTCACATCCACTGCCATGGCAGTGGGTCTTCCCCTTCACCATTCTTTTACGCTGCCTAACGGTGCATTCCATTGCACACACTTGCACTTCATCACTCACTTTATATAAACAACCACACACACACACTCATATGTATATGCTCACACAATGCATATCTTTTGCCTTCATTCTCCAATGAGTCTTTCCCAAGCTACTGCCGTGACTCATTCTTTTCTCAAATCATTCATGGGCACAGCCTACACCTGCTATCCCTTTCCTTCACCTTTATTTTTCCTTTCCTTAAACCCATTTCACCCGTTAGTAACCCCTAAAATTCTTTTAACATCTCATTCTCTACTAGTCTTCGATTATTGCTCAAAATTATTGCTCATTTATTTTTCGGAGCACGATAGTTATTTTAAACTGTTCTAAAAAATACTGAATATTACACGTATATACACCCACGCATTCACGCACACACTGAAAATACACACACACATACACCAAATTCACACACAAAAGGGTTGAAGATTACCCCCTAAAAATTCTTCAATTTCCTTCCCTCTCCCTGTTTTCAACTTTCCTGAAATTATCTATCTTTCTTCCTCTGTTTTTCTTCACTTTTCTTGCTCTGTTTCTATTTTCTCCTTTTGTTTCTTTCTTTTCATTAATTTCCAACATATTTAAATAACTCATTAAATTATTTCTAAGTCACATTAGTCACCAAATGCACAAGTTACTCCCAAAATAATTTTCTCTAAAATTTGACACATTAATGCATACTTTTAAAAATTACAAATTGGCCCCCAAAGTTTTCAAAATTACAGAATGACGCCAAAATTTTTTAGAATTAAATTTTTACCCTAAAATTATTCTAAGCTTCCATACTCTAATAATACTCGAGCATTGCTCAAGATTATTGCCCGTTTATTTTTCGATCACAAATAGCTATTTTAAACCGCTCGAAAAGTATCAAATATTACAATAAGTGTTAGAAGTCGACTTAATGTCCTTGATAAAAGTCTTACCCTTAAAATAGAGGCCTAAACCCATTTTTATAGTGCTCAGGGTCACAGAATCTGATAAGATTGGCAATGCCAATCTTCATGGCTGGAGATAAGTCAGACAAAGTGATAAAATCACAGATCGACAAAAGCCAACTAACCGACCGGTTAGTAAAAAACTGGCCCGTTCACCCCATTAATTAACAATGATTTTTCCTAAATTTCGAGGGCATTTTCTGACCCAAATTTTGGTAATTATCTATGGAATCACAAATGGGATGTACCATATTCGGTATAAGTCATTCTTAACCATAAAATGGATCGATTTAATCTTTGCATCAAGGATAAATCATGGATTATTCCTTGAAATCATCTAGACAAATTAAATCATTTTAGATAATCTAGACCACGAACTGGACCTAATCTACATGGACTAATGCAGTGGACTCGGACTAATGTAGTGGACTCGACTGGACATGCAATGGATTGGACAAGACTGTACTGAACTGAACTGGACAATTAAACTAGAGTAGACCACATTAATTAAAAAATTGAACTTAATCATTTCGTTAAAACACATTACTAAGCCCAAGCTCAATAATGCCTTTTAATTAATAATGAAGCCCATTATTCAATTAATTAAAGTGCTAATTACACCTATGTCCCTGAGGTTTGGGGGTAATTACAAAAGAGGACACAAAGTTTCAAAATGTAACACTTGTGTCCATTGACAAACGGAATACAAAAATACTTAACGGTTCTGACAAAAAGACCAAGTTGCCCCTAAATAAAAGTTGAAACCCTGATTTGCCCCTGGGACCACATGAAACCCTAATTTTCATTGTCTTCCCCCCTACCCCTCCCCACCCCATCTGCATCCCCCTCGCCCTTCCCCGTCACCCACCCACCCCGCTTGCTTCCCTTCTCCGGCGCCACACCCCGCCTGCTCCCCTTCCCCGGCGCTGCACCCCACCTGCTTCCCTTCCCTGACGCCGCACCCCGCCTACTCCCATTCCCCGGCGCCGCACCCCGCCTACTCCCCTTCCCCGGCGCCGCACCCCGCATACCTCCTCCTTCTTCGTCACCCTGTCACCGCCCACCCCGTCTACCTCCCCTTCCTCGTCACCGCCCACCCCAATCCACCGCGTGTAATCTCCTAACGGCGTCGAAACCTATCGCTGGCGTGGGGGGGTGGTGTGGACAGGGGCTGCCGGCGACAAGGGGCCGGGGAAGGAGGGACTGCCGACGGCAGGGGCGGGGGAGGGAGGCGACGGCCGGCGGGGACTTCAGATTCACCGACAATGGGAGAGAGAACATAAAACCCTGAAACCCTAATTTGCAAATTAGGGTTTCAAAAAAATCCTAATTTGCAAATTAGGGTTTCAAGAATATCCTAAAACTAAAACTGATAAATAAATCATATATAATAATAAACAGATATTTTTCAATATATACAGTACAAGGGGTAGTATCGTCATTTTAAAAATACATATTGATGACATCATACAAAAAGTACAATTTTTGGATGGAACCCTAACGGATGGACACGGCTGATACATTTTAAAAGTGTTTGGTCACGGAATGTTACATTTTGAAACTCGTTGTCCTTGACTGTAATTATACCCTAACCTCAGGGATATAAGTGTAATTTGCCCATAATTAAAAATGCCTACAAAATTGGGGTCTCTACAAAGCCCTCGGGGATGAAACGCGCTGACAGGCGAACATCATCGAAAAAGAAGGACGATGCATTTTTGTAGTGAAAACACAGAAAAAGAGGACGTGACTCAAAGACAAACTTAAAGACTCACACAGATATTAGGTAGGATCTTCACAGGTTTCCTACGCATCCTCATGGGAGAGATCATATCAACATAGTTCGTTGAAATTCAAATATGTTCGAAGCCAAAGTCAACAATAACAATGATTAGCCGCCGAACAGAGGATCTTCACAAGTTTTCAACGCGCATCCTCCCGATACTTTTTTGAGCTACTTAAAATAACTATCTTGTGAACTGAAAAATAAACTGGAGATAAATATTAAAATGATTTTGAGTTAAAAATATAATTTTGAAAACTTTTGAGGTCATTTTGTAATTTTGGAAAACTTTGGAGGCTATTTTGTAATTTTTGAAAAATTGGAGAAAGGGGGCTCGGCGGGAAGAGGATTGTAACGTGAGAGAAGTAAGGAGGTCAACCTCTTTCAAATATACAACATAGATTCTGGCAATGCAATATAGTTGGACTCTCATGAAAGTTGGTCACGACATGATGCCACCTCCTACTTCCTAATTAGGGACTAATCCAATTTTATTATAAAATATGAGATAAAGTCTTTAAGGAAAATTAAAATATGAAAAAGAAAAGAAAATAAAAAGAGAAATAGAACAGAGAAAGAAAAACAAAGCACAAAGAGCTCGAGGGAAAACAGAGGAGAAAAGGAAACAATTGGTGTAATTCTTGAAGGTATTTTCCCCCTTTTGTGTTTAATTTCAGTGTGTTTGAGTTTAATTTTGGAGGTGCGTTACTCTGTGTGTGTGTGAGATATATATATATATATATACATGTGTGCTTTGTGTGTCTAGGGAATGCACACTGCAGCTACGGCAGGAATGGTGCTGTGATTATGTGTGGGTTTTTGTAGGGCAAGAATGTGTAATTATGTGCGTTTAGAGGCCGGGAAGAAGGGTAACATGTATGTGTGTTAGTGTGTGAAAATTGTGTGTTTTTATGTGTGCAATGAGTGTTTAGTGCGTGTTCGTTGTGTGCACGTGTATTAGAGTTGTGTCGGTGTGTTTGTGTGTATGTTGGAAGGCCACGAGTGTGGTAACAGTGAGTGTGAATGTGTTATTCATGAGGATTGTGTATGTTTTACTGTGTGCAAGAGTTTTTCTACGATAGATTTACATGGGCTGACAAGCGTCACCAATTTTTACAATCAGCACAATAAGGTACCCAAGGCCCATGATGGGGCAGAATCAGCGATTCAGGCCCGCTTTGGCTCAGGGATTTACACTTGGGCGGATTTCTGGGATTCGACTAGAGCAAACTTTTCGATTTGAAGTAATGCAAGGTGTATGCGCTCAACCAACTCAGAGTACTAGATTTGGACCATCGCATAATTCTAGAGTTTGATCTGCACAGAGTACTTGTCATGGTGGCAGTTTAGCTTTTATGGCCATCCCATGTGTCAAATATGGGAGGATTCATGCTGGTAAGTCATGCTATTGATTTATCGGAGGGTGTTTTAAGTGTGGCAGTTTGGAACATCAGGTTCGAGACTGTCCATTTGTTAGAAATAATCAGTCAATTTTCGGTCTTACACTTACAGCTAGTGCAGCAGCGAGTAGTGTTCTTTGTCAGGGAAGAGGACCAGGCCTGCAAGGCCCAAATCAGCAATCTCAGTCTCAAGAGGGGCAGAGGCCTAGAACCTAAGCTAGACTTTATTCTATGTCTGCTCAGGATGCTGCCGCACTTGATAACCTGGTGTCAGGTACACTATAGGTTAACCCATAGAGGGTCATATTCCTTTGAACCTTCTACTTTTGCAAGGCGATTGAGGGTGAAGACCTAACCTAGCGATAAGCACTCAATAGGAAGAGTCTTTGACTGTCTCTACGATTTTTAGTGATTGTACCGTCCATGTTGGGGATAGAGATCCTCATGTGGATTTCTTCCCATTTGCTGTTTGAGACTTTGATATCATATTAGGCGGAAATTTGTTATTCTCCAATCATGCATCCGTGGATTGTCATGGAAAAGCTTTGTAATGTTTCAAAGTTCGTAGGTAAGAAAACTATTTTAAGTTAGTGATTTAATTTATGAGTGAGAATGGTACTTTCGGGAAGTGATTGGTGTTAAGTCTAAAAGTTTGATTTGGGAGTACGATAAGAAGTGTGGGATCCTACTTTTTCATCTCGTTCATTCCTTTGTATATTGAATTCAATTGTGACTTAATTGAATGCAAACTTGCTCTAGGACATCGAAGAATATGTCATTCTTATTGAGTTGTCTTATCCCCTTTTTAGGATATTTATCTGTTTCTTTCAAATCTATTTGAACTTAGTGGGATAGTATCTAACCCACTGGCCATGGGAAATTTATGAATCCTATTAAGGACCAATAAGCCCTACCAATTGTATTTACTTCGAGTCATCGGATTGACTTCGTTTCTTCATACCTATGTCATTTTGTACTCGTCACTTTTTTGGAATGGCATATATTTGGATTATGAATCTCGAGAGCCAATAGGTATAATTTCTTTTGAGATTTTCACGTTTTGGTTATCCAATCACAATTATCGTTATTATTTGTTCCCTAAATGCTTGATTGAGATCATTGTTTGTTGTGATTAACGTTTGATGTTTTGTTGCATAATCATCACTATTTCTTTGTGATTGGTGATTGCTTAATGTGTTCCAAAATGGTAACATGTTTTGATGGTTATTCATACTTAATCAGATTATCAAAGTTCTACTGTGTTCCATGCTCAAATGATTTTTTCAAATTTACAATATGTTATGCACGTGTATGTTTACCTAATATTAGGATTTCATAGTTTCAATTGCCCTAATATGAGATTATGCAGACTTCTAAGCTTCAGATAATCTACGATTGAGAGTAGACTTTGAGACTAATATGAGATTATGTAGACTTCTAAGCCTCAGATAATCTATGATTGAGAGTAGACTTTGAGAACATGGATTAGATTTTGACTATTTGTTTGATGTTTTTATATAAGGTTGAGATTTGGCCAAATACTAATAGAACACATGTTACTTGCCTTTAGAATAGAAAGATTTGAAACGTTTGACTGAAATAAATGATAGAAGGATAATACTAAAGATTTTTGGTAAATAATGTGATTGTGAATCATAGGTGATCTGATAACTTAGAGGATTAAACTCTAGTGAAAGTGCAATACATGCGTGTGTAGAATCATATTTTGCGCTATGTTAAGATAACACATCTCTATATGCTGAATCCAGTAACAGTTTGAACTCGTTAATTTGAGATATCAAAGTGCGCACCGAAAGCCTAGTGGTTGCAGTTATTTTTCTGTCTTTTGTAATGTGTAAATGTTTATAGCAATTGGTTGTCCATATTAGTGTTTGTAGAGCGCGAGTGATAGCCTGACAGGTTTGAGCTTAGCATTACGATTCAATATTTAATTGTTGCGTTCGGGTACTCGTAGGGCATGAATTTAGGTGAGAAAATTAGATGTAGCTCAGCTACTATGTGGTAGTTATCAGAGTTACGCAACATATGAGTAATGCCTAGACATTATAAGTGATAGGAAATCCGAGATTAAATTTCGAGGACGATAGTTATTTAAGGTGGAGAGAATGTAATATCCAGTACTTTTTCGAGCTATTTAAAATAACCATATGTGACTCAAAAAATAAACGGGCAATAATTTTGAGCAATGCGTGGAGATTAGTAGAGAATGAAATGTTAAAATAAATTTGGGTTCAAAATAAAATTTTGAAAAGGGCTAATTACACCTATGTCCTTGAGGTTATGGTATAATTACAGTCAAGGACACTAAGTTTCAAAATGTAACATACCGTAACCAAAAACATTAAAAATGTAACATTTGTATCCATCTGTTAGGGTTCCGTCCAAAAAATATAATTTTCACCATTACGTATTTTAAAAATGATAATACTGCCCTTGTACAGTATATCCTAGATTTGAGTGAAGATACAGCCTAATTTTTTTAAAATTAGAATTTTGAAACCCTAATTTGGAATCATGAAATCAACCTTTTGAGTACCCTGACGTTCTTCATGGAATCATGGAAAAAATCAACCTTTTGAGTACCCTGATCGAAAAAACCCTAATTTGGCAAGTGATTCCATGATTCTCACAAACACATCTTGTTCTATTGGCTGGTGATTCCATGATTCTTGGTGTCACACGAAGGTGGAGGGCCGCGACAGGAGGGTTTGGCTGCTGGCAACCTGTGCGGCCCGAATATTCCAGCTGACCCAGGAACTCAGGCACAGATCCGACGACGAGACGGTCTCAAGTGGTTGCTGGAGCACTCCCTCACCCCACGCCACCGACAAAATTGCCGCTGACTTGGTATCCACAGAACTAGATGGAAGCCGAACCTCAATGTTCATCTAGGACTCCGCAATCGATGAGTACACCATAGCGCAACCTGCCGAACATGGTCATCGAGCACCTCCGGCGTTGCAGCACCGTCTTCAACGCCTGCCGGCCCCTCATCCTCCTCCGGCAGCGGCGGCCACTCCCAACACTTGTCGCACTAAACCCACTACCGAACATGATCCATCTAGTACAAACTGCTCAACACGGCGACGGGGAAGGGGAAGGGGAATGGGAAGCGTGGTTTGGCGATGGGTAAGGGGGAGGCAGACAGCGGCGAAGGAGTTTGAGAGACAGAAGGTGGGGGGTGTGAAGGGGGAAGAGTAATGGCATTAAAATCTTCCTTTTTCCTTTTTTTTAATTGATGTAATGGCATTAAAAAAAAGTTTCAACTTAGGGGGGCAATAAAGTCTTTTCACTAAAACTGTTAGGGTTTTTTAGATTATGTTTGGTCAACGGACATAAGTGTAATTTGTCCAAACTATTGTCCTTACCTGTAATTATACCCTAACCTCAGGGATATAGGTGTAATTAGCCCTTTTGAAAAACTTTCGGGGCTTTTTTGTAAATTTTGAAAAAAGGCACGTATGTGTCAAATTTTGATAAAGTTGGTCATGACATGATGCCACCTCCTACTTTCTAAGTAGTGACTAATCCAATTTTCTTATAAAACATGAGATAAAGTCTTTAAGGAAAATTAAAGGAAGAAAAACAAAAGAAAAAGAAGAAATATAACAGGGAAAGAAAAACATAGCACAATGAGCTCGGGGGGGAAACAGAGGGAGAAAGGGAAAGAATTGGTGCTATCTTTGAAGGTATTTTCTCCCTTTAATGTGTTTAATTTTAGTGTGTTTGAGTTTAATTCGAAGGGGTGTGTGTGTGTGTGTGTGAGAGAGAGAGAGAGTGAGAGAGAAAGAAAGGGGGGGGGGGGGGTTTACAGTTTTATGCGAATTGTTATAAATAGTTAGGATCAGAATCTGAAAAAGTTCAAAACAGTGACCCTCAATATTTTTGCGAGACGTACACTGTGGAAATTTTAAGAATTTTTTGTATCTGCGAAGGGCACTAAATTAGGGTAATGATTAAAAGGAGTTCTCGAATTATTTAATATAACGAATCAAGTTATTTTTATCCAAACATTTTGGGGAAGCCTTATATCTTTGAGATGTTTCATTTTTTAAAATTTTATGCCATTCCGAGGTCGATAGTTGTTTTAGCATAACCGACTTCTAAGTGCTCGATCCGGACACCGATCTAGGATTTTCGAGCGAAATTTTTCAAAGACACTTTTTAGCCCAAAAAATGACTTCAATTTACATTAAATAGTGTTTAAAAATGTTTTTAAGAATTTTTTGCTTTGCGAGAGTCACCAGGGGGTGTTTTTGTAATATGTCACCTATAGTGTGTATTACCTATAAACGGTACTTTTGGGCCAATTTACATACGGTAGTGATATTTTAGTGATTTGATTTATCGGAAGGCTGATTTTGTTTATACTACTGAGATGTTTCATTTTTTAAAATTTCGTGTCATTCCGAGGTCGATAGTTATTTTTAGCAGAACTGACTTCTAAGCGCTAGATTCAGACATCGGTTCAGGATTTTCGGGCAAAAATTTTCTAAGAACTTTTTAGCACAAAAATGACTTCAGTTTACATAAAATTGTGTTTTAAAATACTTTTGAGATTTTTTTTAAGTGTGGGAGTCACCGGGAGATGTTTTTGTAATTTGTCATCCGTATTTTGGTAATTTTATCTATAAACGGTACATTTGGGTAAATTCTCATCGTTTGGAATATTTTAGTGATTTTATTTATGGGAAGGCTGATTTTCTTTATATTATTCAGATGTTTTATATTTAAAAATTTTCATGCCATTTCGAGGTCGATAGATATTTTTAGCATAACCGACTTCTAAGCGCTCAATCTGGACATTATTTATGGAGTTTTGGGCAAAAATTTCCTGAGATGCTTTTCAGCCCGAAAATGGTTTCAGGTTACATAAAAAAGTGTTTTAAAAGGTTTTTTTAGATTTTTCTCGATGCGGGAGTCACGAGGGGGTATTTTTGTAATTTGTCACCCATAGGGGGTATTTTGGTAATTTTACCTACAAACGGTACGTTTGGGTAAATTCACATACGGTAGGGATATTGTAGTGATTTTATTTATGGGAAGGCTATTTTGGTGATTTAAGTATGATAGGGGTGCCTTTGGTAATCATGTGTTATCCTTTTTTAACGGTTCTTTTCTCTTCAAGTATAAAAAGGGATCTTGAGAGCATTTATTGCTAACTTGACTAATCTCTGAAAAATCTCTCTCTCACTTCTCAAAATACTCTCTCAACTTAATTCACATTTTCATCTATTCTTCCTTGAGCGAGTTCATACTTTGAGAATTTGAACATCAAGCTTCTTGGTTTAGTTCTTGAAAGATTACATATCTTCCCACCTAAGAAAGCTTAGCCTTGTTGTATTCATTGTAATATCTACTCATAAATGAGTGAAAGAAGCGATGTTTGGTCTCTAGTCCCGCCTCCTGTTCAACAAAAGGTCATTGGCATCAAGTGGGTTTTTCGAAACAAACTTGATGAAGATGGCCACATTGTTCGAAACAAAGCTAGACTAGTAGCCCAAGGATACAATCAAGTTGAAGGGATTGATTTTGATGAAACTTTTCCCCTGTTTCTCGACTTGAAGCTATCCGAATGCTTTTGGCATTTTCATGCCACATGAATTTCAAACTTTTTCAAATGGACGTGAAAAGTGACTTCTTGAATGGGGTAATTCAGGAGGAAGTTTTTGTTAAACAACCTCCCAGTTTTGAAAATGAAAAATATCTCAATCATGTTTTTAAGTTGAAAAAGGCATTGTACGGTCTTAAACAAGCTCATCGAGCTTAGTACGATCGTCTCAGCAGCTTTCTTATTGATCATGGATTCTCTCGTGGCAAACTCGATACTACTCTTTTTACAAAATCTCAAAATTCTCATATTCTTATGGTTCAAATTTACGTTGATGACATTATTTTTGGAGCTATTAACAATTATTTGTGCCAAGAATTTGCTGAGAGTATGCGTAGGGTATTCGAGATGAGCATGATGGGAGAACTTACTTTCTTCCTTGAACTCCAAATCAAGCAATCAAAAGAAGGAATTTTCATTAATAAGTCCAAGTACACGCGGGAGCTTTTGAAAAGGTTTGGTATGGATAATGCTAAACCTAGAGGTACTCCTATCTCTCCTAGTACTAATCTTGCAAAAGATGAAAATGGTAAAGATGTTGATAAAAAAACTTATCGTGGTATGATTGGTACTTTACTTTACTAACCGCCTCTAGACCTGATATTATGCTTACTGTGTGCATATGTGCTCGTTTTCAAGCTTGTCCCAAAGAATTTCATATTACTGCTATTAAACGTATTTTTAAATATATCTCTGGGACTATAAATTTAGGACTTTGGTATCCGCGTAATTCTTCCCTCGATCTAGTAGGTTTCTTTGATTTTGATTATGCCGGATGTCTTGTCGATTGTAAAAGTACTAGCGGTACTTGCCAATTTCTTGGTGATGCATTAGTGTCTTGGCATAGCAAGAAATAGACATCTGTGGCACTTTCTACAGCAGAGGTGAATATGTTGCGACTGGAAGTTGTTGTGCTCAAGTTCTTTGGATGCGTCAAACCTTACAGGATTTTGGTGTTTCTGTAGATAATATTCCCATTATGTGTGATAGTAGTAGTGCGATTCATATCAGTAAAAATCTTGTTCAACACTCTCGCACTAAGCACATCGATATTCGTCACCACTTTCTTCGAGACAACGTTCAGAAAGGCTTAATCAAACTCAAGAAAGTTAGTTTGGGAGATCAGCTTGCAAATATCTTTACCAAACCTTTAGCTTAATCTAGTTTCAGTTCTCTTCGTCGCCGCTTAGGGATGTGTGATCTGAGCTGATTTTTGTCTTATTTTTTTATTTTCTTTTATTTTTTTAATTTTTTTAATATTTTCAATGGAAGGGAACCATTTACCTTCGAATGGAAAGTTTTCCTTCGAAAGGAAACTTTTCATTCGAAAGAAATCTTTTCCTTCGAATGAAAAGTTTTCATTCGAATGAAAAGCCTCTTCCTCCTGTCCAGTTTAATCCCTCTGATAATTTCGGTCGAATGAAAACAAGTTTTCATTCGAATGAAAACTTGGTTTCATTCGACCGAAACCTCACTTTCATTCGACCGAAAATGTCCGTCTATATATACCGCAGTCATTTTTTTTACTGTTTACCGTTTTTACTTTCTACAGTTTACTCTTTACAGTCAAGCCTTTTTCACTTTTTCTTTCGTCCACTTTTCAAAGCTTTCTACGATGGACCCATCCACTCGCCCTCAAAGTCGTCATCGCCTTGTCCTGTAAGAAACATCAGACAATGACGAACCTGAAGTCATTCCCCCTCCGTCTCGTCGCAGTACACGGGCTGCTACTCAGGCTGCTGCTGCTAACACATCTGCTCCTGTTCAACAACCATCCACCGCTCATCCACCTACTCCAGGTACTGTTGCCCCTCCTCCTCCTCCTCCTACTCCCTCTTCCTCTTCTCCTTTACCTACCCGTCCTCCTCCTACATGTCCATACAGCTCACCCACTAATATACTACACATCCCACATTTCTTTGAAACCCCTCAAGACCAAATAAACTTCTATACAAACTTTTTCAATCGAGAGGTAGTGCCCGGTCGTCCTAGTGACCTCATCCTCATGGGTCAACTTGGTGTCACTCCGTTCTTTCAGTGAATGGGATGTCTATCTCTCCACTCTCCTCCTAGTGTTTTTTATCCCCACTTGATCCGTATATTTTATTCAAACATGACTTTTGACTCCTCTGCCTATCTTACAACCTACGTAAATGAGGTCACTATCCGTCTCGACGACACAACATTGGCCCGTATTCTTGGTTTCACAAACCAGTCCTCTCTTGTCGTCTTTCCCGATAACACTTGGTCTACTCGTGGCCTTTTCACCCTACTCGACCAAACTCAAACCATACTCAACAACTCTTCCATTACCCGACCCCGTAAACCTAATCTGAGTGAACTTTCACCCCTATACCGCATTCTTCATCTCATCATTTCCTATAAACTTTCCGTGCGCTCCGGTTCTTTTGCCGCCTTCACCTACCTAGATATCATTATTCTTACCCACTTTATTCGGGGTGCTCCTTTAAATATTGCGAGCATAATTCTTCATGTTATGGTTGCCCGTAAAAAGAAACCTTCTGCTCATCTTCCCTTTGGTCTTCTTTTGACCCGTGTTTTTGAATCCTTTAACATTCCCCTTCCGACAGCAGTCTTGGAATGTGTGTCTATTCCGAGCACACACATTCTTGATGAGACTTCCCTTCGTCATGCGGGTTTTACAATTCGCACCGATCCTGTCACTCAAACTCATTCTCTTGAACGAGTTGCACTTTTCGACTCGACTCACACATCTAAGTCCATCCCTGCTCCTTCTTTTCATCCACATCCGCCATCTGACCCTTCCCCCTACGTACCACCACCACCACCGACTGACCCTTCCTCTTCCCCTTTCGCACCTCCATTGTCCTCTGACCCTTCCTCTTACGTACCTCCTCAACCCACACCACCTCACCCTTTTGATCCTCTTTTTGGTTCCCTTCCCGATTTTCCAACTTAAACTTTGACGAATTTTTACATTCCGACACCTTTGACCTTTCCGAACAAATCTCTCGTCTCTTCACCACAATTCAACTTATTCTTGACTCTCAGACTACCTTAGTTGCTTCTGTCACTGCCAATCACACCGCTCTTCTTAACGAACTCTCCTCTATTCAGCAGTCCCTTCACCAATCCTCCGCTCATCTCTTCTCCAACCAAATTGATTTTCACACTCTTCTAAATGAACTTGTTTCCAACGTCACCTCTCTTCCTCTTAACCACACTCCTATTTTGGAGAGCTTGAGCCGCATGCAGCATGACCTACACTGCCAATAGGAAGCCACCCTTCAAGCTCACTGTCGCCAAGCCTATCGGACTGCCAGCATCTTGACAGAGCAGAACCGTTACCTAGTGCATCATATATTTGATCAAGCGCATGGATTTCTGGTCACTCGTCCGAACATCTTTCCCTCCCGACACACCAGTACCGAAGGTGAAGAATGGTTCTTCAACCCTAATCTTCCCTACAATCCTCCGATGCCGCGCTATCCCCGTGTCGTGGAAATTGTTAAAGTCCCCACTACTGCTGCTCCTCCACTACCAGATCCTACCTCCTCGGCTCAGGGTGCCCGTCGTAGACAGTAGTTTATTTTTTAGCTTAGCTTGTATGTCCCTCTTTTTTATTTGACAAAGGGGGAGACATTGTAATTATTCTTATTGTAACTATTCTTATTGATTGAACTGTAAATTTTTGCTAATATTTAAAGTAGATGTTAGTTGTTTGTTTATGAATGATTATCTTATCCAGGGGGAGTATATTATAATATGTAAGATTAATATTGTCATCATAAAAAAGGGAGAGATTGTTGACTTGACTGATTTTGATAATTTCAACAATACTATTCCTAACAGTAATCTAACAATGTTCTTAAGATAATATTTCAGGATCAATCTTAATCAAACAAAAACAAAGAACATGTCTTGGGCAAAGCTTGGAATTGGACTTGGAATTGGAGTTGAACATGGACGTGGACTAGGATGAAGATTCAGAGCTGGAAGTATACTTTATTTTTGTGTAATTATTTTCTTGTAACTAAGTATTTCTTAAAAATCTCCAGAAAAATCAAGTAAAGAACAAACCAAAATGATTTTCATTCGAAGTAATCCTTCAGTCCCTATTATTCGAGTTTTCATCCGAAGCAAAAATAGTTTTCATTCGAAGCAAAAAGGGTTTTCATTTGAAGCAAAAAGGGTTCTCATTCGAAGCAAAATGACTTTCATTCGAAGGAATCCTTCAGTGTCTTTCATTCTAGTTTTCACAGAGTTTTTGGTCAGACCCAAAACTTTCGGTAGAAGCCAAGAGTTTTTGGTAGAAGCCAAAGTTTTCGGTCGAAGCCAAAACTTTCGGTCGAAGCCAAGAGTTTTCGGTCGAAACAACTGTTTTCATTCGACCGAATTCTTCAGAGATGTTTTTCATTCGAATCAAATCTTGTGTTATCCCTTTTTAACGGTTCTTTTCTCTTCAAGTATAAAAAGGGATCTTGAGATCATTTATTGCTAACTTGGCTAATCTCTGAAAAATCTCTCTCACTTCTCAAAATACTCTCTCAACTTATTTCACATTTTCATCTATTCTTCCTTGAGTGAGTTCATATTTTGAGAATTTGAACATCAAGCTTCTTGGTTTAGTTCTTGAAAGATTACAGATCTTTCCACCTAAGAAAGCTTAGCTTTGTTGTATTCATTGTAATATCTATTCATAAAAGAGTGTTCTATTGTATCTCAATTGTAAATCTTATTTTCACTTGTAATCGTTGGAAACCTTGAAAGGTTTCGAAATCTGTACTGTGATTTGAGTTAGCACCCTAAGCTAGTGTGTTAGTGAAAGGCTCGAGTAGGTCTCCCTTATGTGGAGTGCTCAGGGACTGGACGTAGGCTGGTAGGACCGAACCAGTATAAATTTCTGTGTTGATTTATATTTACTGTTCCTGTCATTACTTTGTAAATTTAGTTTTTAAAATTTCTGCTCAAAGTTGTAAACACCTATTCACCCTCACCCCCTAGGTGTGTTAAGGGACCTACACGGGAATGGGTTTAGAGTCTGTGTAAGATTTCAGAGTGCCCACCACTATTTTGTGTAGTAAGACCCCTGGGTCGGCATTGTTAGTTGCTTTGTAAAGAGCCTATGTTTGAGTTTTGGAAGTTTTAAGTTGTAAAACTAGCTGAAGTTAAAGTTTTTATTAGATAGTATATTTTGAAGAATTTGACTTAGTGTCTATTTAGAAGCTTTGGTATATTTTGGAAGTTTCGGTTCAGTTAAAATTATTTTTGTCAGTAAGCAGGGTCTGATGTGTTATGATTTGGTAGGTTAACACTCCGGGAGTTTGGGCGACGGAGCTTCAGATTTCCAGGTCATTGCATTTGGTGTCAGATCAGTTCGATTTTGTGGTATTGAGAGTATAGGTCTCTAATTCCATACACACGTAACCACAAAGTATAGGTGACACGATTATGTAGAATTATATTTTGGTTAATGAGAGTAAGTAGGATGATGGTAGAGTTAAGAAGTATGCCTTTAACTTGTAATTCTACTGCCCGTAGACACGTGTTAGTATAACTCTGATAACTGTTAATTGTGCCAGTATGACTCGCACTCGTAGCACTGGCAGTGGAGATAGTACGGAGGACCAAAAGGTCCTCAATAGAGAGGTACATGTACCTCATAGAGAGGAACAATAGCAGAATCTAGAACCGATGGATGCGGCTCTGAACACTATGAACCAGATTATGACCTTGATGATACAGAATCTAGCTAGCCAGCAACAAGGAGTACATGATCTGGCTACTAACTTTAGAGGGTCACTAGATCTCACATAGGCGGAAAACTGAATTAATGAAATGGAGAAAAAAAATTCGAGCAATTCATTGAAGTGAGAACCAAAAGGTTAGATTTGCTATTTATAAATTGAGGGGGGCTGAGACTGATCAATGGTCGAAAATGGTAGAGAAGATTCTGACTCATCAGCAATTGATTGATATCACTTAGGAAAAGTTTAGGGAATTATTTTTCGACCGGTATTTTTAATGAGTTACCATGAACAAATGTTAAGGGAGTTTGCTAATGCGACACAAGTAAATCAAGAGTCGGTAGATGAGTTTGAGATGAGATTTTCTTGTCTCGCTAGATTTGCAGTAAAGATGTTACTGACAGAGGCAAATAGACGCCAGAAGTCTGAATGAGGGCTTAGGCCCAGACTGATAGATGGAGTGATCTCTCCTCAATTTGCGAGCTATATGAAATGTATAGGCTTGGCATGTGCATTGGAGCAGCCATAGTCTGATAGGAGATATGAGCAGAGGCAGGGCAGATAGAAGAGATATAGACAAGAGTTTTCCCATGATAGATTTACAGAGGCTAACAAGCATCAACAATTTTTACAATCAGCACAGAAAGGTACCGAAAGCCCCAAGATGGGGCAGAATCTGGGATTCAGCTCAGGGATTTAGACCTGGGCAAAGTTCTGGGATTCGACTGGAGCAGAGTTATGGAATTCAGAAGAGCGCAGGGTATAGGCGCTTAACCAACTTAGAGTACTAGATTTGGACATCACAGAATTCCAGAGTTTGATCTACATCGAGTACTGGTCAGAGTGGCGGGTTAGTTTTTCTGGCCATCCCATATGTTATGTGTGGGAGAATTCATGGTGGTAAGTCATGGTATAAATTTATCGGAGGGTGTTTTAGGTGTGACGGTGTGGAATATCAAGTTTGAGGCTATCTATTTGTTAGAAATAATCAGTCAACCTTTCATCTTACACCTATAGTTAGTGCAGTAGCGAGTAGTGTTCCTTGTCAGGGAAGAGGGCCAGGCCCGCAAGGCCAAACTCAGCAATCTCAGTCTCAAGAGGGGCAGAGGCGTAGAACTCCAGCTAGACTTTATTCTATGTCTGCTCAGGATGTTGTCACATCCGATGACCTGGTGTCAGGTACACTACAGGCTAACCCATAAAGGTTCATATTCGTTTGTATCCCTTACTGTTGCGAGGCAATTGAGGGTGAAAACCCGTCTCTTAGAGGCTGACCATGTGATAAGCACTCCGTTGGGAGAGTCTTTGACTGTTTCTATAGTTTTTTATGATTGTACCGTCCATGTTGGGGAAAGAGAGATCTTCACGTGGATCTCATCCCATTTGCTGTTTGGGACTTTGATATCATACTAGGTAGGGATTGGTTATCCTCTAATCATGCCGTCATGGATTGTCATGGGAAACCTTAGTAGTGTTTCAAAGTTCAGAGGTAGGACTAATAGTTTATGTTAGTGATTTGATTTATAAGTGAGAATGGTACTTTCGAGAAGTGATTGGTGTTAAATCTGAAAGCTTGAATTAAGAGTACGATAAGAAGTGTGGGATCCTACTTTGTCTTCTCGTTCATTCCTTTGTATATTGAATTCAGTTGCAACTTAATTGAATGACAACTTGCTCTGAGACATCGAAGAAGATGTCATTCTTATTGAGTCATCTTATTCCTTTTTTAGGATATTGATCTGTTTATTTGAAATCTATTTAAACTTGGTGGGATAGTATCTAACCCATTGGCCATGGGAAAGCTAAGAATCCTATTAAGGACTAATAAGTCCTACCAATTATATTTACTTCAAGTCATCGGGTTGACTTTGTTTCATCATACCTATGTCATTCTATACTCGTCATTTTTTTGGAATGTTGTATATTTGCATTGTGAATCTCGAGACCCCATATGTATGATTTCTTTTGAGATTTTCACATTTTGGTTATCCAATTGCGATTATTGTTAGTATTTGTTCCCTAAATGCTTGATTGAGATCATTGTTTGTTGTGATTAAAGTTAGATGTTTTGTTGTATAATCATCACTGTATCTTTGTGATTGGTGATTATTTAATGGGTTCCAAAATGACAACATGTTATGATGGTTATTCATACTTAATCAGATTATCGGAATTCTATTGTGTTCTGTTCTCAAATGATTTTGAAATTGACAAAATGTTATGACCCAATATTAGGATTTTTGCATAGTTTCACATGCCCTAGTATGAGATTATATGGACTTTTAAGCTTCAGATAATCTATGATTGAGACTAGACTTTGAGAACATGGATTAAATTTTGACAATTTGTTTGATGTTTTGATACAAGATTGAGATTTGGTTGAACATGCAATAATAGACCACATGTTACTTGCCTTTAGAACTGGAATATTTGAAACATTTGACCGAAACAGATGATCGAAGGATAAGACTACATATTTTTGGTAAATAACGTGATTGTGAATCATAAGTGCTGTGATAACTTAGAGCCTTAAATTCTAGTTAAAGTGCATTATATGCGTGTGTAGAATCACAGTTTGTGCTATGTTAAGATAACACATCTCTCTATGATGAATTCGATAACAATTTGAACTCGTTAATTTGAGATATCAGAGTGCGCGACGAAAGCCTAGTGGTTACAGTTTTTTTTCTGTCTTTTGTAATGTGTAAATCCTTATAGCAAATTGTTGTCCATATTAGTGTTTCTTGAGCACAAGTGATAACATGACAGGTTCGAGCCTAGCATTATGATTCAAGATTTAATTGTTGCATTCGGGTATTCGTGGGACATGAATTTAAGTGCGAAGGTTTAATGTAGCTCAGCTACTATATGGTAGTTATCAAAGTTTCGCAGTGGAAGTGTAGTGCCTAGACATTATAAGTAATAGGAAATCCGAGATTAAATTTCGAGGACAAAATTTTTATAAGGCGGGGAGAATGTAATATTTGGTACTCTTTCCAGCTGTTTAAAATAACTATCTGTGACCCGAAAAATAAATGGGGGATAATTTTGAGCAATGCTCAGAGATTAGTAGAGGCTGAAATGTTAAATAGATTTTGGGGTCAAAATGTAATTTTGAAAACTTTTGGTGTCATTTTGTAATCTTGAGAAACTTTGGGGGCTATTTTGCAAATTTTAAAAAAATGGCTTGTATGTGTCAAATTTTGGAAAAGTTGGTCATGACATGATGAGACCTCCTACTTTTTATGTAGTGACTAATCCAATTTTATTATAAAATATCTAAGAAAAATTAAAGGAAGAAAAGTAAAAGAATAGAAAAAGAAGAAACAAAACAGAGAAACAAAAACAAAGCACAAAGAGATCGAGGGAAAACAGTCAGGGGAAGAATTGGTGCAATTCTTGAAGTTATTTTCTCCCTTTAATGTGTATAATTTTAGTATGTTTGAGTTTAATTTCAAAGGTGTGTTACTCTGAGAGAGAGAGAGAGAGTTAGTTAGTTAGTTATGTGCTCTGTATGCGTAGGGGAATGCACATTGCTGCTATGGTAGCAGTGGTATTGTGGTTGTGTGTGGGTTTTGACTACAAGAAACTGGGCTTTTAGCGTCCGTCGCTAAAGCCCTAAAGTCGTCGCTAAAGACTTTTAGCGATGGACACCCTGTCGCTAAAAGTCCGTCGCTTATAACCTGTCATCAAAAGTTTGGCGATGGAATTTGGAAATCCGTTGCCTAAAAATTGACTTTTAGCGACGGGATGATAAATTCAATTAGCGACGGGAATTCCATCGCAAAATATTTTTTTCCATAATTTATTTTATTTTTTTCAAAAATAACTTATTACATAAAATATTTAGCGACGGAAACGTCCGTCGCCAAAAGTATTACTGACGGACTTTTAGCGACGGAATATTCATCACTAAAAAGAGTTGCCAAAATAAAGGCCCTTTAGCGACGAATATTTCATCGCTGAAAGTCCGTCGGTAATACTTTTACAACGGATTATGTACATTTAGTTAAAGACTTTTAGCGACAGAATAATTTTTTTTGTTAAAAGTCAAATCAATTTTTTATATTTTTTTAATACCCAAACTTGTAATAAATTCTCAATCCCCAACAATCAAATCTCAATCCACAATTGGGTTAATAAGTTGATCCGTCAGCAATTATTTAACCCTAATGATTCAAATACAGTACATATATAGATAAGTTTACAAATTCTATACTAATCGAAAAATAAAATGTATATAGATTTTAGGAGGGCACGGGAACATGATACAATTAGACTGGAGAAGGGGAAGGGAGCACAAGTCCAGAAGGGGATCTGCATATGTGAAGAAGGGCACGGGAAGGGAAGGGCTCAGGGGTCGGCGAGACTGGGACCTGGATCCTACTGATCATGCTCGTTCATGGGGGTACTGTGTTCTGAATTCGGCTCGGTATGTCTAGCAACAGTTCCCTACAGGAAAGGCACAGACGCATTAATCTCGACCGTAATTGTAAGTCGTGTTTAGTTCATGTGTTAATTGACTTCATAAAATAATTGTTTCGTACTTGATCCTCACGTGCCCTGATCATCTTGAACACCTCCTCAGCAATACAACGGATATCGACCTCGTGTAAATGTCACCTCGCGGTCGGTGTTTGTGTCTGTGGAAGGGCAGTAGGGGTGGGGACACTCTTATACGCGCCCTTTCTCCCTATTGACGACCCCCGGTGTATCCAGCCACAGCTTCAATTCCCTGGTACTCGTACCGACACTTGTGCACGTTGATGGCTGTTCGGACTGCTGCCCAGATCCCTTGGTCTGTTCATACGAGGCCTGGAAAATAGTGATTGACATTGAAGACATTAAGGTAACAGACATCGAATACATAGCCGGAATTTGAACATAAGTAAATTAATTTGTAACTTACATCGATCTGTTGGGAAATATTTGAAATAAAGTCCCCCGCCCGATATGCATCCCTTATCCTTCTTCCTCACATGTGTCTGAGTGTACGTCAGAGCATAGACCTCATCCGACTCCAGGTTTGGGTTCTCAATCATAATCTTGGGTGCTCAGTCGTATTCTTGTTCTCCTTCGCACTACTCTTTGCCTCAAAAGCTGGATCAATGATCTACTTATCAACCATCTGCCCCCATACAAATTGTGAGATCCAATAAGGGGGATACCTCTTCCACTCCTCCATCGAGGCACCCTCTGGGAATGCACACTACTGCTACGACATCAATGGTGTTGTGATTGTGTGTGGGTTTTAGTGGGTCAAAAGTCTGTAACTGTGTGTGTTTAGAGGCTGGGAAGAATGGTAGCATATAGGTGTGTTAGTGTGTGAAAATTATGTGTTCAATATGTGTTTCTTTATGTGTAGTGGGTGTTTAGTGTGTGTTTGCTTTGTGCGTTTATATTAGAGTGTGTAGGTGTGTTTAGGTGTATGTTGGAAGGCCACGGGTGTGGTAGCAATGAGTGTGAGTGTGTGATTCATGAAATTTGTGTATGTCTTAGTGTATGCAGTGTGCGTTTATGTGACAACGTGTGTAGCGTGTGCTTCGGGTGTGTGTGATTGTGTGTATTACTTGTATGTGTGTAATTTATGTGTATTAGACGTGTTAGCGTGTGTTTTAGGTGTTTTATGCGTGTTTATTTGTAGCAGTGTGTGTGCGTAATTGCGTGGGTGCAGATATGTCTCGGCAGAGGAAGAAGTCGAAGAGTGTGCGTGATTTCAGAGTAGTAGTGTGTGTTTTAATTTGAATAGTAAGTGAAATTGTCACTAAAAAGTGGGGGTTAGAGTTAACAGTTTTGTACAAAATTTTATAAATAGTTTGGATCAGAATCTGACAAAGTACAAAACAGTGACCACTAATATTTTTATGAGACTTATGCTGTGGAAAATTTTGAGAATTTTCTATTTCTACAAAGGATACTAAATTAGGGTATCTATTAAAAGGAATTCTCAAATTATTTAATATAGAAAATCAAGTTATTTTTATTCAAAACTTTTGGGCAAACCTTATATTACTGAGATGTTTCATTTTCTAAAATTTTGTGTCATTCCTAGGTCGATAGCTACTTTTAGTAGAACCGGCTTCTCAGCACTCGATTTGAACACTGGTTCGGGATTTTCGGGCGAAATTTTTTTGAGACACTTTTAGCCCAAAAATGACTTTAGATTACTTAAAATAGTGTTTTAAAATATTTTGAGATTTTTTCTGATGCGGGAGTCACAAGGATGTATTTTGGTATTTTGCCACCCCGAGGGGGTATTTAGGTAATTTCACCTATAAACGATACTTTTGGATAAATTCACATACGGTAGGAATATTTTAGTAATTTTATTTATGAGAATGTTGTTTTGGTGATTTAAGTATGAGAGGGGTGCTTTTGGTAATTTTTCACATAAGGAGCATTTTGGTAATTTTACCTACTCGACGAGGGGGTTCATTCCGAGAGTATGCGTGATTCAGTATTGAGTTTATAAATAGACTTTATCTAGATCATTTGATTGTTCCATTAAGGGTAAAGCAAAAGACTTTTGTGTTAGGCTAATTTTGCTTCAGATCCAAGTAAGGGTTTCAATCTGAACCCTATGTAAGGATTTCTATCGAACCCTATTTTCGATAACTTGTGTTCATAAGTATTCTTTTGATCTACTTCTGACTATTGTCGAACACTGAGACATGCATTTGATTTCAATATGTTATTGTCAGGTAGAACCTAACATTGAACCTGAATCAGTTATTTGGAAATCTTATCAATGCTCGCCTTTTATTACATGTTGAGCAAACTCGATAACTATTTGCATTCTTTTTTCTGAATGGTTTATGCCTAAGTTTGATAACTGTTCGTATTTTTTTGTTCTTGCTATTTGTTTGTGGCTATTCTTGAATTCTGAGTGATTATTGAAATCAACATGTTTAATTGTCATTGAAACCCTAATTGATATCAGTTATTTGAATCCATGTTGATGCTCATTTTATTGCATTTCAAGGATTGAATTTCTTGTCGATTCTATCATTGTTGTCTTCTTTATTGACCTGGAAATCTGTTATATCAGGAGGCATTATAAGGAAGGTCTGAACCTGCATAATTATGCAGGGCTAGTACCTTCATGAAAAGGACTAGTTATTGTACATCATGCAAGTGTACACTTTCTGTGCATTGCCTAAGTGGCATTTTTCTGCCATGGTCAATATCTCCTTAATTTGTTTACATTATATCTTACAATGATTGTCTTGAATTTGTTTACATTGTATCTTGGAAATGAAATGGATTGAGTTGGAAATCTTCTCGCTATTGAGTTCAAACTATTTGGAATTATTTGAAACCCTTCTCCATATTGTCTTTCAAGTATTTGTACTCATTTTGAAGTCCTTGGCAAAACCATCACTGTACTTCAAAATGATGGCTTTGAAAATGATATTTAAATGATCGTTTTGGTATTTGTATATGATTGTTTTGGTATTTGTCTATGATCCATTACGATCGTTTTGGTATCTGTTTATGATTGTTTATGACCGTTTTGAAAAATTGTCAAACTGTTTATGATTGTTTCGAAAATTATCATCGAATGGACTTTTGGATCGTTTTGTAATTCATTCAATTGTTTCTTGAACGACCTTACTGAGCTCTCAAAAGCTCACCCTTCGTTTGATTCCCGTTAGCAGGTAATGAGCAATTGTAGAATGCTCAGGAATAGGTTTAGAGTATGTATGAGATTTCAGAGTGCTCACCACTATTTTGTGTAGTAAGACCCATGCATGGGTCGGTATTGTTAGTTACTTTATAAAGAACCTAAGTTTGAGTTTTGGAAGTTTAAAGTTGTAAATCTAGCTTAAGTTAAAGTTTTTTAGACTGTATATTTTGAAGAATTGGAATTAGTGTACATTTAGAAGCTTTGGTATATTTTGGAAGTTGCGGCTGAGTTAAGAATATTTTTTGTCAGTAAGCACGGTCTGATGTGTTATCATGTGGTAGGTTAACGCTCCAGGAGTTCGGGGCGACGGAGCGCTCGATTTACGGGTCGTTACAGATCCTCAGACATATAAGGAGTTAGAGCGGGAGGATTTGGCAATGATGTGACCGAGGGCCTCCCGTTCCCAACATGAAAAGTGCCATATTAGCCCAAAGGTAAAACTCCTGAGTATGAGCCTATCTCGCGACCGGAGAGAGATTATGAGGTTTTGGGCCTCAAGGAGTTTGCTCGAATTGACGGTAACCTCTAACTCAATCCAATTTTATGTCCTTATATTATGTCTATGAATTATTGACTTGTTGTTTTCCCTAATGCAGTGCCCTACTCCCTGCTCCGAGATGCCTATAGGATGATACGCAACTTGAATGGCATGGTATCTGGCTACCGGGATATGCTCTTGGTGTACGGGACTGCGGAGGGAGGTACCGAGATGCCTACTCTTACTCCCTCGGTGCCACCTTCGGGGAGGTGGATCGAATGATCATGTAACGCCCCAACTTAGGGTTATCTTAACCCGACTGGAGCATTACGACACATCAACTAATCATATCATACTGATAATACAACTCATTCTAACTCACTTGGTAATTAAACTATATCATACAAAATTAAAGAGTTTACTTTTACAAAACACACCTAGCAAGATTTCTGCCAGATCTCAGAGTTGACATATTGCTCTATTCAAGTTCAACTTAATTAAAAAATGTACAAGTGTCCCCTTGCCCATCTTCTCACCGTGCCTCACACATTTTCCTTGCCTTTCGAGGGACCGGCTCATTGATCTAAAATATTATGGGTAAAAATCCGTCAGCCCACTGGCTCAATCAGATAATCAAAGACATTTAATGTAACTTTCAACTCAAGAATATGGATAATGCACGTTATTGTAATTCAATCACATTAAACAGTTCTACGTGTGCACATTACACATATCACATGTTCACACTTAGTTGAGCATTACAAGAGTTTACCATTCCCGAATTCAGTCCCATCAATAAACCACCCTTATGTCATCACACCCAGGATATAAGTTCACAACCTTTGCCTCGGCCAAAGGCAAAGTAACCGAAAACAAATGAACAACGATACTGCCTCGGGTAGGAGTCGGAGATACAATTGTTTTGCTCATATGGTGCACCGCTACTCAAACACCATCAAATCAACCCCCAATCGTTTGAATGGGGTAACGTAATAATCATAAAAAATACATCAACCATCCCTTACAATGAAAAGATGTAACATGCTCATGTGCAAGTAAACAAATCATTTCATACATGTAGTTGTTGTAATCTTCATTTACTTGCACCGTAAAACTTAGCAATCAAATATTTAGTCACTTTCATTATGTAACATCATCTTCATAGTATCTTGAACATGTAATGTAATCATTTATATTCAGCAAATGAGCTTCAATTATAGAACTTAACAAACATGCACAAAACCATATTCTAACCATGTCTAGTTTAACATAATTCCATAATTCACATGTATCATAACCTATTTCACGTCTTCCATAATCTCCAATATATTAAATATGAATAGATTCACTTATTAACAAGTCTCTAACAAGTATTCAAAAGTTTGACAAAGATTCATACTAAAAGAATTACGCTAACATAACATATATCCATATTCATGTCTTACAAGTCCATTAAAAACCTTAAACTATCTTACCTTAAAGAAGAGATGAGAGAACCAAATTTTCAGATTTGAAACACCTCCAAAGACTCCTTGAAACATGTTCAAAACACTGTTTGAAGCTCACAAAAACTTTCCAAATCAACTGCTTAAGGTTCCCTTTAAAAAACAAGCCTTAATTCTAGATTTATTAAGGTTTTTGTTTGATTTTCTTGCAATTTTCTCTCAAAAACGAGGTAAGAGGTTTTAAGCATGTCAATTAGGTCTTTTAAATCAAATTAGAAGCAAGTAGGGGGTGTCAAGTGGAGGTGAAAAGGTAGAAAAGTCAAGCACGAGGTGGCAAGACACGGTTGTGCCACCTAGCAAGCACGATAAGGCTCAAGCACGACAAGGCTCGAAGCACCACATGTCGCGGTAGTATGTTGACACATCACAAGCACGAGGTGGCACAATTCTGTGCAAAAAGCACAAACAATTCGCAGGCAGTCCGGTCAACAACCGGTTCGTCCCAGCTAGAGTTTTTATCATATTTTTTTTGTTTCGAACTGTTCTAAAAATATTTTTGATCATTTCAAGTGATCATTTAAAGTTTCTAAACATCTAATACTCTTTTTCGTTCCTAGCACTTCGTTCACCTTCGTAGACAATTTACTCAATTCAAGATGTTTAACATTTAAACATACATTGAAATATGTTATCATGCATAGTTCATCATAACCATTTTCACATAGAGTGATCCATCTAATCATACTTAAATATGTAATCAAAGAACATAAAATGTTGGGTTCTCACACCCTTCACTCCTTAAAAGAATTTGGTCACCAAATTCATAACTTAAACTTACCAAATATGTGCAGGCAATCTTATCGCATATCCTCCTTTTTTTCTCACGTGGCTTCTTCCACTTCATGATTTTGCCACAAAACTTTGACCAATGGAATGCTTTTGTTCCTCAAAACTTTCACATCAAAAGTTAAAATCTACACCGGCAACTTTTCATATGACAAATCTGATTGGATTGGTATCAGCTCAGGGCTTATCACATGAGATAGGTCAGGGTTATACTTCCGCAACATAGAAACATAGAACACGTCATCTACTCCTTCCAAAGATACAGGTAAGGCAATTCTATATGCCAAATTCCCAACACAATCCAATATTTCATAAAGGCCTATATATCTCGGAGACAACTTCATTTTCTTTCCAAATCGCTTTATTCCTTTGAATGGAGACACCTTGAGAAATACAAAATCTCTCACTAAAAATTCCAACTCTCTTCGTCTGTTATCAGCATAACTTTTCTGTCGGCTTTGAGCAGTCAAAATCTTTTGTCGAATTTGCTGAATCTTTTCAATGGTCTCTTGAACTATTTGTGGCCTAATTAGACTCCTTTCTCCAATTTCACTCTAACAAATTGGTGAGCGACACTTTCGTCCATATAGAACTTCATTGTGCCATACCGATACTAGCTTGATAACTGTTATTATAAGCAAATTCAATCAATGTCAGATGTTGATCCCAACTTCCTTTGAAATCTATCACACATGCACGACGCATATCCTCTAAAGGTTGAATAGTCCTCTCAGATTGTCCATCAGTCTGAGGATGAAATGTTGTGCTAAATTTCAAATTTGTACCCAATGCACCTTGCAAACTTTTCCAAAAAGGAGATGTAAATCTTGGATCACTATCACTTACAATACTTATTGGTATTCCATGCAATCGAACTATTTCTTGTACATACACTCAGGCTAATTTATCCAATGAGTACGTCTTAAGTATAGGCAGGAAATGAGTAGATTTTGTCAATCTATCTACAATCACCCATACCAAATCATGCCCATCACAGGTCCTTGGCAATCTAGTGACAAAATCCATTGTTATATGGTCCTACTTCTATTCGGGTATCGTTAACGGTTTTAATCGACCCGCCGATCTTTGGTGTTTGGCTTTCACTTGTTGACATACAATACATCTTGAAACAA
This sequence comes from Escallonia rubra, assembly GCA_033065855.1. NCBI lineage: Eukaryota > Viridiplantae > Streptophyta > Magnoliopsida > Escalloniales > Escalloniaceae > Escallonia > Escallonia rubra. The sequence continues at coordinate 110,947 of JAVXUO010000325.1, read as the reverse complement.
AGTCAACTATTTCTCTTTTCATGTTATTCCACCAGTAATTACATGTCAAATCCCAATACATCTTTGTTCCACATGGGTGCACTGTATACTTTGACTTATGGGCCTCTTTCAGTATTTCTCATTTCAACTCTTCATTGTTAGGCACAACTAACCGGTCTTTATACCGTAAAACACTATTAATACCCATAGAAAACTCAGGTTTAAAGGTTTCATCTTTATCCTTCACTTCTTTATGCAACTCCAAATCTCTTTCTTGTTTCTCCTGGATTCTCTGTAATAACATTGGTTTCACTTGTAAATTTGCAAGTATAATTCCTGACTCAGTAACAGATAACTCCCATGAACAAGCTTGGTCCATCAACTTCCACTTTTTCACCATTAAGCTAGCAACTTGTACTTTCCTACTTAGTGCATCTGCAACAACATTGGCTTTACCTAGGTGATATTGAATCATACAATGATAATCATTGCGTACTTCCATCCACCTTCTCTATCTCATATTCAAATCTTGCTGAAAAAATAGGTATTTCAAACTCTTATGATCAGTAAAATTCTCAAACTCAGCACCATATAGATAATGCCTCCATTTATGCAATGCGAACATAATCGCTGCTAACTCTAGATCATGTGTTGGATAATGTTGTTCATAAGGTTTCAACTTTCTTGAAACATAAGCCACAACTTTGCCATCTTGCATCAAAATACAGCCTAATCCTTCATTTGAAGCATCGATGTATACCCCAAAATTCTTAGTTCCACTCGGCAAAGTCAAAATTGGAGTTGTAGTTAATCTCATTTTTAACTCATGAAAACTCGCCTCACACTTATTGATCCACTGATATGCCACTTCCTTCCGAGTCAATATGGACGATGGTGCAGCTATCTTTGAAAAATCTTGTAAAAATCGATGATAATATCATGCCAATCCCAAGAAACTTCTAACTTCTGCTACATTTTTTGGCACTTGCCAATTCAAAACAGTTTCTATTTTAGACGAGTCAACAGTTACCCCTGCTTCAGACACTATATGACCTAAGAAGGCCACTTGCTTTAACCAAAATTCACATTTAAGTACTTACAGTACAACCCTCAAACGACGCTCATGCTCCTATTTACTTTTTGAATAGCCCAAAATATCATCAATAAAAACTACTACAAACTGATCTAAAAACTCCTTAAAAATTCGATGCATTAAGTCCATAGAGGCTGCAGGAGTATTCGTCAATCCAAACGGCATGACAACAAATTCATCATGTCCATACCTTGTACGGAAAACTGTCTTTGAAATGTCTTCCTCTCTTATTCTCAAGTGATGGTATCCAGATCTCAAGTTCAACTTAGAAAATACCCCCTTGCAACTGATCAAACAAATCATCTATATGTGGTAGTGGATACTTATTTTTATTGTTACTCTATTCAACTGCCGGTAGTCCATGCACAATTTCATTGTACCATCTTTCTTTTAACAAAGAAAATTGGGGCTCCCCACGGTGGTACACTAGGTTGAATAAACCTCTTATCCAGTAATTCTTGTAACTGCAACTTTAACTCTCCCAATTTAGCCGGAGCCATCCTATACGGAGCTTTTGAAATCGGGTTCCCGGCAATAATTTTATCACAAATTCCATTTTTCGTTCAATCAGTAATGTTTTTACGTCCTCAGGAAATACATCCATAAATTCACTTACTATGGGTACATCTTCTATATTAACCTTTTCTTTCTACTTATCCACCATATAAGCTAAATATCTCATACAACCTCAGGAGAGTAACTTCTTTGCTCGAATAGCTAAAATAATATTCATATCTCCATCCTTTCTTCCTTGGAACTTACATAATTCTCCATCAAATGTAGTAAAAGTAACAACCTTATGAAAACAATCTAGTGATACCCGATTAGATGACAACCAATCCATCCTTAACAGTACATCAAATCCTCTCATAGGCAAAACAATCAAGTCAGCATATACCGTTTGCTCACCCACAATCATTGCACAAGATTTATATATCAGACTAACCAGAGTACTTTCTCCTAGAGGAGTACTAACTTCTAACACATATGGTAGCAACTCAAGTTCTTGGGGTAACATGGGCACCATATATGATGAAATGAACGAATGGGTAGAACCGTTATCAAATAGTACTCTAGCAGCACATTGAAAAACAGTGAATGTACCTTCAAGAACTCTGCTAGTATTTCGAACCTTTTGAGATTCCAATGCATGTGCTCGTTCTTGCACTCTTTGCTTCTCAGCATTCTCTTACAGATTCCCTCTACCTTGGTTATCTCGAGGAACAATTTGATTTCCAGAATAAGGGCAATTTCTCCCAATATGTCCAAGCTGAGCACACCTAATACACAAACCCATCTTTCTGCGACATTCATTCTCTATATGTCCAGTCCAATTACAATATGTACATCGTTCACCCATTCTTGCCTGCTTTGATGGTTGCATGCTTGATATCTCAGTCTGATTTCTCCTTTTATTATTGTCACCTGGGGATGATGCTGCAAAGCTAGCTGGACTACCAGTATAACCACTCATTTGATTACCTCGATCTCTTCCCTGACTGTTTCCATATAAATTACGATTTCTTCCTTGTAAAAGCCCTTTGAAAATTTTCTTGCCAAGTATTCCCTTGACCCTTTCCACTAGGGTTCACATTCCCACTGTTACGCTTTCCCTGTCCATCTTATGATGCTGCTATAAATGGTTCTGTATCAACATTCTTTTGCTCTTCCAAATCATTCTCAATAGCCAATGCTCTATCAACAACTGCCATATAAGTTTATAACTGTAAAGGTATCAACTTATCCCGAAGATCCTTATTCAAACATTTAACAAACTTTCTTAATTTTCTTTCTTCTGTATCCACCAGATACGAAAAAAATCTAGCTAAATCAGTAAAATGTGATTCATAAACTGATACCGACATATTTCATTGTTCAAACTTTATAAAATTTACTTCTCTCTTCTCTTGGGTCATCGCTGGAACATACTTATTAGTGAACTCCCTGTTAAATTTTTTTAAGTCGATGGGACTCCTTCCTGCTTCCACTTCATAGACAATAATTTCCACCATCATTCTGAACTACCCTTTAGCATAAAGCTAGCATACACCAATCTTTGAGAATTCGGAATCTTAGCAGTATCAAGAATTTTCTTCGCTCTAGCCAACCATTCCTCGGCTATCGTTGGACCAGGCTTCCTAAAAAATGGGTTCTTTATCAGTTTAAAAAACTTATCAAGGGTAAGACCACTTTCACCCAAGACCTGAGCAGTATTCAATGTCTCCTGGGGTTGCTCGACTTGTTGAGCACCTCTAACATTACCTTCATTCACTACTTCTTGCACATTTGTATTTATAGGGGGATTTTAACCCATTTGTCTCATTTCATCTAAACCTTGTTAGAGTATCTGACAAGCCTCCAGTAATCCACTATTAGTCAGATTAATATTTCCAATGGAGTGCTCTTCTACATTTACCTGTCGGTTGTGCCCATCCTAACCTTCAGCATTAAACTAGGGATTATTCCTTCTTTGAGTTCCTTCATCAGTCATTTCTCTATTGTTCTCTTGATTTCACGCTCTGCGCTCTTGCTTGGTTGTAGGCCTACACACACAACTCTGCATAAGTACCCCCCACATAATATGCAATATTCAATAATCACTAACCACACAAGGCCTTAGGATCTTATCTCAGCCTTTAACTACGCTCTGATACCACAACTGTAATGCCCCAACTTAGGGTTATCTCAACCCAGCTAGAGCATTATGACACATCAGCTAATCACATCGTAGTGATAATACAACTCATTCTAACTCACTTGGTAATTAAACTATATCATACAAAATTAAAGAGTTTACTTTTACAAAACACACATAGTAAGCTTTCTGCCAGATCTCAGAGTTGACATATTGTTCTATTCAAGTACAACTTAATTCACAAAACAAGTGTCCCCTTGCCCGTCTTCTCACCATGCCTCACACCTTTTCCTTGCTTTTCGAGGGACCGACTCCTTGATCTAAAATATTATGGGTAAAAACCAACAGCCCACTGGTTCAATAAGATAATCAAAGACATTTAATATAACTTTCAACTCAAGAATATTGATAATGCACGCTATTGTAATTCAATAACATTAAACATTTCTACATGTGCACATTACGCATACCACACGTTCACACTTAGTTGAGCATTACAAGAGTTTACCATTGCCGACGTCAGCCCCATCAATAGACCACCCTTATGCCATCACACCCGGGATATAAGTTCATAACCTTTGCCTCGGCCAAAGGCAAAGTAACTGAAAACAAATGAACAACGATGCTGCCTCGGGTAACAGCTGGAGATACAATTGTTCGGCTCATACGGTGCACCGCTACTCAAACATAATCAAATCAACCCCCAATCCTTTGTATCCTCAGTGCCTTGTAACGGTTCCATTTACCATGGTTGGTTATTTTGTTGCACAATGCACACTTTCTCAGCTTCTTAGGTTGGGTTGCTTGTTCAATAGAGCTCTTCATCCGTGTAGATCTCTTGCGGCCTTTCATTTGCAATATAATTGGATCCAAAGGCCAGATACCATTATCTTATGTTGAATCATACGGTATCTCTGGCTTAGTTGTTGTGCCCCATATCCATGGGGGGAAGTTGGATTGTGGGTCTTGGTCGACGGGATGATACATTGTCGCACAGTACTATTGCTCGTGGTTCACCCATGCATCCACAATAATATGTATCCCGGGCGGAAGAGGGATTGTGGCCTCTTCCGCCCGGGATACATTTCTTTTCCACTAAGTAACGCACGTTACTTCTCTTCTAAGTAATGCACATTTTCTCCTTTGCTAAGTCACTCACGCTTTTTCGTAAGTGAAGGAACACATTCTCTCTTTTTTGGGGCTTCAGTTTTTGAACTTTTTGGACTCGTGTTTAAAGATGTGAGTCGGCTTCCCCAAACCACGAGGGTAGGCCTTCCCAACCCCTTAGGGGGGTCGGTCTCACCAAGGCTTGGGGGTCGGCCTCCCCAACCCCATACGGGGGTCGGCCTCCCCATTACCTACAGAGGGGTCGGCCTCCCAAACGCCATAGGTGGGTCGGCTTCTGCACGCCTTGTGGGTTGGTTTCCCCATCCCATAGGGAGGTTGGCCTCGCCAACGCATTGGGGTTGACCTTACCAATCCCTCGTATGGCTCCTTACTTCGGGGCTCCTGCCATCGCCCGAGCGCTGACTTTGTGACGCCCGTTGCCTGCACCTGCGCACTGACTCTGTGACACCCTTCGCTATGCCCGTGCACCGTTATAGTGTTACGTGCCCCCAGCACGACGCCTGCTTTCGTGATAGACATTGTTGTGTCCGTGCGCTGTTCTTGCATTGCGTGCCCTTGGCACTACGCTCACTTTCTCGATAGACATCGCTGCACCTGCGTGCTTGCTTCTGTAACATGTGCCCCCGACACGATGCTCTGATACGCGACTGACGTCGATGCGCCCATTCGCCGCCTTCCATATCGCGTGCCCCTGGCACCATGTTCTACCAACACCCATCGCAGCGAGTGTGCAGCATTCCGAAGGGCTTCGTTCGTAGTGCTCCGGCATGAGAACCCTTCGCATCGAGATAGGCTCGCTCTCAAAGACACTATCTATGCCTGAGGCAGCTTGCATGACACTAAGCACGCCTGAGCTATGACCACGTTGCACTCACGTTACCAGTGATCATCGACACCCCATGATGATGACCCCCGAGTCACTTCGAGTTGTGAGCAAGTCTTTGGAGGGCATCGCGCCTAGTCCGCCTAACAGTTGGGCGTAGGGACCCTCCCCCACCAGTGTCAGGTTCTTCGCATCACTTGATGCCCCCCTGTGAGACTTAATAAGGGCTTTGGACCGGTGGCTAGGGCAAATGTGTTCTCTGATCATGCCGACACTGTGTGGTTAGTCTTTTCAGACAGGTAGAGTAACCTGTACGAGGTAGAAATGGCGAATATGTGATCCGACAATCAGAAAGAACACCAGCATGTGTGGCTCCCCTGGTGACGTGTCATGCCCAGGGGACGCTACGTGTCGTGATGACACATGTGTACTTTCCCCAATAAATAGTGGACTTCAGATTTTGTTTTGGGGAGAGAATTTCATTTTGCTAGAAATCACTTCCAGAGCTCTAGAATTCCAGAGAGAGAAACATAACAGAATCCTGACATTGGACCTTGAATTGGACTGTTGACTGTCGGCCCTATTCGCCTCAACCTGTACCCTCACAGCACTGCTACTCTTCAGGCCTTGTCTAGAAAGCCTTACTTTCTGCCCTTACTCCACTCTCATTGTGTCCCACTACTGATTACTTGGCAGCTAACTCGGACTGTATCTTTTGTTGCACTTCCATGTAGCTACGAACCCATTTCCTTGGCATCACTCGCTATTAATTATTTTTTAGCGCCTCTGGAAAGTCGGGGTATTACTGTATAAGAGTGGACTACCACATTAGATGTGGATTTCTCAATTAAATTAGCTTAATATGTTTGAGCGTTATAGGTATTATCATGAGTAGCTTCGTTAGAGTTGATTGTTACGGCACGGAAAACCACCTCAACTATCTGGCGGCGTTTATGGAAATTATCTTTCTCGGCAAAATTCTTAACTTTTTTTTGGAAATTCTTACATAACCGATTGCCATTACGGACTGATTTGATTTGTATATATTTCCAAGAACCAAAAGAATGCCCTTTTTGCCTTACCAGCCCAGAAACGATTAATCATCTATTCCTGTACAGTGAGGAAGTTCGAGGTATGTGGTTGGTTTGCTGATTGGCATTACCTTTCAAGAGCTATCACTTTTTTTGTTTGGGGGGGGGGGGGGGGGTGGTGGCCAAACTTCTGCCCAAAAAAGGGAACTCTCCTTTAGGGTTTCTTGTAGGTTGCGGTCACGCTTTGGTCAATTTGGAAGGGTAAAAATGTGGTGATTTTTATGCGATAACCCTTTTTTTCCTTTTGACATATATCTGTCACACATTATTTTACTAGCGTCAGCTCAAAAAAGGTAATGCAGTCCTCTTTGGTAGGGCCAGTGTGAACATGTATCAGTGTATTGTCAAAATCTCTGTTCTTGTCGGCCTATGTCAGCACCTATTCATTGTTACTTGATATGGGTATTTCGTGAGATGACTAAAAATCTGGCTTTGCAGCGATAGCTAACACCAATGATAATATTCGGAGAGGGTCCTTCATGCGTTCTTTTTTTACTGCAGATAACCTTTTGTCATTGCCTTAACTTTAGTTGCCATTCCCTTACTTGGCTTCTCTAACATAGTTTATTGCATTTAAACGTTTACTTATCTAAACAACATATATTTATCTCAGATAACAAGTGATCTGTACATACTGCCACATGTTGCCATAATCCTTTAATCAGAATATGTTCTCTCAGATAACAGGTGATCTATACATATCGCCGCATGTTGCCATAATCCTTTTTGATTTGTGTAAAGTAAGACAAGCTATGCATGCTATAAATATCTCGGAAATGTTGGGTGGCAGACAAGATTTAATTTTTGATCTGGCATGTCAGGTGGTCCACACAAGCTATTCTACGCATTTGGAATGGTAGAATACGTTAGTGGAGTACTCCTGGTGATTTCTGACTAGCTATGTCGAATATCTTTGCCTGAGTGTGGAAATATTGCATATCTAATTTTTGGCATGCACTTCCTTGACTTGATTGTGCTTTTTTATGCTTACGGATTGAGACCGCTGTTCGATCCGAATGAAATGCATATATCTCCTATCTTTTTCACAAAAATAATAGAAACTAGAAAGTTCTTTTAAGGATGACAAGAGATACCAGGCATTACTCTCACTTTTTTGTAGCCACGTGTCCGGGCCACAACAAGAAAAGCAAAAAAAAGTGGGTGCTTCGTAAGGAATTTTATGTCCCCTCCGATCCGATAAACGAACTTGGCAGTCTGGTTCCCCTCGCCCGCTCCTTTCTCTCATGGCGGCTGTATCACCTCACTCCATTACATTTCGGAGCCTGAGACAACCACGCCGTGAAGTGTCTCCTTTCAGCCCAGGGGGCTTTTCAACCGCAATCCCGCTTTCGAACCCCAATAATTCCGAGTTCACGAGACTAGTCGTGTCTGCAGCAGGCAATACTGACAAGCACATCACCGACACCAGCTTCTCCGTCGCCCCTGCCGCCCCGTCTACCGCCAGATCAAAGTAGGCATTTTCTTTTGCTCAATCTTTAAATTTTTAGGATAGCCTATTGCAGTCAAATGATGTATGCTTTAGTAAATTGTGTAGGGTGGGGGGGGGGGGGGTCTTTTTTAGTAGTAATAATTATTGCATGGGGTGGCCTCATACCTGCTTGTCGCAGCTTATTTTGGCTGCGTATAGCTTATAGCTTAAAACGTAAAAGGCTTAAAATATGTCTTTGTTGCAGCGTTTTGAGACACAGCCTTCCTGAAGCCAAATTAAGCTAAAAGTCGTTCTTATGCAATTCAAATATTTTGAGTACCCTTCATTCGTTACAATCTGCCTCGTGCCACACTTGGGCGACAAGGGGCGGATGCTTCTATTATGCGAAAAAATACACCACCATCCAGCGATTGACATAGTCCTTTTTTAGTCAAACATAGACTAGGGGCATGTACATCTTTTTGATATATCTAGACTCTATAATCCTCGCTTCAATGGAACTACAATCCTTGAACGATAAGGAATACAATCCCTTATAATAATACCTCTAAGGTAATTGTCACCCACCAGGAGAAGAAAACCTCCTCTAGCTCTCTGTAAATACCCTCACACGTCTGCCGTATGCCTAACTTTTGCCCCCTAAATGTTATCTCTCCCTATTATGAATTTATCTCACATAAGTCTTGACTTAAGCATCAGAGATCCCCCACCGGAGCCACCTCCGGCTAGTCATTGATTGCTCTTGTTGTGCTTCGAAGGTCTGCTTGCGTGCTCGTTCGGTCTTGTCTAATGCTTTTTCTGTCTTGTCCAATTTTTGACCACAAATTTTGGCGCCATTTGTGGGACCGACTAGCCAACATATCTCGCAGCAAACACATCGGTGAAGGAAAAGAAAAAGGAGATCAGAACTCGGGGAACCGCATCAGCAGCACATGCCGGTTGGCTTAGGTCAAACCTCAGGACAACCAATTTGTTTCTACTTGAGGTTACACAAAGATAGTGACCACCGATAACCCCGGCGGCGTTCGCGGTGGTTAATGCCCACACCTAGTCGTTGGTCGTTAACGGCGTTACAACGCATCGATGCTCCTGCCAGCAAGAAGGCTACACGAAGCTGCCACCACACCACCGCCATGAAGCATCCTCCACAACAGCCATTTACTGGGCACAAAAAATTAACGTCCACAAAAAATCCCTTACCGGCGACTGCGATCGCCACATGAATAGCCATCCGTCGACTTGCCATCGTGGGTCGTCAACTCGGCCGCCATCGCTGCTAAAGAAAAAGAAGGAAAGGTCTTCAATCCGACCATCGTCTCCGCAATCTGCCCACCAACGTGGGTCTTTAACCCATGATAAGGGCTCTTGACTCCAACCTCGCTCGCTGAGATTTGTCTAAGGGAGGTGCGAAGCATGGTGGTCATGACCAACGTCAAGATCCGGCAATACTTGGGCCGGGGAGAAGGCCCAAGCCGTAATGATGCCATGGCTATCAGCGTTGCACTACACTTGTTTTACTAGTACACATCAATTGAAGGAGAGCGTGCTACTTAGAAAACGATGGGATCGGGCATTAGGAGGACACTGACGGGACTAAGAGCCAGCGGTACGACACTATAACAGCCACTGGTTCACCCACCACTCTGGGTGTCCAGCCCGACCACTCAGCCCTACTGCCTCCTCCTTGGTGCCATGCTCCGCCGACTCACACAAGGCTACAAGAGCTCCTCCTTCGACCACCAACTTGGTACCCAGCTCCTCTGTCTGTACCTCAAGCGCATCAACATGATTGCCTACGACATCGAGTAGAGATGAGGGAGGTGTAGGTGTTTGTACGCTACACAGTCGGACTGTACCGGACCGTGGAGACCAGTCGAGTTCATGCACCCATGGATGCTTGAATCCATTGCTAAAACGTGGTCAAATTAGCACCGCCATCTTGACGAAGTAAGCTGTCGTAGCCAGTAAGAGCGCCGCCTCTGCCATCCCGATCAGACGCAAGCTGGTGGAACAACAACACTGTCACCGTCTTTCAATCCAAGACCATGCTATCGCAACCACTAGGTACACGGCCTTGGACAGCCCCAAGGAGGACATAGTCGGATCTACAACATATGGCTTGACATGCGTCTAGTCTTTGTGCGATGATGGTTCCCTTGGCGGCAGCGCTATGGCTGCCCTTTTTGTGAAGGAGAAGCGGGGGACAGACCTACACATCAGGTGATTTCTTTCCATCATAAAGTTGTATAGTTTTAAACCTCAAGAATATGCATATTTATGCTTAAGACCTTAGTTGCAAGAAGCGGGGTGGAGCGGAGCTGGGCGGGGCGGGGCGGGGCGGGAGCCGTGGCGGGGGAGCGGGAACCATGACGGGGAGCGTAAGCACATGGAAGAATCTATGGTTGTGTGCAGCTTGAATAATTAAATGCATGAAGAGTACTACCATTTGTTTAACATATATTACATTTAACTCCGGTGTATCTAGTAGTGAATTGTTACTTTGTACTCGTCAGATCAAGCGGCTACCAGCTACTTGCTTTTGAAAATAACGACGGTAAAAGTAATTCTGCTGTTGCTGTTCACGTCTCGAGACATTTCTAGGCGGCACATCTCCCTTCTAATGAGGTCAGACGGGCGACCATTGAATTGAAGAGCGGGGGGGGGGGGGTGGGGGGTGGGGAGAAGGGGGAGAGAGAGAGAGCACCGACTAACAAGCTATGTTCTCTTGATGAGGTGGTCAGTAACTGACAAGGAGGCTTTGAGGACTTGAAGGAAGAGGGAAACAAGGAATTGAGTCGAAAAGGGCTTAATTTACAGTTAATGTCTCACTTGGTCCATGTATCTTTGTCTAGATGACGGGATCGTGTTCCTATGTTAGCTTAGGAGGCGATCCCATGGAGTTCCTAATTTGGAATAGCAAACGCGAGTTTCTGGGAGAGAAGGGTCACCATATGACGAGTTTCCTGCTACTAAGCTTAAGACCCACAACCAAGTCTTATTTACTTGGCATATGCAACATCTTCCTTGAAGTCTACACAACATGTCTAGCCACATCTTATTGTAACACATAGTTGTGCTTGTCAGGTCATATGCTTTCTTGCTTTAAAGAACATTTTCCAGTCACAATCCTTTCCTGTTGCAATGGAATTACAGAGACGGTACCATGGCGCAACCACAGTATGGAGGGAGGGTACTCCCATTTAAAGAATCATGCGAACACCTGGGATTGGTTCCCCTTTATCTTGGTAGGTGTTCACCAAGCTTCTATGGACTTGCCTATGGTCTTGTTGGCTATCAACAAACACCTGCAAGATGAGCTAAGCGCATAATAATGGATGTGCGCATGCTACTAGCAATCTGGTAACCCTAAGAGTGTCAACGGCCTAGCTTATAACTTCGCCAGTACGTTTGGTAAATATGAGAGCTTTTCCTCGTGCAACTAGAGAAGCAAAGCCAATTTTTGGTAGCAAGAGATTGTTGCACACCTCAGTAGAGCTCATCGACAAAATGTGGCAACATCCTTTTTGCTTATTCCGTGACCACTTGCTCAGGTGGGCTCTGTGTCCTCTAGCTTTATCAACTCATCAACTTAGCAGTCAGACTATGGTCCTTGACATTTGCTCTTTGCGAGCATGCTGTTAACATTTGAACATTCTAACTTCACATTCTAGCTGGTTTTTTGAATTTCAGCAACCACCAACACAATGGCTGACAGGCCATTATCACATTTACTCCTTTTCAGTTAGTGTACTACATATATATGACATTGGCAATGTTGAGGACTCAATTAGTGTCACGACAACAAATACTTGTTACTTTGGTGGCAACCCGTCAAGTCGCTGAGGAGCGTGGCAAGGCCATCTCCAAGCTTCCTCTTAAGACACCGCTTGCATCGGAACCTACACGGCACGTGCAACCAATTCGATTCACCAACCCTCTTGATCGTCGCACCGCTACTGCGACCACTCTCGCAAGAGCCTCTGCTCCTCCTCAGACAATGGTCAATGGCTAAGCAACCTGACTTGCTTGCCACCATTCAAGCCATGCAAAAGTCGGCGAGCAGCTGCAAGCCTTGATCAATCGTCCCCCTCGGACACATTGAGCATGACGGATCACCACTGCTTAGTGACAATCTATCCACCGGTGCCTAAATATATCATCCTCATCATGAAGCTGAAAGCTTTCACACCTGACCTCCAAGGTCACCCGACGACGAAAATTAGGAACTACCTCGCCTTGTGCATCATCGGAATGACCAGGACCATTAGGATGGCCACATCCCAATATCTGATGACATGGAGCGTCGTCATCTCAGGCATGTGCGGTCCAAGGAGAGTTATTATGAGGGTCACTCGTCAGTGCGTCAGCCGCGCTCTGGTCGCTCTCATGACCGCCGCTTTGAGAAGCTCAATATCACAGCGTTGGTCATCACCATGTCCCCCTTTTGCTGAAGACATTGAGCTTTTCCTAATTTTTCACTTTGACTGTAATTACTACCAGATAGCAGAGGCAAAGAGAATTGCATCTTTTCATATGCTTCCTATATCATATGCCATTATCTCTGAACAATTAAGCTTCTGGATAGCCGTCATTAACATTTCTCATATGCACCACGGATATCCAGCTAGTGCAAATGGCTTCGTGTCCTTTAGCTTTTTCTGTCGTTTTGTTGTACAGCGTGACTCTGCATCTGAATTTAGTCCCTCGGCCAAGCCGAGAGGACGAGCTTCCGCAGCTCGAACTTAGTCCCTTGGCCAAGCCGCAATTTGGCACTGGCACTCGAGCTTAACAACTGCCGCATGGTTCATTATTCAGGTGCCCTGCCGCAAAGGTCTTCTATTATTTGGTGACATATACCTTGAATATGTACAAGACCCACATGGCAAAACGATACATGGCAGGTCCATATATGGCAACAAATCGGGAACTTATGGCGTACATCTCCATATTTATTCTCTAGGTAATATCCAGAATTTGTCACCATCACAATATGCCTCGCACATTATCACGAGTTGCAATCATTGACATGACGCATCATGTCAATATGCCTGTGCTTACGAAGCATGCGTTATCCGTTTTGCTTGAGCATACAACAACAACTTACACGGTGCCGTGATACTATCTTATAAGATGGGCATCAATGGATCTTTCTTACCAACTATTAAGCCAACGTGCCGCATGAGATAATGCTTTGCTAGCTTGGCATCTACTGGTGGTTAAAAGTGTAAACATGACCCAGCTGCCCAATAACCACACTTTACGAAGTGAGGGGGGTAATTTCTTCATGCCCCTTAGGTTAAACCTCATCCTGTGTGAGCACAAGCGCTCAGTAGGCTTGTAGTAGACTCACTCGTCCAACCGAGCATATGTGCTCCTTTTGAAGGGGTCAATGCTTTCCTTCCAGAGGAGTCAACCTCTGCTTTGTCTAGTCGAGCAGATGTGCTCCTTCCAAAGGAGTCAATGCGCTCCTTCCAAAGTAGTCAACCTCCACTTGTTAGGTGAGGATTTGCACTTCTTTTCACAAGGAGTCACCTAAATTCTAGTCCGTCAAGCATATGTGCTCCATTTAAGGAGTCACATAAGCCTCGCCGAGCATACGTGCTCCTTTTCATGAGTAGCCTAAGCCTCCCCGAGCATACGTGCTCTTTTTCAAGGAGCCACATAAGCCTAGTCGAGCATACACGCTCCTTTTCACAAGAGACACCTAAGCCTCGCCGAGCATACGCGCTCCTTTTCAAGGAGTCATTTAAGCCTCACCAAGCATATGCGCTCCTTTTCACGAGGAGTTGCCTAGGCCTCCCTGAATGTGCTCCTTTTCAAAGATTTACATAAGCCTCACCAAGCATAGACGCTCCTGTTCACAAGGGGTCACCTAAGCCTCCCCGAGCATACGTGCTCCTCTTTAAGGAGTCACATTAGCCTCGCCGAGTATACGGCTCCTTTTCAAGGAGTCACTCTGTTCTCAATTCTTCGAACTAATGAGATCCTTTCTTACAAGGTAGATGCTTTCTGCTCGTCTAGCTCAACAGACTAGCTCTCTCTAAGGTAGATACTCTCTGCTCGTCCGCCCTGCCGAGTAGATAAGCTCTATCCAGGGTTGAAGCTTCCTGCTTCTCCAGTCAAGCCGACGAGCTCCCTCCAAGGTTGAAGCTCTCTGCTCGTCTGACCGAGTATATGAGCTCCCTCACGCGGTTAGAGCTCTCTTCTCGTCCAGCCGAGCAGAGAAGCTCCCTCCATTATTCATAACTCCTTACTCGGTTGGCTGAGCTGACGAGTTCCTGTTGTGGGCCTTAGATCTTTGGTCATTCAGCCGAGTAGACAAGCCCCACTTAGCAATACAAATTGCTATTCGGCCATTAATAGCCGACCATCATTATTCTTAGCGAATAATCTTATTTGACGCGGATTAAACCCTTTTTCTGAGCACGAATCTCGATGCTTGACGAAACGGGTTGACCGATAGTGGCGTTAGTTGGCCACTAACTCCCACTTTGTCCCCTAGGATATAGTTCCTACCTTCCGCGTTCTTAACATAAAGTATATGGAGTGGGGGGCTTCCATAGTCCCTTAACTTAATCTCTTGCCTCAGCCGAGCAGTTGAGCCCCCATGCTTAACTTTTGTCTCTTCGTGCAACCGAGTGGACGAGCCTATGTGGCTCAGAATAGGCCAACAGGCCTAAAAAGGCTCAAAACAGGCTCATTTGTGTAAAATAACAAATCCACTTTGGGTGGAAGGACTCTAACGGTACAAACTCTAGCAAACGGGAACTTCCAAAGCTATTGCTCCACAGACATGGTATATCAGCGACCTCTCTCTAACTGATCATTGGCGGTGAAGCGCCCAAGGTAGAGCTACGAGTTACTTCCGTGTTCTACAAAGAACAAGAAAGTGGGGGATTAGTGACGTGGGAAAAAAATACACCACCATTCAGTGAGTGACATGTGTCCATTTTGTAATCAAACATTGAAGGATGCGTACGTCTTTTTGATCTATCTTGTGTCTTTTAGAAGACTCTAGAGTCCTTGCTTCATATAACTACAATCCTCGGATGATAAGGAATATAATCCCTTATGATAACTACCACTAAGATAATTGCTTTCCACTAGGAGAAAAAAACCCTTCTCTAACTCCCTATGAATACCCTCACAGATCTAAGCACGTCTAAGCACGTCCAACTTTGGCCCTGTACATGCTCTCTCTCCCTATTCAGAATTTATCTCACATAAGTTCTAACTTAAGGATCGGATATTCCCTGGCGAAGTCCTCTCATGCGAGTCACCATTTGCTCGTGTCCTGCTTCGCAGGTCTGCTCGCGTGCTCATCCGGTCCTGTCCAATGCTTGGTCGATCTCGTCCAATTCTTGACCACAACACTGTCGTTACTTTCCGGGATCGTTTGCTTGCACCATTCTCATTATGCAATTTCCAACCATAGCTAAGCTTGTTTCTTTCCTTTGTCTATACTTTGCCTTACTATTTTTCACAAATTTCATGTGTGGAAAGTAATTTTTTTAATCTGTAGCACTTTTGTTTATTTTAAGGAAGACTTAAATGGATCGAGCACTTTTTTTTTAAAGAAGATATACCACAATCAATCAATCTAATAACTTATTTTTATGGGTTGGGTAAAATTTCATGCGATTCAGTAAAGAGATTAAAAATCCTGAAGGAATGTTGATTTTCAATGAAGGTTTAGTGAAGCATTAGTATGACTAATTTATTTTCTGCAATTCTTTATGGCAAACTGTGCGTATGAATCTGTCTCTGTAACTTGATATTGACTTTTACTCTGACCCTGCTCCA
Organism: Escallonia rubra; assembly: GCA_033065855.1. Classification (NCBI taxonomy): domain Eukaryota; kingdom Viridiplantae; phylum Streptophyta; class Magnoliopsida; order Escalloniales; family Escalloniaceae; genus Escallonia; species Escallonia rubra. Next base: position 94,945 of record JAVXUO010000325.1, on the reverse strand, counting down.
TCCCAATCCTAGCTCCGCTACCGTTTGTGTCGTGTGTTGGTGCTTTTTTGCTCTTTCTTCTCTCAACTTCATTTCACATTTCCTAGTCATCGATGTCGGATTTAGATGATTTCAGTCGTGTTTAATTCGACTTACCTTCAGCGCCGTAAAGAAATTGAATTCTCTTTCATTTAAGATACATGACTAATAATCATTGGGTACTTTTTGGGTCATCAAAGAACTGTGGATAAGGTAAGTTTATATACGCCACTAGTTAAACTTGCTCGGTACTTTTGTCACTTCAATTTTTAGAAATTTGTTTTCATAATTTAAGGTAGCGTTTGATAATACTTCCAGTTTTGGTTTTCTGTTTCCAAAAAAACAAAAACCAAAAACAATTTAATTTTTTTTTTAACAAAAACAAATGGGTGTTTGATTACCCAATTTTTATTTTGAGTTTTTTCTTTGGTGGTGGTTTGCAGTGGCGGTGGCCGACGGTAGTGGTTAGGGGTGAGCACGATTCGGTTTGGGGGTCAAATTTCAAACCGAACCGTTAACCCTCGGTTTGAAAAATTGTGAACCGAACCAAACCAAACACCATCGGTTTGGACGGTTTGGTTTGGTCGGTTTGGACGGTTCGGTTTGGTCGGTTTAGACGGTTCGGTTTGGTCGGTTGAAACGGTTCGGCTTAGTCAGTTTGGATTAGTTTGCCCACTTAAAGACATTGTTCCTTTGCACACTACTAATTGAAGTTATATTTTTTCTAAATTGCATATAATCTTGTTTATAAGTTCTCATTGATGAATGAGAAAGAATGAGTAAATATAAACTAGATATTGATCACAAATTTTTTGTTTCTAAGTGTTAATATTTTCGTTTCTCAAGATTTGTTTATTTGAAGTTGCTTAGTGCCTTATATGTGTTATTATTAACGGAATGTTACTAAAAATAAATTAACATATCATAGGGCGGTTCGGTTTGGAATCGGTTTAAAAAATGTGAACCGTGAACCAAACCGAACCAAGGTCGGTTTGGAAAATGTGAAACCAAACCGTTAAGATCTTTGGACGGTTCGGATTGGATTGGTTCGGTTTGAGCGGTTCGGATCGGTTTGAACGGTTTGCTGCTCACCCCTAGTGGTGGTGGCCGGCCGCCGGCGGTGGGAAGGTGGTAGTGGTCTCAAAATAAAAACCAAAACCGAAAACTCCTTTTTGGAGTTTTTAAAAATAGTCCTGTTTTAAAAACTGGTTTTCAAAACTGAAGAAAAAAAAATGAAAGCTGTGTGCCAAACGCGTTTATTTTCTCCAGTTTACAAAACTGGAGAAAAAAATGGAAAAATAAACCTTACCAAACATAGCCTAAGTTTTTGAATTCTGGTTTAAAAAATTGTAACAAGCGCTACATACCACCTTATGAAATAATCTGCTTGAATTAATTTATTAGAAAAGCTGCGTATGGAAAAAGTAAAAGCTGCAACAAACGGGGGTGTAGGGCGAAGGTGGTCATAGTTTCGTAGTTATTTTTACATGAAGCTAGGGGATCAAAGACTTTACAAATACATCTTATATCCAATTTTTAAGAACATTATCTCTCAAAATACGAGTACAATATGCATTTTCTTCCAAATCAAGCCGAGAATTAACCACCTTGAGGGGCCAATGGAGATCGGCACCCAAGCAAAACGTGGGACCTTGTGCATTGTCTTTTTTGTATGGCTGTATGTGGGTCCAGTCGTAGTTGCACCTTTGCCCTAGGTGCCGATGCCTCATTGGTTGCGTCCGTGAATTGGGATATAGTTGGCTTCTCAATTGGGTTGCCGAACTGTTCAGTTACTTTGACCTCTGTAGCTACATTGGATTGCGGGAGTTTTGGTGTGATTATCCTCAATGTCTCTGTGTATGTGTTCTTTGGTATATCAAATTTGTTCTCTTTGGTTGTTTAGGTTCTATTTAACACTCATAACCTCAAGGGCGGACGTTTTATTGATAAATTAGGAGCTTGAAAGAATTATCTTTTCCACAAAAATTAAGAAAGTGGATCAGAACATAAACCAAATGCAATGGTGGATACATATTTTCAAAAGGGATATGATATTATAGTCAAAGTGTAACTATATAGGAGGGAAGACCTTAGGGCATACACTACTATTTTTTACGAACCCGAATGCTTGAAAATCCATTTGGATGTTGCATAAGTGATTCATTTGTAGGCAGTGCGATGCTTGACGCTGCCAATAGCTAACAGTACACAGAGTACTTGGAACATATTATGTGAACATGTAAAGACAGTTACAATGAATTTGGTTTGAAAAAGATTTGAGTACATCTGAGAGCTAGTTCACACTTCACATGTTGACATATTTAATTGATGAGAATCTCCAACTTACCTGTTATCCTTAAAAAGGTGATTTCACTTTGTAGTTTGGACAAAAACTGAGAATTGATTCTGAGTTTCCCCTTGTGAAATTTAGTGGGCTCTTCTAATTTTACTATTTGTGGGTGTTCCTGGCTTGAAATGTTAATATAGTTCGATTATATGCTGATGGGGTATAAAGCTTAAGACTTGAAGGTTATAACCCAGACTCTCAAACCTAAGGTCAGAAAGGGGTGCTATTGAGCAGCATGGGCTAGCATCTCCGGTACACTATGCAATCGCTTGCCTTTTTTCCTTTTTTTTTAGGGGGGAAACATGTGAAGTTACCAATATTTGATTTGACTTGCAGCATTAAACTTCATATCCGATTTTGAAGTATCCTTAGTGTCGAATTATGAGGAAGATTTGGCCATTGACCGGATGATTAGCAAAATGCGGTCAAGTCAATGATTCCATTATGGTCTTATTAGGAAAGTAGATTTAGTTTTATTGTGTTAGTATTTATTTCAAATAAAGGAGATCCCTTGAAATAAGAGGGGATCCGGTTAGGCTTAGTTTAAAGGGATTTCGTAAAAATACCTTATTTGGTGGTATCATTTCCTATAAAGTCTGTATAGCTTATTTCGTATTATGCAACTCAGAAAGTATTCAGTTTCTCTTTTCTTCTTTTTTCCTTCTCTGAAAAACTACATGGTTTCAGAGTACCCTTAATTTTTTTTCCTTGGTCAAAACGACTATGATTGGAGCACGGAGATCCTTGGATTCCTCCGAGGCAGCAAGCTCAACACTCTGTGGGACACTCAGACCAACCATGGCCCACGGAGGAGACCAACTCTCACAGCATTCCTTCTAACTGAACTCCTACAAACTGACCAGGAAGAACTACCTCAAATGAGCCCTGTCCGTGAAGTTGGCGATTGATGGTAGGGGCAAGCTCGGACATCTGATCGGAGATGTGGACAACCGGTAGTAAGCAATCCTTCCTTTAGCGTATGGTGATCTGAAAACTCCTCAATCATTGCGTGGTTGATCAATTCCATGGAGTCAACCATATCTCTTCCTTCCTACCATAAAAGATGTTTGTGAAGCTGTGCGTGAAACTTACTGTGATGTTGGAGATTCTTCGCAAATTTTTGATTTGAAAACTAAACTATGGAAGTCTAAACAAGGAGAGTGTGAGGTAACTGTTTATTACAATGAGATAGTTTTGCTATGGCAGGAATTAGATCAATGTTGTGATGATGAATGGGATTGTCGAACTAATAGTGTAAAAATCATGAAAAAGGGGTGTGTGACCGGGTGTACCTATTTTTAGTGGGTCTTAATCGTGATTTTGATGAGGTTAGGTCTTGGATTCTTGGGGAAAAAAACCTTTGCCCTCCCTTGGTGAAGCCTTTTCAGAAACTAGGAGAGAGGAAGTTAGATGGAAGGTTATGTTAACCAACCCGGATCCGAAATCCGCAATACAAGATTCTGCCCTAATTGTAAGGCATAATGAATATGACAATGACATGAAAAAAAAGCCTTGGTGTGCTCATTGCAAAAAGCCTTGGCATATAACGAAAACTTGTTGAAAGATTCATGGGAAGCCTCCAAACTGGAAGAAGATAAACGGTTCTGATAACCGTGCCTTTCAAGTGTTCAATGAAGAAAATCAAGGGTAGCAAAGTACTCAAGAAGCGTCCACATTCATAAAGAAACAACTAGAGCACTTGTACATGCTCTTTCAATCTCCACATTTCCAAGTAAACCCCTCCTGTTCTTTGGCTCAGAAAGGTAACTTTGTCTCTACTCTTCTTTGCGTCATTCCCAGTCAAAATAACTCCTGGATCAAAGATTTGGGATTAGCAGATCACATGAAAAGTTTCTCCCATCATCCGTGTGCAGGGAACAAAAAATCAAGATTGCCAATGGGTCTCTCTCGGCAATTGCTGCGACCGGATCCATTGCTCCATCAATAACACTGCATAAACTTGTAATCTTTTGTTCGTTAGTATATTAACGAATGATCTCAAGTATCAAGCTAATTTGTATTATTCTCGATGTGAGTTTCAGGAAATGGGTTGGGGGAGAAAGATTGGCAGTCGTAGAGCAAGTGTCGGCCTCTATTTCTTGGAAGATGGGTATAGTACATCAAGCTCTTGTCATGACACACCCCAACAAAATGGCATAGTTGAACGAAAGAACAAACATTCTTTTGAAGTTACTAGGGCATTGTTGTTACAAATAGGGTTCTTAAGTACGTTAGGGTAAAGCTCTTTTAACTGCCACATACCTTATAAATCGTATGCCTAAAAAGGTTTTAGACTTTCAAACATCTTTGCGTGTTCTAAAAAACAGCTTTTGCCACTTCTAGGTTGACTTCTGATTTAGCGTTAAAACTATCCGGGTGTAGTGCCTTTGTTCATATACATGATCAAAACAGTGGGAAATTAGATCTTCGAGCAAGGAAATGTGTATTTGTAGGCTATGCTCCAACTCAAAAAGGGTACAAATGATATGATCCTAGTTCTAAAAAGATGTTTGTCACAATGGAAGTAACTTTTTTTGAGTTTAAACAGTTTCTCGACACTCATCTTCAGGGGGAGAATAAGGGTGAAGCTTCAGAGTTTTGGGATGATTCTCAACCCACAATATCACCCAAAAACATCACCATATCACCCAAATTTTTTAATAATCATGGAAGTTAGTGGTTTAAATAATGAAAACTTGGACCCAAAATCCATAGGGCTATCTCAAGATATTTATGGGAACAAAAATGGAGGAACAATAGGTAAGAACTTCTTGTTTATTCAAGGAGAAAACAAATTTAAGGAAATGAGACCGATGCTTCACAGCACTGTCAAGAGTCTGCACCACAGGCTATTTAGAATTCCATTGAAGCTCTAGGAGATCCTCATACTGAATCCATCCATTTGAGTTTACCTAACTCTGAGTCAGCTCATTGGAGTCTTGTATGTCTAACCTCAATGAACCCATCGCTTATCGTAAAGGTGTCAAAAACTGTGCAATTATCCCATGTCAAACTTTGTGTCCTATAAAAACCTGTCACCCATGATTTCTGCGTTTACCTCACGTTTGTATTGTGTGGAGATTCTAAAGACTGTACTAGATGCTTTACATGTTCATGAGTGGAAGGAGTCTATTCTTGAAGAAATGAGCGCTCTTGAGAAGAATGGGACATGGGAGGTAGTGGAGCTGCCAAAGGAAAAGAAGACAGTTGGCTGCAAATGGGTATTCACAACATAATACAGATCAAATGGATCTATTGAACAACAAGGTACGTCAGGTGGCTAAGGGATTCACTCAATCATATGGTATTGATTATCTAGAAACCTTTGTATCTGTGGCAAAATTGAATATAGTGAGAGTTCTACTGTCAATTGCAGCAAATCTAGACTGACCCCTATAACAACGATATGTGAAGAATGCATTTCTCAACACTGACCTTGAAGAGGAAGTTTACATGGATCCACCTCCATGTTTTCTAATTAAGCATGGACGAAAGGTATGTAAATAGAGAAAGTCTTTGTACGGACTGAAACATTACTCGAGAGCCTGACTCGAAAGGTTTACACAGTTTGTTAAGAGACAAGGAAATATTCAGGGACATGCAGATCACACTATGTTCACCAGTTATCCAACTGATGGAAAGATAGCTATTCTCAGAGTACATGTTGATGATTAAGCAGTGCCTAGCCTCCAATTTTGAAATTAAAGACTTGGGATCACTGAAGTTTTTTCTCGAAATGGAGATAGCTTAATCAAAGAAAGGGATTGCAGCTTCACAAAGGAAGTACGTGATTGATCTACTTAGACTGGTATGAATGAGTGTCATGCTGCAACTTGGAAAACTAGTTGTCAAGCTGATTTACTTGTCACATTCACGGCCTGACATTGCATTTGCCCAAGTCTAGTAAGTTCATGCATTCTCCTCATGAAGAGCATCTTGAAGCATTCTACCACATCCTGAGATATTTAAAAAGCTCTCCAGGATAAGGGCTATCTTTACAAAGAACGAACAACCAAAACTTGAAGCATATGTAGATGTAGACTGGGCAGGATCAATTACATATAGGAAGTCGAGATCATGGTACTGCACTTTTGTATGGCGAAATTTAGTAACATGGAGAAGCAAGAAACAAAGTGTGGTGGCTCTTAGTAGTGCCGAGGCAAAATATAGATCGATGGCTCATGGGGTTTGCGAGATTATGTGGCTAAAACGAGTTTTTGAAGAACTAAGAAGACCTGTGACCATGCCTATGAAGTTGTACTGCAACAACAAGGCAACCATCAGCATTGCACACAATCCGGTTCAACATGACAGAACAAAGCATGTTGAGATTGACAGGCACTTCCATAAAAGAGAAAATTCAGCAGGAAATGTTTGTACATCATTTGTTCCGACATTACAACAAGTTGCAGATATTCTCACAAAGGGACTGCTTAGGCCTAACTATGATTTTCTCATTAGCAAGTTGGGCATGACAGATATCTATGCACCAACTTGAGGTGGTGTGTCGCATTATGAGGAAGATTATGCCTTTAACCGGGATGATTAGCAAAGTCCGGTCAAGTTAATGATTCGGTTATGGTCTTATTAGGGAATAGATTTGTTAGCACAATAGATTTTTAATTATTTTGTTAAGTTTTTATTTTCAAATTAAGGAGATTCTTGAAATAAGGGGATCCGGTTAGGCCTACTTTAGGGGGATTTCATACCTTATTTGGTTGTATAGTTTCCTACAAAATCTGAATAGCTTATTCGGTATTATGCAATTGAGAATTCAGTTTCTCTTTTCTTCTTTTTTCCTTCTCTGAAAAACTACACTTAGGCTTCTTTCCTTCTCTTATTTTGATTCTCTCTACTGAATTGATTATAGTGTATAAGGATTGGTTCATGACCTTGTTGTTGACTGATCCTCCTTGTCTCATGCTTTCTCTCTTTTTTTTTCTTGATTAAGAAATAATGAACATGACTCCACGTATGGGATTCTACGGATGCTTTACTCGATGATTGCTTCTTGGGTGTGCAAACCAAAGGAATTATGACCTTGGGTTTTTCTAACTATGGATTCTCTTTGGTCCCATACTCCACCATTAGAGACCCCCATGGTCCCAACACTGAAGCCCCCCATGAACTGCCAAGTATCCAACAAGTAGTCAATAGACAAGGATATTTGTAATAATTTTGTTTTGAAATTCATTCTGCTTCATTCTTTTTCTAGATGCTTGCTTGATATGCATTTTGGTTTCCATGGTTTCTATTGCTGTTTATCCAGGGTGAAACGCCACACTATTTCAGTATTTGTCGGTGATGAAAGTGGGATGATAAATCGGATTGCAGGAGTCTTTGCAAGGAGGGGATATAACATTGAGTCCCTTGCTGTTGGATTGAATAAGGACAAGGCTCTCTTCACGATAGTAGTGTCTGGAACTGAAAGGGTGTTACAACAAGTTATGGAACAGCTTCAGAAGCTTGTGAATGTCTTGAAGGTGCTGATTTGATTTTAACATTTTTATGTTCAATCATTTCCTGTAACTTAGGACAGACACAACGCTGATGGAAAATAGAATATGTTTTAACCAACAATGTTGGATCTATTTTCTACTTTAGTTGATTAAGTTATTTTTTAGACAAAAGGTGTAGAGAGGCACTTGACAGATTCAGAATTGCTAGTAACATACAAATGCAGCTGTCAAACAGAGGGCAATGCCTTAGACCTTGGGATCTCATTTGCATATTTCTGATGTATTGTTTCTATCTAAAAATCTTATTTTGATGTAGCTGTTCATTCTTTTTACTTTTTGGATAATTCTTCCCATTCTAACCTTATAAAAGCCTGAATGACTAGGTTGAAGATCTCTCAAAGGAACCACAAGTAGAACGTGAATTGATGCTTGTAAAAATAAATGCAGATCCAGAGTACCGTGCTGAGGTTAGTTAGGCTACATGCTTTGACTCTTCGAACATACGTGTTCATAGCATGCTGTGTTAGGTGTAGATATTGCTCAAGAAGTGGGATCATTTACCCTCATAGCATGCTGTTTTAAGTGTAGATGTGGTTCAAGAAGTGGGATTATTAACCCAGAAAGTTCTGTACGAGTGTAGTCACCAGTCATTGCAATATTTCTTCTGCTCTCTGATTGCAAAATTTTGGTTTCGGTTGAACTCTCCAGGTCATGTGGTTAGTGGACATCTTTAGAGGAAAAATTGTGGATATCTCAGAGCACTCCCTGACTATTGAGGTGAGTTTTGCTGAACTTTTGCCAGGCTATCTCCTAATAAAGAAGTTGTGCAGCATCTATGCAGCGTAGCATGCTAATAAACATGTTCTTATTGCAAGTATCTAAGGGCAGTGCCGTCTGTTACCTGGCTCCTTATGTGTCTAGTGGTGATGTTTTGTAGCCTCGCTATTCCTTATATATCTCGTTAGTGAGATAAGTGATGTGTATGAGAGAAAAAGTGATGTGTATGAGAGAAAACAAAGTCCTATACCCCTAGTGAGCTGACGCATAAAATAAGCGTTGAATAAGAAAAAAATATTATTAGGAATGGAGACACAGGTGAATCACCGAGTTTATTTTCACCTCTACACTTGGACCAGGGTGTGTTTTTATGCGCCAATGCTTGTTAAACTTAAATTCACCACATCTTGGAAATCTAGTTATTATCCCTTAGTGAAATTGGCAGTGCCAATTAAACTTGAGTGTCACTCCTTCAGAGTATCAATCTGAAGGTAATGCGATATGATGCCGAGACAAAGAAGGGGACATCTCTCATGCTTTGATTATTAGGATAGGCCATGTATCATTATTAGGATAGGGTGTAAGGGTGGTAAATAACCATGTTTGGCCAAAATAAGCAAGTTTACTTCTACCAAAAAAAGTAAAAAAACCAAGTTCGACCAAATCTGTTTGCTACAATGGTGGTGGGGGCCTCGTTTATAGGTATCCCCAAGGAAAGCTTCAGAGATTTCCACCATTAATATTAAAATCATCAAATGATATAAAGGTGACTTGAAATTTACGTATGCCCTCCCTTACTTTCTCAGCTAAAACAAGTGTATATGGATGTACTTATAATGAGTAATGTATTTATTATATCTCCGTTGTGTGTTAGTTCTACTCTTTTTATGCCGTAAGATTTGGTTAGTTATGGTTTTAGCTAATTGGCGATGATTTTGCTTAGATTTGTTATCTCACAATTACGTTAGTCACACCCGCTTGACTGCACCATTTCTGTCGCAGGGTGCATCGCCTAATGAGTTTGCTGTTATAGCCAATTAGTCATCTTATGTTAGTAATAAAGAAAGGGGAATGATGGAAAATCAAATCCTAAAGGAGACGAATGACAGCAAGAGAGACCTCAGTCTCCTCTCTCTTATCTATATGTAGTTTTATAGCACTTGAAGGTAAAGAGGTCTTTGTCAAACAGAAGCCCACTTTACGCATGGGACTAGTATTCAGTCATATCAGGAACTGATTGCTTTAGATGGCACAGGCAGTGGTAGCCAGATAATAGGATGTTGCCTTCAGGGGTTTGGTTGGAGTTTGTGAAGCACCAGTGCGGCATTTGGGGTGAAGCACCGGCACAGGATACGCGTCGGGCGTGGGTGCGGCTCGGGTGCGGCATGGGTGCGTGTCAAGTGCGTGTCCGGTTTTATTGATTTATTTTTTTAATTTCTTAAATACCGGGTGCGTATCCGACCTGTGACCACCGTGCAGATTTGTGACCACTGGCGACTCCAGCGACCACCGGTGACCACTGACAAGGAATCTGAGAAGAGAGAGGAGACCGGAGAGAAGAAGGAGAAGGAGGAGGAGGAGGAGGAGGAGGAGGAGGAGAAGAAGAAGAAGAAGGAGAAGATCTCACCGACGAACCAAGTGCGGTGCTGCGGCGTGCGGTGATGTCGGCGCTGCGGCGTACAGTGCTGCGGTGCTGCCCCGTGGCTTGGAAGAAAGAGGAAACCTTGTATTCCGATAACATCGATGTGGCTGGAAGTTATTAAATAATGGTTGACTGTTGACTTTTGCTAATTCATTTTTGTACCCACTTATTAACTTTTTACTTAAATCAGCCCCAATACTTCAAAGAAATAATAGTTGTACACGTACAAATGTTCAGTTATACAATTTTCATATTTACAAAACAGCCCAAACTTAACAAACTATCACTAATTTAGTTGAAAACTTCAAAATTCAAGAAGCAACCCATTAAACCTAACAAACTCTCACTACTTTAGTTGGAATATTTTTGTTTTTTACATATATCTAACTCATATTAAGATTCAAATTGTTTACAGATTTAATAATACGTGTATATAGTTAAAAAATCTGCCGTATCCTTCCGCACCCGTATCCTAAAATTTTCAAAAATGCCGTATCCTCGTATCCGCACCCGCACCCGTGTCTGTACTTCATAGGTTGGAGTGAATCTTTTGAAGTTTTGAACGGGAATATTGGAAAGTGATATGCCACATCTTAACTAGGTCAAGACTGAAATTATAAGAAAAGTCGAGGCTTTTGACATTAATCAAGTATATGCCTTCCTGGTAGCTGTAGAAGACAAAAACTCATTGTTATCTCTCTTACAGCCACAAAATAATAAATTAAATCATGCAGTCCAGAACCGATCTTGTTATTTTTGCTCTTCCTTTATGCAAATTGTTTCTGCTATAACATTTTCTTTTCAGTTGCGATGTTACGGTCGAAGATCTTCGGATTTATCTTTCGTTAATACACCTGTCTTTAGAGTACATATTTAGCATATAAGAATCAAGAACTTCAAATGAAAGAATCTAGTAGCTTATAACAAATACTTTATTTGCTGTACTTGAACTAGTGAGGTTATGTAACAAGTTCGGATAGAGTATTAGAAGGGAAACATCCATTACATAACGAACTATTGGTTCTAAGCCATCTCTGGCGATTATTTTCATTTAAGCCTTTTTTTGGTCACTTGAGCACCTAAACCAGTTTGAGGAGTCCATGGCTGAGTAAGATCGTGCAGACATCACATGGTAATTGTGTTTTGCTTGCCCAAGCCCCCCCTCTCCAATCTTTGTCGGATTTAGGCAGCTCAAGCTGAGCAAGTAGGAGCTTCAGACCCCATGTGTTAACATGTTTATAGATATATATTAGTTGGTAGACAATTTTGTACTAAAGAATAGCTTAAGAAGAAGAGTGGCCTAGTGCGTGACGCTCCCGTTGCAACCACTTGGAAGAACAAGCAACTCCGTATCTTCTTTAACCTAAAGGTCTCTCCTTCCAACCTAAGTTAACCATTTGCACCTGCTAATATTTATTCTCTACTCCATATCTGTAGTTGTCATCATCAGCGTCAACATTGTCAGCATCAAAGTCTCTGTCCAAACTAGTTGGGGTTGGGTAAGTGAATCCTTTCCTTCCAGCCTTCCCTATCCAAGCATTTGTGGTAAATACATAGCTATCAGGTCTTTCTCACTGCTTCTCTGCGTGTTATTTTCGGTTTAACATTATCTCATTGTGGCATCTAAAGGTGTACGTTGGATTTGACGAACTCATCTCCTGCGACGTTCCCTCATCTTTTCCTCAATTGGTGGCACTCAAAGCTTCTTGAGGATATCCTCCATTATGACTCTATCCTTCCTCGCGTGGCCGCCCATCCACGTAAACATTTGCATTTCATCAAACATCCACCTAATATTAAAATTATTGTGGTATGTTGGAAAAAGGAACTTTAGATCAGGTTGGGCTAATTGTTCCAAGAGCCATTGCCCCAGATATGACCAGATCTCTAAATTCTAGCCCAGGCCTGCCCTGTGGGCCTACTTACTTAGCAACCAAGCCATATTAAGTGACAATGGTGACCCTAGCATGCAGCATACTAGTAGTCGCCATCCCAAACGTGGTGCGTTCGTGTACCAGCACTCCAAACTGATAGAACCCAGAAGAGAGAGAGGAGGAATTGCAGGCTGTTGTTTATTAGATGGAGAAAATGGAAGGTTTGGAAAAGTAGAAATTAATTAGGGAAAGGATGATCCTACCAAGAATAGCTGCTCAGTTATGGCCACTAATTATGCTTGTAAAACTTACATTTTGAAGAAACTTACCATTTTTCCAACAAAAGAGTTGTCTGAGAGGGAGAGGGAAAGGGATAGAGATAGAGATATAGGGACATATAGAAGAGGGAGGGGGAGAGAGAGCGCACACGGTTAGGGGCATTAAACAATACAAAGACAGAGAGTTTATTTCAAATATCTAAAAAAGATGCTATTTAAGGAAATTTTGATGATGGTTTATCTGAAATCAGTATTCTCAGACGTTTTATACATCACATGTGATTATAAATCACACCAAAGTGTACCATGTAGGCGAACCCCAATGTATTGTGTACCTAAAAACCGAACCAACTAAGCTTACCCCCCACGTATTGTCTACCTACAAATAAAAGCACCATGCACCCGAACATGTACCATGTACCGAAGTAAATGATTCTTAGGTAAAACTGATTAGGGACCGAAGTAAGCCCCTCATAGGTAAAACTGATTAGGACTAAGTTACGTGGCCGTCCTGCCATGGGAACTCCTAAGCACCAGATTCTTAAGTTGAGTGGAGCTATTCTTTAAATGTCTGCTTATAAACAAGTAGAATTAATGAAGCGACTTTGGCGTTTACCACAAAGTAACAGAATGTCTAAAAAATTGTTGGTTAGCTTTTAATTACCGGAGTAGACCTCAAGATAGCCTAAACTAGCAATTAATGAACATAATAGGCAAATTGGTCCTCTCCTGTAGATTGTTACAATGTAATTTCATCGTTAACTTTCTCTTTTGGGATCAAATTTACCACTATAGTTTCCTTTGATATTCACAATAAAAACATTTACCTTGAAGTTAGTTTTAGCAATGAATAATGACAGGTAAGAGGAGCGGATCGTAACTTTGATGATAATTCTTTCTGCCAAAAGTAAGTTCACTTACACATGATCTCATTACGTCTTTCCTTGACAACTTTTCCTTGGGAACAAGTTGTAGCATTCCAAAGTGCAATATAAAAAATTCATCCCAATACGAAATTATCAGATCCTTATGTCAACTATGTCATAACTTCTATGAACGGTATGCAGAAAAAGAGGTGTAGCTAATTTCTCAACCACTGAAATATGACAAAAAAATTACCATCAAAACAACCCAAATATTATATCATGCAGGTGTAGTGAACCGGTTTGATGACAGACCATTCAAGAGAAATTGGTACCCTTGACCTGCGACATACACAACATAGCCACTACCAAAAGATGTCCATGGACATATCCAAAGCTTTTACCTGGAAAGTCCGGAAAAACACTCCGTCGCTATGTATGAGAGGAAGAGAAACTTCCAGTACAGTTTTCCCTTTGCTGGTGTGTGCTCCAACTGTGAAATTGACAAACTGAGATTGTCTCCTAAAGAGGAAAGCTCAACTTTGAAGACGTGGCGTGAGCTCATCAATACCAACATACCAACATATATATATATATATATATATATATATATATATATATATATATATACGTATACGTAGACGTTGACGTAGACGTAGACGTACATATATATATATATATATTGTATATATATATATATTGTATATATATATATATGTATATATATACATATACATACATACATATATACACACACACACACACGTATGTAGGGATGCGATCCACTGCCCGCGCAGGCAAATTAGTTTTCTTCCCAACGCGATCTGACCGTCTCTCCGTAATTTATGGACGGTCCAGATTAAATCTTCTCCCTCAATAGTGCTAGATAATCCTAGTACTTTAACATATTTGTAATCTTGCCCCAAAACTTTAGAAAAATATTATTTTATGCACCCTAATACCTACAATATAAACTATAAAGAAATTTCAGAATATAATGCTACTTGCAGAGATTCTGGTCTGGCTCCTTGAATGTACCCCCCGTCATGCTTCTCCTGTACTTTTCGATATCCAAGCTTTTCACCAAGTGGACACACAACTCGCTGCCTTACGTTTCTCAGATTTGGCTAATGGCTATTATCAAACATTCTCAAGCTTCCACGATATTGGTTTGAAAAGAGCAGTAGAAAACGTCGTACTAAAAACAATACCTCTTTATTTATACTGGAAAGGAAATATTACATAGGAGCAATAGAAAGGAATGTTTCCTTCTATTGTTGCACACTCTAAATCTTAGCACACTTCATTCTCTTAGACTACTTCACACTCTTACACACTTCACAGTCTCTCAGACTTCCTCTGCCTTCTAGCTCTTACTTCGACCCTTTTTATAGATGAAAGGATCCGGCACATAGGATTCTTCAATAATGAAAAATCTCTATTATTTTTTATAGGGTCTTCTTTCTTTTATTGTGGCTGGCCATTATGTCCATTTCTATCATGGCTATCCTGTGGTCCCGCACCTTCTTGTACAGCTCAAAAGTTTGGTTAGGCAGATCAGGTTCTTCTTCTCCTTGGCTGTTGAACTGTTCATAGAGTTTGATTACCTGATCTTGACCTTGTTTGGAGGGCTCTATGGATGCTCTACACCACTTCAGGATTACTACCCTTCGTCCATCACAAAAGCATGCTTCTATGGGATCGGCTACCATGGTTTCAATGGTTGCATGAACACAACTGATTCTTTCGATCTCGTCTTTCTCCGGATTATACGTGTTCCATAGCTCATCCTTGTGTGGTCGGTGGAAATTCATTAACTTTTTATTAGCGAATCGATAAATGAACCAAATCTGGTATGGTTGGTAGAATTTGGTTTCGCTTCTTTCTGCCAGTGTTGGCAGTATTTGGACTGTGATAATTTGTCGACTAAATCCCATAACTCCAAGAGCATATCGAACTATAGCTGAGAGACTATCGATGAGTTGATAATCATCTCGATTTATTTCGAATGTGTCTACGAGTCCATGTTCAATCCATTTAAGATCAACCTTGTCTGATGCTAATGTGAGGCTTGGCCATCCATAATCCTAATTCAGGAACGCCTTCATTTCTGGTTTGCGAATGATCTCTTCATGTTCATTCTCCTTCCTGGCTAGTTCTTTTCTTTTTGTAGTGATATCAGCTGGGAGCAATGATTCTAGTTCTTCTAGCAATCGAATTCTTTCTTCTTTTTCTTGTAGGACTATCATTCCTTCTTCATCGTTTATATTAAGCCTTTCTTCTAAGTGCTTAACATAATCAGTTAATTGACTGAGGGTTCTTCGTAACTCTTTTCGGTAATATTCCCTCAGATAATGCCACACATTTCCAAAGAAATTTTACTCTCTTCACATAACCCTGGATCATAAAACGTTTTTGTTTTATTATCATTGGTTTGTGTTATGGTAGCATTTTGCTTTGAAGATTTTTCATCTTCATCAGTTGCCACTTTTCTTTTTAGATCCTTGTTGTTAGGATAGTAATTTTTTATTTTCTTGCCCACTTGTTTAGGGCGCCTTGCTGTCGAGGTTTCAGCCTTACTCTCTTTATTCCAAAACTTATGCATTGGTTTTGAACGCTTAATTTTGCATCGTCCTGTTTTAGGGCTTTTGGGTTGGTAGTTCCAACCATCTTCTTCCGCTACTGGGGGATGATTTGTGAGTGACAAAGAACTGCCATATTTAATTTTAGGGTAAATGATGTAGTAGTCGAATTTCCCTGATGGTTATCCCAGTAGACCGACTTCAGGATCTCCAGCTTCATACCTTTCTTTTAAGGCCTTTTGAGTAGTCTTTTTTGGGGTAACAACTCCTTGCATCATAAAGCATAATTCCCTGGTTAGGCTATTTGCAAGTGCATTTTTTGCTGATGAGATATATTCTACATCAAAAGTATAATAACTGAACCATTGTTGCCATCGATAAAGCCTTATTTGACTAACATCTCTTAAGTCTCTTTTAAGGAAAGCTTTAAAACACCTATTATCTGTTCTGATAAGAAAGTGTTCTGAAACTAGAAATATGTAAAAAGATTTTATGCCGTGTTTTATAGCTAAAAACTCTTTTTCGTTTATGTGATACCGAGTTTCTGCATCCTTAAAGGTTCCACTCCAGTACCCACACAACTGTTCTTCAGCTTGATCAGGGGGTATTGCTTTTAATACTGCACCCCAACAATTTTCAAAAGCGTCAGTTTCTAGAACTAACTTGTCTCCTTGTTTAGGCAAGCTTAATTGTGGTAGGGTTTTTACTTGACCTTTTATCCATAAAACATTTTTGGTATCTTCATCTTCCCATATCCATTTTCCTTTTCTAAGTTTTTTACTTAAGGTTTCTGTTAGGTTTGATAAATGAGGGATGAATATCCTCGCGTAATTTAACAACCCAATAAACTTTTGAAGTTGCTTTACTTCATTGATTTGTTCTGGAAATAGCTTAATTTTTTCAGCTATGTGATCTTGGAGGACAATTTTTCTACTGTCTTCTATTCTCAATCCTAGAAAGTTAATTGTGGTTTGTTCCCATTCACATTTCTTTTGTGATAGTACTAATCCATGGTCAATGAATTCTTGTGCTATCTTTTTTAGATGATTTCTATGTTCTTCTCTGGTTTTTGAGAATACTAATATGTCATCTATGTACACTACACAGTAATCTCCGTACTTTCTAAAAATATTATCCATCCTTCTTTGGAATAAAGGCGGAACATTTTTCAACCCGAATGGTAACACCGTCAATTCATAGTGCCCTTGTGGTGCGCTAAAGGCAGTTAATGGAATTGATGATTCTTCCATTTTGATTTGCCAATATCCGCTTTTTAAATCAAACTTTGAGAAAAAGTTGGCTAGCTGGATTTTATTTATCAGCATATCTTTGTTTGGAATTTTATAGCCATCTTTGACTGTTGTTGTGTTTAAAGCTCTATAGTCTATGATTAATTTGGCTTTTCCTCTAGTCTGTTCTGCATGATTTTTTACCATGAAAGCCGGACTTGAATGAGGGCTCTCACTGGGTCTTATTAACCCTTGTTTTAGTATTTCAGGAATTTGTCGTTCAAATTCCTAACCATCTCAAGACTATGTTGCATTGGTTTTACGTTAACCACATAATCTTTATCCTTGAGGGTCAATGTTGCCCAAGGTTTATCCTTTTCTCATAATTTTAGCGGGTCATCACTAAAATTATTTTCTAACATTTTTTCTATACTATCAAGACTAGGAATTTCTTTTCCTTGTTTGCATTGATAATGTTGGCTTATTTCTTTAACCCAACTGTCATTTTCTTTGATTACTTCTCCTTTAAGTAATTCTTCCTTGGTTACTTCTTCTTCAAGTAACATTTTCCATGAGTCTTTTTTGTTCTCTTCACCACGCTGGGCTGCGTAGAGAGACTCGCTCTTGATATGTTTTTGGATTTCTCCTAGTTTTTCTGGACAAAAATCAAATTTACATTTTGGTAGAGCATATTTTAACAACAGAATTTTTTGACGTCGTATTTCAATATGAAACTCTTCCTGAATAAATGGTCGATTGTCAGCTTGTTTGAGAAAAGCATTTCCTATTAGAAAATCGCCGTCTAATTCATTGAATTGGATTATTCGCTCTACAATGAACTGTTTTTCATTTATTCTGACCGGAATATCATATGCTTCGTATACTGGTTCGAACTCATCGCCATTTGCCTTTCGCATGTTCATGTGTTGATCTATTTCGATCCAGTTTTCAGAGGGTAATATTCCTGGTCGAGCTAGGCAATAGGATGCTCCAGTATCTACTAAAGCATCTATTTTAAAAGGGTGATGACCTTGGAAGTCAAAACTTAATTCTATATAAGAATTGTTTGGACTTACCGCCATCCGTTTATTATTCATTTTTTTGGACCTTCTTTTACTTTTGATAATACTTATAATGTCTTGAATACCCTTTTCAAGCTCATCTCCTGTCAAGCCTTTTTTTTAAGCTTCTTCTTGACAGTGTCATTTACTGATGTTGTGGTCATTACATGTATGGTTTCTACACGTGATCACATGCTTCGTCTGATTGGAATGGTAACTGTTTTGTACCCTATGATGTCTTCGTCATAATTGTCTTCTTCTTTGATAGCTTCTTCTACCATTTTTTCCTTTCCTTTGCCTTTTGAATTTGTAGACGTGGAAGGTATTGAAGAGACAGAATGTCTGCTTGGTTCTACGAGGATAACACCACCTTTATTTTCCCTAATATGCATTTGTTCTAGTTGTTTACTAGCTAATCCTTCTCCTATCACCCATTTTTTAGGCCATGATAGTTGCTTTAGATTTATCTTCCGTACTTTTATTGCTCGGACATCACTACTTATTTGTTCAAATAGTTGTACTTCACTGTTTAGCGTTTTACTGAGTGGATTAGTGGTATTTACCACTCTGTAAACTAGACGGTATTGTACTGCAATGTTTTTGCAGACTTCTCGTAATTTGGTCATGCCTTGAGTCTAAATCCTCAGTCCTAATGCTTTATTAAGATAAGGATCTTTTAAGGACATGAAGTAGTTTGGTATAGTTTTAAACCAAACTGGTCCATTATACAAGTTACTTTGGATACCCCCTATTAGGGCTTTTTCAAAAGTTTTCCACCGATTATCTGTTAAACAACAGATTATTGGTGTATCTCTGCCATCGATGAATAGTGGACAAAGACTAACTTGTATCATACCAATGTGGAAATAGTGATATCCTTCTCTAAGGTATTGTTTTGCCTTATCTGTCTTGAAGAGAGGAATGTGTAGTATTCTTTCTTCAGTTTGACCTACTGAGGTTTCTCCTTCAGAAATCTCTACATTCATCTTACTTTTGAACTTGAATATGGAGTTTTTGTATATTTCTCCAACCTTGATTTTAGGCCTCTCCCAATGGTTTATAGTAGAATCGGCCAACCGGGAGTTTCTTCCTCAATTGATTCACTCTGACTAATTATGTTATTAGATAAGGGAATCATCTCTTCTTCATGGTCGTAGGTTTTTGACATCATGAAGATCGTGCCTATGCCTTTTAAAGTTCTGTTTAAACTTTCTTCTTCATCTGATGTTGTTTCATCATGAGATTCGTAGTCGTATTCTGAAACATGCTCTTCTGCTTCGTCTTCAGAATCTAATTCGTATCCTCATGTTAGCTCGTATCTTTCTTTAGCGAATAAGAAAGATCTTATATTTTGCTTTCTTTTCTTACTTGGTCATATATTTGCATATAATGTCCTTTTTCGCCGCATAACCAGCATCAATTACACTCTTCTGGTGATTTTCCTTTTGGATATGAAGGTTTTTTATACGGAATATTAGATTTCTTTCTAATATATCTTCCCCATGGTTTTGTTTTTTTCTCTTGATGGATTAAATTTTCTCTTCTGAATTTTTTTCCATTTCTTCACATATCTTTTTTTCGTTTCCAAACCTTTTCTTCTCGAATTTTATCTTCGTGAAGTTTGGCTTCTTTTCGCATCCATAACTGTTTTACCATGTTATCGACTTTAGAACAACAGTCATAACTCATATGAGCCTTTTTCATAATCTTTTATTGCCTGTCCTTCTGTACAATATTTCTTTAAAACTTCTTCTACAGCTGCAATTCTTCCTCCTAATGAATCGCAAAGCATTCCATCGTTTAGGAGTTTAGTAAATTCTTTTTCTGCTAACTCGTCCCATGGTTTAGGGAGTTTGGCAATAAATTGCTTTTGCCAATGGAGACTATCTCTGAGTTCTAACTTGTAAAAATATTTTTTAAATTGACAACTGTAATTTTTAAAGTAGCACATATCACATATTTATAGTTTTGTCAAATTTGGGAAAGCACTTTTTTCTGGAATACCTGTATTATTTATAGATATTCTGCAGAACTCTCGTTTGAGGTTGTCTGCATAAAACATTATCCATTCTTCAGAAATATTGAGCTTGCTCTGGGCTTCAATTATCATTTCGTTATCTGCTTTGCTATTCCAGAATCTAGCTCGTTTCCTCGCAGGATTGCTCGAATAAAATGTTTCATAACATGCCTTTCTGTTAAATTACCACCTATTATGGCAATCCTTAAGGCTTGTGCCCAATTATCGATTGTTTCTTCAGTATTTGAAATACAATCGATATCAAGATATATGCCGTATTGATTTACAGGCTCATTTCTTCCATTTTGGGGACAAATTGTTGTTTTAAATTTGTCCTTATAGGGGTGTTATTAAATTTAAAATTTCTTTCTAAATTTAATTATGGATTCCACGCTCCTACATAGTTTGGATCGGTTTCTCCATTCCATAAATTCATATCAGCAAACGCCTTATTTACTTATGATATGACTATTTTTTCTTCTTGTTTATATTGCTGTTCTTTTAGAACAGCTGGATCTATTTCATCCATCATTGGTTTTTTCAATGATTTTTCATTTTCTACTTTGTCTAAGTAGTCATTTATTATTTTTTCTATTTCTTCTGCACCTATTCCCTTTACGGGATCTTTGGTGTTTTGAGCCACTTGAAGAGGGTTTTCTTTCCCCTTCGCTACCTCTGTATGCTATAACTTCTTCAAATACATATGAAATTTCGTTGCTATAATATTTGTTGGTAGTGTCATAACTTCCAAAGTTTGATAAGAAGTTATCTGAGTTTAGGACGTGCTTTTTACTTCCTAACCCTTTATCTGAATTGTATAATTCAGTTAATATCTGAGATGTTATCTTGTTTAAAGTTCTACAGATATTTAAAGTTTCATGAGATACATCAATTATTTGAATTAATAATCCTGTTATCTCGGTTTTTCCAACTCCATGCTCTAAGTGTATAATTCCTGTCAGATGATTTAATAAACAATGAATTTTCATGAGTTTTTCTGTTGAATCTCGCCTTTGATTAGGCTTTGATACCAATTTTGTATGGCCAAATTCTCCTTTGGTCAGGAATGACATGTTCTAATCTTGAGAGGGGTCAACTTTAGTCTTCTGAGAAGTATGAATGGTTTTAAGTGAACTGCTGAGAAGTTGAGGGGTTGAAAATGAAATTAGCCAGAGAGCTGGCAACTTGCCAACGCTGGCATTTTATCTTCTCCCATGTATATATATACATATATATATATACATGTATGTATATACATATATGTACATGCATGCATGCACGTGCGTGCCTGCAGGTACGTGCATGCACGTCACACACGTGCGTGCGTACGTGCATGTGTGTGTGTATATATATATATATATATATATCTACCGGTGAGGAAATTTTTATTTCTCCGACCGTCGTCTGGCCGTGTGATCCATTTTTTTTTCAACACCTCAACGCTTAACCTCCTGAAAGAGTGGCGGTCAGCATATTTTCCAATTTTGCCCTTTTGTGTTATGTTGTTTCTTTTCTTCTCTATCCTTCTCTCTTATGTTCTCACTTCTCTATGTCCAGCCAACCTTCACCGTGGCAGCCAACCACCACCTTGCCAAGATCATTGTCCCTCGCCATCGGCCCACCACCAAGTCTTAGTTTGTACCGACTGTCGCTACATCTGAAAACTGAAGAAAAAGAGTCGACAAATGGTGCTTTTGGGAATAAGTGCTTGGTTTACATATGCTGTTTCTTGGGTTTGTAGTAATGGGTCTTTGAATTTTTTTGGATTTCAAACTTCGTAAGGGGTCCTCGGAAATTATAGCAACTTCTGTGGTTTACATCTGTACTTTTTTGGATTTGTAAAAAGGGTCATTGATTTCTTCTGAGACTAAATGTTCCGTTTGACAACACTTTCAGTTTCCAAAAAACAAAAACCAAATTAGAGGTGAATTCCATGAGACAGGTAGCCCCTTCAGCATATTGGCTAACCTCATCAATTGCTCTCTTTCTAGGCTCCATGCGCTGCATTTGGATTTATGCGCCAAATAGGCAAATCACTTGAAGATGCAATTGGAAATGAAGTACTTCAAGCCGTTCTTCCTTTTCATCGTTTGCACTCGTTGGTTCAAGATGTAAGAGAATTTCTTCATAGGCCAGGCATTCTCCTTGCCATATCGCCAGAATTTTCAGGATTATCAGATTTTTCTGCTTCTTGCGGCTTATATTGAATGTGCTTATCTTCTAGCTTTTGACCGGCTTCAAGAATTGTTTCATCGGGTACCTCCCAACACAGGTCGGCATGGTGCCCCTTCATCTTCATCGATTACAAATAACAAAAAACAAAACCAAAACCAAAACCAAAACCGGCGGCCGACAGTCGCAGGCGGTTGTCGTCGGGAGGCCGGCGGTGGACAGTGGGGGTGGGCGGTGGACAGTGGCGGTGGGCAGTGGACAGTGGCTGCCGGCGGTGGTCTCCAAATAAAAACCAAAACTGAAAACGAAACTCATTTTTTGAGTTTTCAAAAAAGCCCTGGTTTAAAAACTGGTTTTTTAAACTGAAGAAAAAAAAAACGGGAACTGTGCGCCAAACATGTTTATTTTTTCCAGTTTACAAAATTGGAAAAAAACTAAAAAAATTAACTGCGTCAAACGGGGCCTAAGTTGTGTCGATATATCTGATTATTGAAGGAAAGATCAAGCAAGCGTTTACTGGGAATTCTTCTGATTTCTGTTAATTTGTATGTTCTTATTCGTAATTATGGGTCATTGACTTCTTTAAATTTCAAGCTGTGTAATATTAAGTTGATTATGTATGAACTGTTGCTGTTTCTGATTTTCAAAAGAAAATGAAGAAGGTTCTATATCTCCCCGCATTGTTCTTGATTTCAATCGTTGGGTCTGTATTTTTCTTTGGTGCTGTATATGGCGGTGGACAGTGAGATGGCATATGTTAACGGTGGTGTTGGCAGTGGGTTTGGTGGGGTCGATGGTGCGGTGATGGGGGAAGGGGGAAAACAGAGACGCGGAAGGGGGAAGACAGAGACGCGGAAGGGGGAAGACAGATGAGGTGAGGTGTTTTTTGGAAAAGTTGGTAACTGCCGGTCATTGTTGCGGTTAGGCGAGATTTTGTTAAAAAAATAGCATCTCGGCCGTCCGTTGCGCCACGTGGACGGCCGGATGACAGTTAAGGTGAGGTGTCAGTTTTTTTTTTAACAAATTTTTGCCGAACCGCCCATCTTAGGAGCGGTTAGTCACTTTTCCAAGTCTGCCCTTTAATCCATTTATCATTTCCAAGATTGCAATTTCTCATTTTCTCTGCCCAACTCTCTCTCTCTCTCTCGCCTCACTTTCTACGTGGCCTCTTCATTTTGAGCCCCCGAACCAAGACTCCGGCCAACGACACCACCACAGCCCGATGATACCACTGCTGCCATCACGTCACCATTGCCGTCGCATCTAATCCCCGATGCCACCGCCGTCGCATCTCATCTCCGATGCCACTGTCATCGCCGTTGCATTTGCCCATTCCACATGCTGCCCCCTTCGTCACCACATCTTCCCTTTGCGCATATCTCCGCCGGATCTGGCGGTAGCCCATGCTGCTGCCACCACACCACCATGTCCGACCGACCGCCTCCGACTGTCTCATCTACCGTTCATCCGCCCCTAGAAGTTGAAGGTACATTTATTATTTTTTTCTTTTCTTCTGATCTATTTTAATGTTCCAATTTGTATCATTATTTAGTTTTGAATTAGATTGGTATGTATTTTTTGGTGTAATTGACATATAATTGGGCTTGATTTTGAGTTTGAATTGCAGAGAGGGATAGAAAGAGAGAGACAAACAGGGATAGAAAGAAAGAAAGAATGAAATGGTGATCTGCTAACCGCTACTAAGAGTAGCCGTTAACCGCTTCAGTTAGTAGCAGTTAGACAATATATGTTGTCTTGGGAGGCATGCGGGGGAGTCTTTAGGGGGCGTGTGAGGAACATTTTGGGCACAATTCCTAACCGCCACAAAGAGTAGCAGTCAAGCTAGTTAGAGTAAACAAAAAAAGTAATCTGTGTCGTCCACTTTCACACGTGGACGTCTCAGATCCGGTGGAGAAATAGCTATTTCTCCATTGGTATATATATATATATATATATATATATATATATATATATATATATATATAAAAGACAAGTTATTTACCTGACACATCTCCTATCTTTTTTCTGAGCTCTCTGGTGAGTCCAAGTTAAATTGGACTCTTTTACAATTTGTAATTAATGCTTCCTACAATGAATTTGACAATTGGCTTCCTATGAATTCCCACATTGAACTTGGATTCTTTTTCTTTCAACCTTTTTGGCACTACATTGAATTTAGACTCATATTAAATATTGTACCCTCAAAATGCACTAACCCACAATAGCAAATCAAACATCAAAAGTAAAATAACTTTATTACAGATTAGTGAACAAAGAATTGTATGGTTTTTATGGATATATACAACTTAAAATTGCAAGAAAAGTAAATGTTCCTAATTTAGTTTCGTCACAAACATATGTATAACGACAAAATTGCAGATGTATCATGTCGCAAAAAAGTCCAGCCCTTTGTATGCATTCATCTAATGAGAAGTAGTTGATCCTAACTAAATATGACAACGTCATTCTTATCATTAGTGAAGGCTAAAGCAAGAATGTTTTTCCTCAATCATAGGCTCCAAGTCTGGTAGAGATTCCTTCTCAATTTCATCTTTTTTGTCTACAAGGTGAAGTGAAGGAGTATATTTACTTAAAAAAAGAGTAACAATTGGAGATGGGACGCTAGTACAATAAACAACAATACGACAATTGATTGATTAGGGATTTGGGGTTTTAGATTTTTTTGTGGTTAAGATATTGATTTATTATGTTATGAAATAAAGAATAAAAAATAATGAACGGTTGAGATGATGCCATGATGCAAAAATAAAAAATTAGGATTTTTGGGCTTTTCTTTGCGCCTCCACCGCCGCCTTGCTCCTGGGCGCCTAGGTGCGTAAGGCGTACACCTTTTCGAAGGTCTGCACCTAGCCCTAGGTGAGGTGCCGAAAGTGCGCCTTGCGCCTTGCGCCTAGGCGCGCCTTTGATAACACTGGGCAGGTGGCAGACGGGGTGATGGAGGTGGATGTGCGGCTGGGGTTTGGTTTCATTGGATCAGGGAAGAAAATTAGGGATTTGGGAGAGAAATAAATAGAGGGCATTTTAGTCATTCCATTATATTAATATTTATGAACGCTCTTCTCAGGAGCGTGACCAACACATGCCGCTAGTTTGCACGATTTTTCTAACGGTGGCAACACTTTTGCGATCACAGGTGTTCTTTTGCAAATTTTCTAACCTCAGGGGGCTTTTTGCAAATACCCTAAACCACGAGGGTGTTTTTTGCAATTATCCCTTTGGGAAATCAAGCTCCTATGTACATGCAGACAACCAACCTCTTCCGCCGAGTTTCTTTTTAAACGGCCCACTCTAGATTAGTTTGGTCTCTCTTTTGCATTGTTATAGAACAGATTGAACTTTCTGAATAGAAGTCAAATCTCCAGCAGTGAAAATCTTTGGCAAGTTAAGCTAGGGTGAAAACAATGAGTAAAGTCGATGTTACATGTACTAAATCTTTTATAGGAACTTGCAAAAAGTCAAAGGAGAGTGGCTTGGAGGGACTCGATTGTAATCTTTGTGTTTACTCTCGGGGCTTGCCCCTCCGTGCAGATTTTTTTTTTCGCAACTCTCTTTTAGGAAATGGCCACCATTCCATAGAAAGTTCTTACAGTTCTCAAGTAATCACAAAAAACAGTATACTTAGAGTCGCAGAAAAAAAAAATGCGAACCTTTCTACCAAGAGACTGATAATATAGTATTCCGTCATACTAAGTTTCTGAATGTACTAAAATGCTGGCAGAAAGCTTGCTAGGTACTTAAATCAAGCTAAATCCAAGTATCCTAGAGCTTTCTTGTCATAAAATTTGCTGCAGAGTCTTGATCTTCTATTCTTTGCCTTACACCTCACCGTGTTTATTCTCTTTCGAGATTCAGTTGACGCATCGTTTTTGATGTTGGGGCATCCGTTTCTACTTTCTTTCTTTAACTTTGATTTGCTGGTAGAAACTGATTTCATCAGTGAACAGAGAAAGCTTTCTTCAATGGCCAAAGGATGATGCCTAGATAGTTCCTTGCCATCTAATTTTATTCTGTCACGTGGAATCCCGCAGGGGCCTCCGCTGAATATAATGCTATTGCAAATGCTATGTTCAGAGTTTAGTTTCAAATGAACTTCCTAGTTAGAGTCGTTTAAAAAAGAAAAAGTGAGCTTCAGCTTGATCAGGTTGATATAAGAGAGTCGCACCTTCCCTGCCTACACCTATCCTGTGAAACAATAGCACAAGTAAATTCTAGCAATTATTAAGGACTTCCAGTTGAAGTATTTAAAGAATTTGAGTGGCAGCTGGCTTGAATTCTACTACTTCAAACCGCACCATACAGCCATCCTGGGTCTGTCCTGAACTTTGCTAACAAAAGCAAGAGTAAGCTTACCCATCGATTGCCCACTATCCCAAGTTACAATAGGGGCAGAGCATTTGTGAACCTAGTTCACCACAAGATTTGTGTATCGAGATATGGACCATTATGGCTTGCATAAGTAGAAGAAACCGGATGCCTCACAAATTCTATCATGGCATGATGCAAAACAATGGTATGCATGACTTACTTGGTTGGAGCGTCTTCACGTAGAGACTACAGATGTGTTTGAGCCTATCAAACGATCACAACCAAGCTATGCTTTGGTATCAAAATTCAAATATTAAAAGCTGTTGACTTTGCATGATGCATAATCTGAAAGGATGAGTGTGTGATTTAATCTTTGTTTCTAAGGAACCTCAATTGTGCTTGATGCAACCATATGTGTGGTAAGGTACTTAAAACTATGTAAAGCCTGTATTGGACTGTTCCTACAAACCTGGTGTTTATCTCATGTTTGTATGAGTATCATGTGTATGGTTCTGATCAGTGCATCATTAATATTTAACTTCGATGCCTGCTAACCATTCACTTATTACTTAAAAATGCTATCACCAGGTGACAGGAGATCCAGGGAAAATGGTTGCAGTGCAGAGGAATTTAAGTAAGTTTGGAATTAAAGAAATTGCAAGAACTGGAAAGGTTGGTGGTTTCATTTCTCCTCCTTGTATTCTTCTTCTCTCCTCTTGATTCATTTCTTTCTTCCCCCCTCTCCTTATGACTCCATCAAATAGCTGCTTGAGATGTGTCCTCATCTTCGATGCCTGATAATTGATCTAGATTGCCTTGAGAAGGGAAAAGATGGGTGAATCTGCTCCCTTTTGGAGATTTTCAGCAGCTTCATATCCAGATCTTGAAGGGACACTGCCCGTAGATACTCCTATAGGGGCTGCAAAGAGAACACCTTATGGAGAATCTGATATATCAGTTGGGGTAATTTTCCAGAATTTTCCTGCTATCTTTTGTGTTGTTTCTCGATTATTTTGCCATACAGGGAGTTGAGTATATGCTACAGATAAGCATCATATAGATATAGGAAGTTAAGAGCACAATACCTTTAGGCTTGGTAGATCCTCTGGTTTTGCCACCAAGGAAGAAAATCAGAAAATCAATGATGAAGTGTGTCCCTCATAGTCCATTATCAACCTGGCAAGTAATCATTCATTTGCTTTCTCTTGGAGGGTTGAAAACCCCACTTGTTAAGTTGTCTGCAGAGGATTTTGCCCACTGCAGGGTGGAAATTGTACTTTAAAGGGCCCTCGCAGCTCGTCTGCTGCGAGGGATTGGCCAACGACACTTGCCTAATGCTTAGCAGTATTAATAGTATTCACTCTTTATTCTTCATTTGTTCTGTACCTATCTGTTTGTCGAAAGGGCTAATGCCAAATCTGTGCACTCAAGTATCACTCCAGTACAAAATTGAACCAATGAGTCCGGCCGCTAACAGAAGCTGGATGCTGTTAAAAAGTCCAGGGGTGTGACTGTTTATGAAAAAGATGTCATAAAGACAGTCATACACTAACAAAGTTACATAGACACCCACCCCACACGCACAGAGTTACTCACTCATAATTACACAACACATACACTCGCGCACACAATTACGCACGCACACCAGACACAAAAACGACAGACCCTCGTATCACACATCCACCCACTCACCCACCCACACGCACCCCGTAACACACCCCAACACATACACGTGCACACACACACCTCGTCACACACTTGCATACATCTTGTCACGCACGTACACGCGCACACACTCTTATACACACCCTGTAACACAACCCAACACGCACACCCCCCCCACACACACACACACAATACACACAGAGACACACCCCCACACAAACACATATAGAACCCAACATTTTACTTTTGTGATTTCGATACTAGGAAATTCTTAACTCTCTCTCTCTCTCTGTATATATATATATATATATATATATATCAATATGCATGATCTTGGAGTCTGTATCTAATACAATCTTTCTCTGAATACCGTGAGTTTCTTTTCATGGAGATTAACGGATTCCTAGGAGGATATTTGCTTAGTACAGCTTTAATGTTCCTTGAAAACAATGGTTCAACTAATATTTTTTTTAACGCTGATTCGAGGATAGAAAACTTTGAACAAGCTAAACTAGACCGTCCCACACATACACACACACCCCGTAACACACACTACATAAACACAAAGAGAGAGTAGCAGAAACGCACAGAGAACCCCCCCCAAAACCCACCCCAACCACACACTCCGTGATTAACACACACTCCAAAATGAGTTACTGTGGGTGTGTGACGGGGTCTGTGTGAGTGTATGTGGGTTCTCCGTGTGTATGTGTTAACTATTTTTGTGTGTTATGGGGTGTGGGGGTTCTGCGTTTGTGTTATTTGTGGGAGTGGGGGGTGTGGGTTCCCGCTGTGTGTCTGTGTTATAGTGTGTGTGTGTAGGTGTGTTTTACGGGGGGTGTGTGTGTGGGTTTTCTCTGTGCGTGCGTGTGTTGGGGTGTGTGTTACCCCGCGGGGGTGGGGGGGGGGGGGGTACAGGGTGTGTGTGCGTGTATGGGTGTGGGTGTTCTGTGTGTGTGTATTGTGAGCTTCATTCCATGTCATCGTATTAGGATGACATAGACCAATTAGCTAGGAAAAGATGGCCACGTGGATCTGTTTTATGGACTTCTTCTATGAAAGACAGTCATACCCATGGAATTTTTAACAGCATCCAGCTTCCGTTAGCCATCACACTTATTTGGTTCAAAAAATGGTACTTTAGGTACTGATTTGTTACTTTTAAATGTTGAGTACTTAAGCTGTACCAGGGTGATAATTTAGGGTACAGATTTGGCATCAGCCCTTGTGGAAATGCTTCTTTTTAGCCCTCTTATGCTTGTACTAGATTACTGTTCCAATTGTGGATCTCTATGTATTGGAATTATGTGGAAGTTATTCTTACTTGGCCATGCTGTCATGCTGAATTATATAGAACCTCTATAGAGCAGGTAACTATAAATGGCCTTGTGAAACCTGCGCCATTTTTCTTTTCTACCATGATGAATCAATTGATTAAATGTAGGCATCGCTCTTTCCTTTCTCCTTCCCCCCTATGTTTGCCCTATCACTAGTGGTTACTCCAAACCCAAAGCACCCCTTTTCCAGTCATAGAGAGATTCAATCGTCAAAATCAATAAAAAGGCCATCATGGACCAAGATCCAAACGGATCAATCTTGTGGGAGGTACTGCCCAAGGAAAGGAAAAGGTTACTTCCAGATCAAGGATAATAATTAAAATTCAAACAAGATAAAATCACATATCAAAATGACTTCTGGCATCAGCAGAAGGATTGAAACTCGTTGTTCCTTTTCCATTTGCTTCCTATAGTTCGACCTATCCAGAAAAGTTGTCGGCGGCCATGATAATACTGCCCAACCAAAGAATCGAAAAGGGGTACCGCCTGCTTCAGTACGAGGCCTTGCCTTCCTTTCCGGATCACAGATGTGAGCTCTTTTACACGGGCTTGCTTATACCATTTCGTCTTAGACAGTAGGGAGAATTTTAGACCTTAATTTTGGATTGATCCCCCTCGCGCAGTGGTAAAGGTTGGTGCGGTGTTCAGAACCAGCATAATGAAAAAGCTAGTTGGTGGCTAGGGTGACTTTAAGTATAATAATGCTCCTTTGGCTTATCGTAAATCTAAATGCATTCTAGGATGAATGCTCTCAATGTACTTTGTTTCTTTTACTATATATGTAATCGGCAAACATAAAAGACAGAGAATTATATTTAAGAAATATTTTAATGTGCCGCATCACCTTTTAATCTATATCATTCAAATACATGAAAATTGTTACTTTTCAATAGGGTGATTGCGTGATAAAGATTTTATAAGATTCTTGTTCTGCTGGATTAACATCGACAAATACATGCATTTAAATATGCGGTTAGGACCCTGAGGCACAAAAATTGCGTGGATCTGGTCATTGGCCATCATATCAAGTTCCTAAAAATTGCGTGGGACACTGTTTTCATCCCCAGATCAGTATCAGTCTGCAAGTGTCCTTCTTATACATGTTGGGGTATTTTTTTTTTTTAACTTGGGGCCAGGTTGGGGGCAGCGGATGGAGGGTTAACAGGTTTTCTTTCAAGTAGCTATACTTACAAAAGGATACATGTGACCTTGCTCGATACTTATAAAAGGCCTGTCTGCCGGATGCAATACCATTTTTCCTTTTATGCTCAGAATTCATTTAAAAAAAGGTCTGACAATTTTTTTGTGTTTGCTATCTGTTGCCTTACGTAACCCTCCTTTTCTCTTTGGATTTGGGAGTTGCCGGACGCTGTGGGCAGAGTTACTAGTATTTCTATAATAATCTCTGTTTGGCATATGTATGACTGACATGTGCTCTTAATTTATCTTGCATTATGCCTATTGTAGAATGCTATGGCCGATTATATGATATTTATGTTTCATCATGAAGGGAGATGTTTATCCTGTAGAGCCGGCTGAAAACTTCTCCATCAATCAGGTTCTTGACGCTCACTGGGGTGATCTTAATGACGAAGATGTAAGAAATTATTTGCTGCTTGTGATCTTTAGACATTTCTTTCTTTAATCATCCTAATTGTTTAAGAGTGTTTACTTCTGGACGATATTTACATTTTAGAAGCATCAGCACTTGCCCGAGCTGGTTAAAAATCCACTATGCATAGTTCATATTAAACACTTAGATGGTCTATGCGTAGGAATTTTCTATTTCAGTTTTCCATTATAATGTTTGAACACTAAATACTACTTTCCTCGTGTTATGCCGCTTGGGAAACTATAGTGCCGCCCTTGACACATGTTGTATTCTTGCAATGTTGTACATTTTATCATGATGCGATAAGTTTATGCTCAGTTTTCAACCTCTCTATGTCTTCTGTTGATTGGAAGGTTTTGAATTGCTTTTGAACTTGTTTGAAGTGACTCAAAAAGTTTCTAGACGTAAGAACATAGGTATGGCTCATTTGGAGCCCTGGAAGTTGCAAGAGTGTGCCATGCTTCAGAAAATGAATTGGTGCCAAGAAGAGGAAAAAGATTGGGTTGTAACCACAATATCCAACATTTTACGAATTGCAGAGAGTTCTAAAGTTACGAGCTACCTACAAGTTCTTAAACTTTATCTTTCTAATCAAAAGTGATACATGAAGTCCAGTACCAGAAATTAAAGGTTCTTTAGGAATAGAGGCCTTGGAAAAGAAGAATAAATCTGAGTCATGGAACTGAGGGTCTTAGTTGAGGGTAGTTGAGTTCGATTTGCTTTGAAAGGCTGTTAATGTTGGAAGAGAGACACAAAGTTATAGCACTTAAACAGCACCCTGTTTATATTGTACTGTTTCTGTGCTATGTCCTATCTCTTTTCTTTGTATCCTGGAAAAGGATATCCCTTGATGAAGCTTCTCTTCCTCTTTTGTTTTCTCTTGACAGATTTAGTCTATTGTAATTCCCTTTGTCTCTTGACGTTCTTTTGAAAAGAGAAAAAACCAAAAAAGTAGGAATAAATAAGGAAACTTCGGATGATTGGATCTACGTCCTATCTCTTTTTGGTTGTTTCTGCCGGATTTGGTATATTCTTTTGCTGACAACGTGATATATGTCAGATGTATACAACATTATGAATTTATCCATATGTCCAAGCATTTTAAGTTTGAGAGATCTTGAGCCTAAAGAAAATAGCCGTTGTTATAGTGAAACTTCAAACTTGAATATGTTGATTGATTTTTCTGGGTCCTAAAAATGTTTTTGTTGTTTGCTAAAAGAAGAGAGTGATTCTTTGAGAAATTTCTTCTCTAATTCTTGGGTTGATTCTTCTAGACAACTGGACTTCGTTCACACACTTTATCAATGCTTGTAAACGATTCTCCTGGAGTTCTCAACATATTAACAGGTGTTTTTGCTAGACGAGGCTACAATATTCAGGTAAGTGTGACTATTTTACAGCTGTTTCCCTCCGTATAGAATGTTCTACAGTTGGTTACTAGTTTCTTGTTGGTATTTCCTGTTTTCAGAGTCTAGCTGTTGGTCACGCAGAACTCGAGGGGGTTTCCCGTATTACAACCGTTGTTCCTGGTACGGATGAATCAATTAGCAAGTTGGTGCAACAACTTTATAAGTTGATAGATCTCCATGAGGTGAGAGGATAATTAAAGGTTTTAAGTATGTGTCTGGGTAATCGGCAGTTTGAACTTTTGGCAAGATCTTGTGGAAAAGTGAGCGTGATGCTAAAAAATCAAATAGCTCTCAAACGTGGTCTCTTTCAGGTTCGGGACATCACCCACTTACCTTTTGCTGAGCGAGAGTTGATGTTGATAAAAATTGCTGTCAATGCTGCTGCCCGACGCAATGTTCTGGACATTGCCAGCATTTTCAGAGCCAAAGCCGTTGATGTGTCTGATCATACAATCACTCTAGAGGTGAATTTCTTCTCTTCTTATTTTACACCCACTTTATCCTTAGTGTTGGTAGTTTAATGGAATGATATGATTAAATTAAACAAATTACCAGTGGCTACATGAGAGTTTATTTATTGGATGTATGCAGCATTGAAATTATATATGTGATATTATGAAGAATGGAGAGAAACAGAATTCGTAACAAGCCACATCAGAAGCTACAGAGTTTTGTCCTTTTACTGAAAAAGATGTAGAATACTAAGAGGGTGTTTTGCTCCGCTAAAGGACTTCACATTCTAAAGGGCGTAGCTTTTGCATGGAACTACATAATCTTAAATACTGGAATAGCGAAGCTGAACAGAAAGCAGAAGCGGCAACTATGTAAACACCAAGGTTATTTCAAATGAGATGGTATTGAATAAACTATTTTGTATCAGTAGTCTAACCCAGCTATTGTGCCTCACATCGGCGAGGTACAGTTACTAAGAGCTTCATGGTAGCGCAAAAACTTTGTATGACATGTACTGTACATCTTCTATACTGTTAGGTATGAACTATGAACCATGCCCTCTGTAATACATTTAAACAGCAAGGCTTGTTTCTTTGCATTTCGCCTGTTTTGGTATGGCAGGCTGTTTCCATGTCCAGCCTGAATAATGTCCCCAGGTTCTCTTATTTTAGTTCTGTATATCTTTTTCCTCTTTAAATGTTGATACTGATGCTTTTACTTTTGGCATTCTTTCCAGCTTACGGGGGACTTGCATAAGATGGTTGCTCTGCAGAGATTATTGGAGCCCTATGGCATTTGTGAGGTATGTTTTCAATTTTCTAACTAGAGAAAGTCACAGCTAAGAAACTTGGGTGGGATTGTGCAATACCAGACTGATAGGTGGTCTGGTTGAGGAAGACTGAATGGTTGTTGCCATCAAGTTCCCTTGTGCCGGGTAGGAGGGGTTATTTTACTGGGTTCTTTAGTGGTGTGGGACTATGGCCACATGGTATACAACAGATAGGGACTATTTAGGGTCGCGGGGGCAAAATCTTACAAGGGGGCAGAGTTTGAATCTTATCTAAAAGCGTAATGGTTCCCGGTATCTATGACGTTTAAGATATTAGACGACGAGCCATACAACTTAGATCATATTGCAACACTACTCCCCCTCTTGTGCAAGCCCCCATTCGCATGTCAAGAAAACGAGCCAAAGATGCTCATCGGGGCAAAATAAACAAGAGGGCAAAACAAAATAGACAGATCTAATTCAGGGCGTGACTTGAATGCAGGACCTTTCAAAGCCACCTGGTTGGTACCATGTAAGGCACCGAAAGCTCTAACAGCCTAAACTTTTAGGAAATAGCAACAAGTTATATCATGCTTTAGCGTGATACTGAAAATGGCCCAACAATGTATATCATGCTTTAACATTCTGCACAACACGTGCAAGTGGTTTAGAACCTTTGAAAGATTTCCTCTTTGGGCGAACTTTGTTGATATTTCTGACGGTCTATGGTTTGTTCATGCCTTAATAAGGTGGTTATATTTTGTTGTAATCAATTTCTTTTGTTTTTTTCATCTGCTGTTGCAATTCTGTTTTCTGGTCAATGTGAGACCTAAATTCACCTCTCCACCCCTACCCAGAGGCTAGAGCAATTATTTATAAGTGTAGCTTCCTCTTTATAGGTGGCACGAACTGGACGCGTGGCGTTGATACGTGAATCAGGGGTAGATTCCAGATATCTCCGTGGATATTCTTATCCATTGTAATTTCTGGTCGGTAAGCTTTTTGCTATGTTTGACGTGTGAATTTGAATATTGCCATGGCAATAATAGGGGTAAGAAATATTCCGGCCTTAAAGCCTCGCTATGCAGCTTGAAATTTGTTTCAGGTGTGCTCAGTATTGTAGTTGTTTCAAATTTTGAATCTTCGAGCAAATGCAATGCACAACCTTTTTATCACAATTTCGGTTTTCCTTTTTGTTTTTGTGGAGGGAATCTAAGGCGTGGATAAATTGTTCGACTGATGCAAAATTTATGATCTCATGTCGAGTAAGCATGCTTGTGAAATTGCCAAGAGATGATGCAAATTCATTACTACATATTTCTCATGGTTCGGGGAGAGCGCTTGAGCAGAAAGTTTAAGAGGAAAGATATTGGTGTCACACATTGGGAGAAAAAAGGTGATGATACTTCCCCTTCTTCTGTTGCAAAATTCAGAATGAGTATAAAGTAGAAGTTTTCTTTTCAAAAACTAATCTCCCCACAATCTCATTTATGGTATTAAGTGATCGCCAGAATATATTTCACAAGATCAAAATGGAAACTGATCAAGTTGGAGTACTCGAAGAAAATCGAACCTTTCTGGTAGTTCTCAAAATATATTGCTTGGGCCTAGTTTCTGTGTTATTGGGTGGATAATCTTCTCTGACACAACATTTTTGACATAGTAACTTTAGCGATGAAAGTTAAAAAAAAAAAAAAAAAAAAAAAAGGTTTGTTGCTAGTACTGTAATTCATATTTGCAATCCCTTGTCGCTTAAATGTAGTTAGCGACATGTTTTATTGCGGTAGAGGTGGTGTACAAAAAAGCATATTAGTCCTATTCCATTACTAGATCTAATCTCTCCCTCCTTGGGGTCACAATTAAGTAGGACTGTATATGAACCGAGTTCGAGCCGAATAGATGTATATTCAAATTTGTTTGTTTAGTTTCAGGCCGTGTTCGTATTTGTTTAATCTTCAAAATTTTGTTTGAACTCGTTCGCGGTTCGTTTAACAGAACTCGTGTTCGGCTCGAGTTCGTTCGTTTATTTATACGAACCGTACTCGAACTTGAAAATTCG
This sequence comes from Escallonia rubra, assembly GCA_033065855.1. Lineage (NCBI taxonomy): Eukaryota > Viridiplantae > Streptophyta > Magnoliopsida > Escalloniales > Escalloniaceae > Escallonia > Escallonia rubra. The sequence goes on along the minus strand of JAVXUO010000325.1, from coordinate 58,996 downwards.
TGTTCTCGTTCAAAACAATTACTTCAAAATAGAACTAGACTCTACTTGATCCAATTGTCTAAGTGATTTTAGGGATTTTAAGTTGAAACTAATTTATACTATAATTAAGTTATACGACTTTTGAGTTTTGAACATATTATAATTAAGTTATTATTCAGATGAGATGTTCACGAACACATTCGTAAACACTTTGAAATGTTCATGCTCGGTTCGTTTAATAAACGAGAACAAATATTTTGTTCATGTTCGGTTCGTATATTATACAAACAAACATGAACGAGTTCTTTGGGGAACGAACCATGAGCAGTTCATGAACAACTTGATTCATTTATAGCCCTACAATTAAGGGTATGCGCCGCTTTTTATCACAGCTTAATAGAATTCTAAAATCATTAAGCTATCTCATAACCTTATTCCTAACTAATAAGTTCTATTAACACCATTAAATAAGTGCAACTGCACTCTAGTTCCGGAAATATGTTCTATGCCCTTAATACTAGTTATCTTCAAGCTATCGCTACACAAGATATTTTCCAACATCTTGAAATCAATTAAGAACCCATTCGTGATTTATTCTAAGAAACAGTTTTTGGATTTAAGATAGAAATTTTTTTTGAACACACTTTTCATCAAATATAAGCAGAATCAGTACCCGCTTGACGGAAGTTGTAAATTTTTTTGTTAAAAGTTGTGAAAACAGTTTTAATGTGACAAAATGACCAACAAGAGCATTAAAAGAGAAAAAAATTCTGTTATTATTTAACATCTGCAAAATGCTTCATATTATATAACCAAACTATACAATGTGGTCTCTTACCCTTTTCTATCATTATAGCCCCTGTAGATATTTATAAAAATGATTAGTGAAAAAGTTCAACTTGACGATAGTTAAGTTTGGAAGAAGTATAAATGACCAAATTATAATGTTTATGAGTAGATCTATTCGTACGCATTCTTACAATAATCCTCTTGGATGCATGCAGCAGAGATTAGTGAAAATAAATATTTTTAAAACAACAATTGATGTCCTCTTGTCAATAATGTGACGGTAATCTAGTACTTTTCTTGGACAAATATGTTTCTCCAAAAGTTTTTAAAACTAGAAATACTGAGAGTCACTTTAAACACTTTTTCTTCTTTGAGGGGGTGTTTTAAACACTTCTGTGTTTTTTTCCACTATAGCCAACAAACCTGTTTGAAACATGTTTGATCACTTTAGAATCAATCTAAACACCTTCTTAGTGTACTTTCATATTTATGTCTAATCTTTGAGTGCCTAGTTTAAAACCTAGAGCATCTGTTTATTTAGGGCTAATGCTAAAACTGTACCCTAAAAGTATCACCATAATACAATTTAAGTATCCAACATTTCAAATGTGTCAAAGAAGTACCTAAGTTTCAAAAAATGAGTCAAATCAGTCCGATGGCTAATGGATGCTCACATCCCTTAAAAAAATCCAAGGGCAAGACTCTCTCTCTCTCTCTCACACACACACACACGCACGCACGCACGCGCGCACGCGCGCACACTCGTAACCCACATACAAACACGCACACGCGCACACACAATGACACCCACATAGAACCCAAACACATAGAGAACACACGCAAGCACACCACCTCCACTGCTACCAGCTCCATCCCGTTACCCCCGGCGACGCCGACCCCATCTCCGAGCTCCACCTCAAGCGCGACAAGACGCGTGGCCGCTGTAACTCTGGCCGCCGAGAATATTAGGAAGATAATAATATCCAAATAGAAATATTAGCCTCGGTCTTTTTCAATTGTTGGAGTACTTCATCATCTAGTAGGTCTTGGGAAGACAGTGGGTCTGAGGCACCAGGAAGGTTGGCCGCGTGGTAAGCTTGACCAGACCTGATCAGGTGAGACATGGAAGCACTAGATCTGAAAATGCGACCCGTGTGCTCGTCATAATACTGCCCATCCACAATGCAAATTTCTTCTTCCATAAATTCCTCCCATTTGATCACACTAGAAGTATTCTGGTAGGTCAACTTTAGCCAAAATTGTGGGTGCATCTGCAAACTAGTACACTGGCATCATGAGTGCAGAAGGATCTGACACTCGGGAGACACCATCAATCATATTAACCCTATTAGAAGGTAAGGGCCCTTTCCTCACATTCGGCTTGGTGGGTGGAACACTTTGCCTTTGTCAATCAAGTCATGGCTAACATGTCTAAGGGTGATGCATCTTTCCGTTTGGTGGCCTTTTCCTTGATGGTGCCATCCCTCGGGTATAACTGCTGGTCTAAGGGAAGTTGGTAACTTAGTAATCACACCTCTCCACACTAACCATGTGTAGGACATAGAACTGCTGGAAAAGTTGACCAGTACTCTAAACTGATCTAGCTCCTGCGCTCCTCTAAATTCGGCCCTCTGCCCTAACCTAGTTCTCTGAGCCTGCCCCATCCTCTGACTCTGACCACCCTGTTGTGCTGAATAAGAGAACTGCTGACGCTTAACAGCCTTTGAAGCTTTACTTGCCTATTTCTATCCATCTTCTGGCCACCTTGCCATTATTAAAACCTCTTCTTGTTGTCCGACCTGAACTGTTTCAATGCACGTGCCAGATCTACGCACTCCACATAACTCGATAATCAAGCAAAGATCACTCAATCTCTCAAACCAGGCCTGATTCCTCACTCAAAATTTTGGCATTTGTCGGCCTCTAATGGTAGCATCCTATCTGCAAATCTCGCAAGTAGCGAGAACATCATCTCGTACTCATTTACCGTCTCCCGATCCGCCTGAGTTACATTAGCGAACTCTCTCAACATCTGCTCACGGTAACTTTGAGAGAAATACCGGTTGTTGAACAGTTCCTTGAACCGCTCTTAAGTCATCTCAGCCTTCTGTTGAGAAGTCATACTAGTCTCCACCATCTTCCACCACTGGTCGGCCTTACTCCTCAGCTTGTACACTGCAAATTACACCCTTTGCTTCTCATGATATTGGATAGCCCGAAAGATCTTCTCCATCTCAACTATCCAACTCTCTACCTTTGTAGGGTCCACTGATCCACTAAAATTCGAAGCATTCTGCTTGTTAAACTTACTCTGGGTACTACCTCCCTGAGGTTGTAACTGCAGTTGAATAGGGTTTTGCATACCCTGTTGTTGATTAACCAAATTCTGGGCCATGAATGCCAAAATCCGATTCATGGTATTCAAAGCTGCAGTGATGGGCTTCGTTTTGCTGTTGTTGCTCTACATGGGGTACTTCCCTAGCTGGGATCTCCTAACCCCCAGTGCGACCTTCCCGACCCCTAGCTTGGCCTCCGCGACCCCTGGTGCCAGCTCTACGAGTGCGGCCGTACTAAACCAAATAAATTACTATCAGAGTCGTACAAACACATTTCAAAAGGACGATGCAATTTAAAGTTAAACACAGACTCCTTAACTCTACCATCATCCTACCCCACTCTCATTAGCCTAGGTATGAGCCTACAGAATCGTGATACCTATGCTCTGATACCAACCATAACAACCTGAAAATCCAGAGCATTAACACCCAAAACTCTTAGTGAGTTAAAACAAACACTCGATTGATCGATCACTAAATGATACAAATAACCTTGATTATGTTAATGAATTTTAATAAAGGCCAGAGCTTCTAATCAGTGCAATACCTCAATTTATTTGAAATAATTACTCATCAATAAGAAGACCAAATTTAAGCTCGCAACAGAGTAAACTTGACAACGTTGTCCCACACAGGGGGGTTTATCAATCAGAACAGTGATGAACTACCCTAGTTTCTCAGTCATGCTCTAACCCATCCCCAAGCAACCTAGTGGTGAACATTACCTACAGGAGGGGACAAACGAGCGTGAGCTTTTGAGAGCTCAGTAAGGTTGCTCAAGGACCAAAATAAGTGAATTACAAAACGATTCACATAATTAGTGTGATGATAAATATTCAAGGAATTTCAAAATGAATACAGATAGTTCGATGACAATATGGGGAAGAGTATCAACTCAACCCCTTCGATCAGATATAACCAGAAATCACTTCAGATACAATGTAACAAAATCTGATGGTATTAAACATGAGCACATGGTAACTAACAGATGAGGAAAGTCACACATGCAGTGCACAAACATATATAGATATAGACTACATATGCATATTTACAATGGATAGTCCATCAAGGTATTAGCCCATACCAATATAGACCAATTCCTCCAATACACACCAACTCCGGCTAAAACACACCAATGCAGATCTCATGTCATTATATCAAATACAACAATCACTAATTTAATGAATAAATCGATACTCGATTAGTAATGAATAATGAACATCAATAAGAATTTTTAATGAATGCTTAAGGCTCAAAGCAGGGGTTTAAAGGCAAAAGTACATGCTCATCTCAAACATAACAGAGTTCAAAGAATTTTGATAACAATTCAGAATAAAATTTCATGAAATCAAATCCGAGAAAATAGGTTTCAGATATAAATCCCTCACCTCAAACTAAGCTATGCACTACCGTTCAACCTTGTTCAAAATTCTTGAATTAACCTAAATTGGCAAATTACTTATCAGAACAAAATTTAGACACATAACACTATGAGCCAATACCAATTTCTTAAACGTTGTTCACTCTGACACCCTCAACACAACCTAAATCGAATCGGGTCTCACGTGCGGTCAAACTAGTCGAAAAACCCAACACACTCCTCAAGGCTTAATAATAACTCAGAATCGATAATACATTTTCATAAAACAATTTTATGGCTTAAAACAGCATATAAAGTAAAATTATAAATTTCTCAATTTTTGAATTAAAAATAATTTTTTTAAATGCAATAAAAGCCTATAAACAACCATAACTGTCTCTAGCTGAAAAAAGTGCCATAAATTAGGTAAAAACTTGAATATATATATAGAAATTATTGATACTAAGATGAAAATTTAAAAGGTATCAAAACTATTTTTATATTATTTGTTTTGCTAAATCCAATGCGATTTGCTAATAAGGCCAAATCAACTCTAAAATTTATCAAACTTAAATTGGGACTTCTTTTTACTATAAAAATATTACTATAATTTTTTCAGAACTTATCATGGATTTTAAAGACTCCAAACGAATTTTACAAATCTGAACTTATAGAAAATATTAAAAGTACAAACGATTTCAGAAAATTATGAAATATTGCCACAAATTCTAAAATAGCCTAAGGTATCCTACTGTGAAACTTTACATGCTAACGATCATTGTGCACTACCCAAAGCACGCGCCGAACATAACGTTAACCAGTGGTACACCTGTGCAAGCACACAGAACCACCTAATCTGCATATACCCAATACCCTCTTCATATTCTTCTATTCTTCATTATCTACAACACTCCCAGTACACCCACATGTTAGACACTACCACACACACACACACACATTCTCTGCAACACTCCCATAACACTCCCAGTACACTCACATGTTAGACACCTACCACACACACACACACACACACACACACACACCATACATACCCACACACATATTCACTCATGCATTCATCACCCACACAATACACACCCACACAAACTCACCCACGCATGTGCGCGCATACACACACATAAAAGCACACACTCACTAGACACCCCAACCTATATTCACACATATAAGCACACATAACACACACACACAACTCACACAATTCACACAAAAATACTGCCTTGCGGCAGTACCGTCCCTGTCCCTTACACATATTCACATACATACATATACGTACACAAACACACAAAACACACACGCACGTAGAAGCTGTCTCCTTTCACACACATAAACAACATGCTCATCACAACCTCCTCACTCTCATAACCCCTGCATCATCACTGCCATAACAGCCCATGCACGACCCTCGCGCAACCACCCAGCAACCCTGAAACCCCATGCATAACACCAAAACCCCCCTTCTTACACAACATGTACACCCCAGGAACACCCTCTTACAGCGTCCATAAAAAACAATGATAATTTGAGAGAAAAAGAATAGAAGACTCACCGAAAAATTCCACTTGATTGCTAGAATTTTTTCTTCACTCCCCTTCTCTCTATCTCTCTTTCTTTCTCTCTACCATATATCAGAAGAAAAAGAAGAGAATAACAGCTTCAGTAAAATTTATAGATTTCAAGCATTTCACCATATTGTAAGATTTCAAATTATAACCTAGGATTCCATAATCCAACTGATGTCATTACGCAACCTCAAAATAGTTAAACTTAGCTAGTACGACGCTCAGTGAACTATATTTACTCCACTTCAAACTAAACCAATTAAATAAGTTTCTAATTATCATGCTTCTGCTATGCTTTTCAGATAACATGCCAAGCTGTACTTCTCACACAATTTACTTAGTAGTAGGAAGCTTAACTTTAAGCCTATGATGTACTAAGGTATTGAGCAATTATCTCATATGATTTTCACTCTAAAGGATCCCACATGGAGTTCTAACTATAACTCTTATCAGCCTAGTCACGAGTATACAGAATCATATACCTCTCAACACTGCACCACAATTCACGCCTATGAAAATCTAACCGTAAAATTTTTCATGTGAAATTTTAACGCTTAGCTCAAACATATTAGATCGCCACTTATACTCCTCTAGTCGCCAACTTTAAAAGACCCCTTCACCTTTCTAAAGTCTCAAATATTTCACTTAAAAAAAATATACTCTTAACTCCGTGGCTCAAATCATAATCATTCTATAAACATATATTGCATATTTTTTTTTGGCTCTAAAAGGATAAAATACTTAATTCCGTAAAAAATGGTGAGCAACTAGTTCTAGTCCTCAATTACATCCTTTTATCCAATGGTACTTCACACCTCGAAGTTAGATAAAGTCATGCACGCCAATCAATGTAGGACCCTGGGCTATAGCTAAAACCCAAAATGCACGCTCAAAATATCATTACTCATAACCTTAACTCATCTCCCCCATAGTCCAATATATGCACATAACTTATACCTAGTGAAATGAGGATATAAGCTCCAAAGCCAAATTCTCGTGTGCATTCACAGCAAAGTCAACCCAGTGGCTCTATGCTCTCAGACAAAATTTTGCTTGTCTCAATTGCGCATTTCAATTCAAAGTACTACTATTCTACGAAACCTTGTTTTAAAAACTTATAAACTCAGAAACCTCACTATAACATAATTTTTTTTTCACTTAGCGCTCTAACGGTTGCAACTAAGAGTTACGAACTAAGAGCTAAGAGCTCCAAGTTACAAGCTACAAGCTCCAAGAAACTTCAATTAACCACAACCTTACATTATCTTTATCTAGCTATTATGTTAATGTTGTTCTACAACCTTGATTAGGTTTTGGCAACTAGAAGCATATCTCTCCAGCTTCACCCAATGAAAATGAGTCTTCCTAATGATATCAATAACCTTCGAAACATAAGTCACAATCACCAATAGCAAAGAAACTTCCTAAAGAAACTTCACCAATAAAATTTGGATCATCACTTAGGGTTCTATAACCTAACCAGCGAAATCATTACTTAAACGCTAATATCCCAAGAGTGTAATGCTCTGATACCATTTCTGTGACGACCCAAACCCACGGGTAGGTCTGTGAGCTAGACACGTGACCGGCCGTAGACCCAATGGACTCCAACCAAGGGCTCTACCAGGCCTTACTACGACCTGTGCACATGCTTATAATTTCTCAATAAATCTCCAATGACATTCTTTATTTAACAACTAACATAGATCATTTTAAATGTGGTGAAGATCTACGCTCCGAAAAAAAATCTCAAATTACAAATTTAATACTAGCATACCACCTAATAATTTATTAAATAATTTGAGAGGACTACAACTCCGATAGCAGTCGCCTACCATAATCCTCGTGTCATTCATCAATGCCGGTTCCATCTAGATCATCGCCTGAAAAATATTTAAAAGAGTGAGCTTGGGGCCCAGTATGTATACATACCATATCCCTAAAATAGGTTTTGAGATTTATAAAACATGCCATGGTTTCTTTGATTTAAAACTGGTAAACATTTTCACAGGAGATACCATACAAATATATATACTTTATAAAAGCAATTCATCAAAGATTCTCAAAACCGGAGTATGACATCAATAAGGCTCATTAACAACTATCACAGTTCATCATAACTTAGGTATGTTGTGGTGACCGTACATTTCCTCCTGACTAGGTCCCACAATCCCTACTCCACCCGGGATAAATATTATTCGGTCAGGATATGCGCCCCCCGACTAGGGCCCACAATCTCTCCTTCATCCGGGATACATATTATTATGGACGCAAGGCCGAACCACGAGTAACAGTACTGTGCGTGAACGTATCATCTCGTTGACCAGGACCCAACAATCCAACTTTTCCCTGTGGATATGTGGCGCAACAACCAAGCCAGAAACACCGTCTCATTCAACATAAGCCAACTTTAAAACACTACTCATAGAAACATTCCATGCCATTTTTGATGCATTTTCTCATCAACCAATTTACACAAAAGCAGTAGCATCATGTGAAAGGCTTCAAAACTTCTAATTGGAACAAATCATTTATACATATATACATAGATAGAAAATAGGGTATACAGAGGAATATGGCAGGAGTACTTACCTAGATAGCTAAGCGGTTCTGGTTCTTTTTCCCAAACCTGCCCTAGCTCTTGTCTATCGAAACCTAAATAATAAACATATGTTATTTATTGCCGCTCAATCATGCGTAGGTGCTAAATTTCTCTCAAAGTGAGCAAAATTACCAAAATACTCCTAGACTTATGTAAAATTATCAAATTACCCTGATGCCTAACGTACCGTTTACACACCCAATATAACTCAAAACGCCCTTTTAAACAACTAGGTGGGTTTTCCAGACAAAAATGGCCTTTATGGGAATTCTCCATTCGGAACACTAAACCGTTCCTTAAATTGAGTGCTAAGGTTCCTATTCCAAAGTATATCCAAACGGCACCAAAATATCACAAAATTTTAGATGCTCAAGCATCTCAGTATGTTTAGATCACTGTAAAATTTCTGGATAAAAATAATTTTGTTTATTATATCAAAGAGTTCAAAAGCCTATTTTCAAAATAAGATTATTTCAGGAATTTTGCATGCCTAGAAAAATTCCATAAATTTCTACATCGAAGGTTTCACAAAAATAAGGCTTGTTTCAGTTTTGCACTTTGCCCAAATATGCACAGAAATGGCTTAAAAAGTCTCGGGAAATGGAATAATCTATAATTCTAGAAACAGCATTTTTTCAACAAGCCCTAGTTTTGGACATTGACCATTTTGAGCCTGAAACGTGATGAATCTTAGAAATATCAAAACTACAAAGTTAAAGTATACTTTCAAAGGTTTTAAAAAATATAAGGGTCACAAAAATCCAATGTGTAATGACTTCTCTACAGTAAATCAAAGTGACTGATCAAAGTAGCACATCTCTGTGCAAACCAGTTTTGTTCGATGGTTATTTTGGAGTAGAAAAACTATGAATATCAGAAAATTAAAACTAAAAAGTTAAAGAGGACTTTATGAGGTTTCTAGAAATATAAATTGCACAAAAATACCATGATTAATTAATTTTCTATGACAAATCAAAGTGATTGCCAGAAACCGAAAATTCTGGACTTCTACAGTGAATTGAATTTAAGGTTGTTTTTCAATGTGAAAACGTGGAATTATGAGAAAACTCAAAACCAAAAAGTTGAATAGGACACGATGAGGTTTTCATAAAGTGTAAAATCATCTAAATTGGATTTGAAATCAAGTAGATATGACAAAAAGAATAACCCACTCTTATACTTCTCTATAACAACCTTCTTCTCAAACACACCCACAAAAGCTACCAATTTCACAACAAAAACATATATAACATCCAAATTCATGGCTAAACTAAAGAAAGAGTTTAGGGATTTCATTACATTGAATTTCTCTTTGCCCTAGCTTGGATTTACCCTATCTTCTTTCTCCCTTTTCATGTAAAACAAGGACTGACAGATCTGCTAGGACGACTACCCTCTTAAGACTTCCTTTATATATGGTTGCCCTAGGTTGGAATAGTTCTAAAGACCCCCCACACTTAGCTAGTGGTCTCATCTCACTCACATTCCTTTTAAAAGACCACAATAGTCTTAGATTAAGGTTAAAAATAAAAATATCATCGACTAATGAAACGTTCAGGGCATTACATTCTTTCCATCTCATTAACTTGCAAGCTTAAAAGCATTATTAATGGTCGCTAAAGGTCACAATCAATACCGTTGGTGATAATCGTCGCTAAAGACCCCAATTAATGTATATTTCCACAACTGCCACTAAAGGAATAACTAAAATTCAAAGATTCACCGTAAACTGTATTCTAGGTGCGGGGTATTACACTAGGGGTCATCGATTCGAAGAATGGGCGTGTATGCGAAAATAACTTGGTTGCACGTGCCATAATGGGAGCATCCCTATCCTCTTCTATGCATGCACAGAGAGTGAACTCGCAGGAGGAGTTAGACCCAGATTACATTTCTCGTGTTGCAGATGCTGTGGCTAAATACATGTCTTCTCGTCAGGTACAAATATGTTCATATTTATGAAGTCAATCTTTATTTAATTGGTTAGGTGTTAATATACAGTTACTAATGAGTGTCGTGTATGTTCTTTTAATAGAGGGAAATGCTTCCCAACCCGATTTCGATGAAGCGACTGAGTGAAGACATGGAGGACAAAGAGTAGGATCCGGATGCCGCTTTGGACAATGATTGAGCCAAACATGTTTTTTCCCCTCTCGTCTTGGATATTTAGTCCCCTCCTTGGATATTTTAGCCCCTTCCTCTCTCGGTCCCTTATGACTTCAGACATGTTATTTTATGCATTTGTCTCCTTAGTTGGGGGGGGGGGGGGGATTTATGTGCATTATTTGTGACATTGTATATAGTTGTTTTCAAGTAGATGAAAATATGAGATCATTGTGGATGTCTTGATTAGGGTTAATTAATTGTTGATGGATTCAGTTGATTGTGGGTCGATCTAAATGTTTGGTTCGAGTTAAATTACACTAAGCGAGTTTGGTTATTGATAAAGTAAAATTTTTTTTTTCAAAATAAATTTCTTACTTTTATCGACGGAATTTAGCGACCAATATTCCGTCGCCAAAAGTACAAAGAAAAAAAAAGACTAGGATGCCATTTTCAAGGACGGATATTCTGCCGCTAAAACTCCTTTTGAATTATTATCAACAAACTTCTAGAGATGGTTTGTCTGTCGCTAAAAGCCCGACTGTAGCGACAAACTTTTAGTGACGAATATTGCGTCTCTAAAAGCCTTTTGAAACCGAATTTTGAGAAAAAAATTGCAAAATACCAAAAATAGCTTTAGCATGTAATATTCGATCGCTAAAAATAAGCAATTCTGTCCGTAGAAGTTCAATTTTTACCGACAAAGCTCCTAATTCCATTGCTAATCTTTTAGCGACAAGGTTTTTACCAATGGAATTTTACCGACGAATGATCAGTCGATAAAAGTCTTTGCCGACATAATAACCACCTTTAGCGACGAAAAATTCCGTCGCTTTTGTCTTTTAGTGTTACTTCTTGTTCCCAACCTATTCTGGTCGTACCCAAAGGCCCACTGTGGTCCCATTTTGCATGACACGTCCGCACAAGCAATAGTCATTTTCAACGCTCACAACCGGTCAAAGCATGCACGCTCAACTCACGTGCACTTCTCACTTTCGTCACGTTACTTCGTCACTAAGAAGCTCATTTTCGTACGAAGTCTTATCACGCTTCGACCGTCGCCCGTCGATGCGCCATGGCACTTGCCCAAGGAGGTTGGCCTTGGCCTCCCCCTTGGGGTCGGCCTCGACCTCGCCATTAGGGTCGGCCTCAGCCTCCCCATTGAGGTCGGCCTCGGCCTCCCCTTGAGGTTGGCCTTGGCCTTCCCCGAAGGGTTGGCCTTTGGCCTCCATCCTTAGCACATTCACTTCTCTTCAAGGGACCATACATAACTCCGCGACCCCCGTCGCTCAGACACAACTCCGTGACCCCGTCGCCCGGACACAACTCCGCGACCCCCTGCGACCCCGTCGCCTGGATACAACTCCGCGACCCCCGTCGCCCGGACACAACTCCGTGACCCCGTCGCCGGCGTCCGGGCGTCGCACTTCAACACTCCGCCGCGCCCGTGCGCCGCGCCGTTGATACAGCCGTGCCCCCAGGCTCTCTGTCACACTACCGTGCCCCCGGCACCTCACTCACTTCATCGCGCCCATGCGCCACAATCATGTTACATGCCCCCGGGCACCACACTTATTCACTACACCATGCGTACCTTGCCTTGGTCGTGGAACATACTTCGACCCACTCTCCGGAGTGTGCAACATCCTGCGGGGATAGGCGACTCCTCCGGGACACTATCTTTTCCAAGGAGCTCTTCAACTCCCCTTCCGCCAGGTAGACGGCTCCTCCGCGATGCTACCTCGGCCAGTCGGGTAGACGGCTCCTCCGGGATGCTACCTTGACATGCTCCGAGTGCTCCAGCACAAGGACTCACCCGCGGGGATAGGCGACTCCTCCGGGACAGTATCTCTGCCAGGGAGCTCTTTAACTCCCTTTCCGCCAGGTAGACGGCTCCTCCGGGATGCTACCTTGACTCGCTCCGAGTGCTCCGGCACAAGGACCCACCTGCGGGGATAGGCGACTCCTACGGGATACTATCTCTGCCAGGGAGCTCTTCAACTCCCCTTCCGCCAGGTAGACGGCTCCTCCGGGATGCTACTTTGACTCGCTCCAAGTGCTCCGGCATAAGGACTCACCCGCGGGGATATGCGACTCCTCCAGGACACTATCTTTGCCAGGGAGCTCTAAGTGTTCTGGCACGAAGACTCCTCTTTTGCCAAGTAGACGGCTCCTCTGGGATGCGACCTTGGCCGGCCAGGTAGACGGCTCCTTCGGGATGCTACCTCGGCCTGCGGAATAGGCGATTCCTCCGGGACACTATCTCCGTCAGGGTGCCTGCGTGACCAGCCTACATGCTCCGGTACTTGGGGCTTGCATCGGCACCCCTAGGGACTTTGACCCCCGGGTCACTCCGAGACGGGAGTAGGTCTTCGGAGGGCATCGCGCCTAGTTCACCTGGCAGTTGGGCGTCGGGTCTTCCCCACTGTTGCCAGGCCTGTGGGACTCCGCAAGGGCTTGGATTGGAGGCTAGATCAAGGGGGTTCTCTGGCCACACCGACGTTGTGGGAGCCAGGCTTTCCAGACAGACAGAGCGACGCTGTGCGGGGTAGGCCGGTTGAATATGCGATCCGACAGTCTGTGGAGCATCGACACCCGTGGACCCCCCAGTGGTGTGTCACTCCTGGGGAGTGCCACGTGTTGGTTAATGACATCATCATCTCAATCTCTATAAATAGAGGTCTCGAGAATTCATTTGGGACGAAACATTGACGGAAGACTCTCATATTTTCACTTTCTCACTCTAGAATCCTAGAGAGAGAAACGTACAGGACCTTGACTCTGGACCTAAGCATCGGACTGTGACTGTCGTCGTATATTCATCCTGCGCCATCGCCCTCGCAGTACTGCCACCCTCAGGCTCTGTCTGGAAAGCCCTTGGTCTCTGCCCTTGTTCCACCCTCGCTGTGTCCTACATCAACATACTTGGAAGCTGACTCGGACTGCAGCCTTTGTGACACTTCCACGTAGGTACGAACCCATTTTCCTTGGCATCACTTCCACGATTTGGAAATACGATGTCAATATAACTGAAAAACCGTAGGTCAATGCATCAACAATGCTGCAAAATGTTCCAATAAGTCCTAAAAAGTATCCGTTAAGTTCTAACCTTCCAAGTTACTTCCAACGAGTTCAATAGCTCGGATGATTTCCACAAAGGCTCCAATGATTTCAGTAATATTTTAGATGAATTCAATACCCTTCAGAATAGTTTGAAAAAACAATAAAAATGGTTCAAGCAAATAAAAAGATTTACTTTTATAAAGAGACAGAGAAGAGATGAGCCATTGAGGTATAAGGTAACAAGTGTTGTAACAGACAAGTTAAACAAGTTTCAGAAAATAAGATCATGATATCTATCTCGTCCAACTGAGTTAGCCAACGTTCCAATCCACGCAAGTAAGTTAGAAAAGTCACTGTCACTTTAAAATGGCTCATGAGATTTAAACATGTCAAACACCAAAAGGTTGCCTAGACAATATTTGCAAATGGGTTACACCAATCTAACTGGCTACACGCTAGTGGGTGACACACAAATGTTACGAGAAGTCACGTGGCATAAACGTAAATACCCATTTACAAAGAAAATCAAACGTTGTAAATTTTTGAATACTCAAATCAATTTCGATTAAAGAAGACTGAGGCCCTGTTTGTTTCATGGAAATCATTTTCTAGAAAATGTTTTCCAAATTTTTCGGTGTTAGGTGCGTACATAAGATTTTCTTGTGGAAAATAATTTTCGATCACACTTATTTTGAAGAACAAAATGTTGAAATACCACTTATCGATTAAAACTCGGTAAGTTGTTTTTCGGTTTGTTGAACACATACACACACCCCTAGCCACTCACACGCACACACCCATGCACACACCCACGCACACACCCATACACACACATACAGACCTGCCTACCCACCCACACCCCACACACACACACACCTTGCCACACCCACACCCCCTCACGCACGCCCCCCCCCCACCCACCCTCCACACCGCGCCCATACACCCACACCCACCCCCCATCCGCACACACACACAAACCCACACCTTTCACCCCCACATAATGACACCATGCCTGCCCCTACCCATACCCACCCCCACACCCACGCACCCATACCCACACGTGCACACACACCCCTAGTCCCCACCCCAGCCCCTACCCCTGACCCCTAATCCGCACACAACCAAATCGTCATGCTTACCCACACTCACTTACCCCTCACCCACAGACCCACATGCACACACCCACATTCACCCATGCGTGTGCGCGCACACGCACGTACACACACACACACACATCGACGCCCAAATAGCAAAAAATGTAGTTCTTAAAAATATTTTCAAAAGCTATTATTTTCTGGAGAGTAAGCATTTTCTGTGAAACAAATAAGGCCTGAAATGCAAGTTTAATGCCTAGAAAATTAAATAGACAAATTAAGTTTACAATGTGCCCTTAGGGTCGATTGTGTCACAAAATTAGCCTTGAAAGTAGTTTAATTTTGAAATTGGACCTTAAGAATTATAAATCTGCTGTTCGGACAGTTTCTTTTAGAATTGTAATTAAAATTTAAACCCAATTCCAAGAAATTATGTATATTGTAAGGTCCACGGTTCAATTCTTAAGGCCTAACCTCAAACTTACAATTTCGACCCATTATATTTTGTCACTGGTTCTGTCTCTCCCCTCACAATCAATGCTCAATGTTTTTCTCTCTGTTCTCTCTTCTGATTCAACCTTGCCATGACAATTCTACTCTTCCTTCTCTCTTATCTTTGATTCAACCTTTCCATGGCAACGACAACAAGTTTGCAGATTTTGCAGCAACAATATACTAATTTGACCCTGATAACAGCAAATATCTGCTATTTAACGACAACAACTTTTACTCTTTTGGTCGGTGGCAACAATGATCGAGATTTCTGACAGTAGCTACGACGATCTGAGGTTCTGACAACAGTGACGACGATTTGGGGGTCTGACGACAGTGATGGATCTAGGGTTCGCACAACAATGACGGCAGTTTTGACGACGATAACAACGTTAAGGTGATGGCTGGGTTCGTCTCGATAAACGTTGTTATTGATTTGAATTTTTAGTTTGGGTCAAAGATAGTTGAGTAAACGATCTCTCGGTAATATGGATTCACTTGTTCTGATTTGTTTGCCAATTGATAGAACTTGTTGCCAAATTTGGTAACAAATTTGTCCAAAATTAATGAAGTATCAGTTTCATATCCCAAGTGCTTATTCTTGGTGTCTCTAGCCCGTACAAGAAATTGATTTCTATGTAGGCATATCAGGTGTTCATGTCTCTATGTAAGTCTACATATACCAACATTTATTTTGGGGGGTAGTTTATTGCATATAACTAATAGAATAAACTTTCGCTGCTGACCGGGTAGCAGCGAGTTCCTGCTACCTGCCACGTGGCAGCTTCTTAATGGTCCACGTGTGTGTCCTCAATCTTCATTCCTCGCGAGCAGATGGCTTTAGATGACGGCTTGTTGCCGTCAAGCGGCAAGTCCCTACGTTAACGGCTGATTGTGGGTGATTAACAAGTTGTTAATCACAAATGGGTCTCCCTCTCTCTCTCTCTCTCTCTCCCTCTCTCTCAGCGAACAATCTGTGTAGATGCTGCACACATAATAACACAGGATTGTTCACGATCACTTGTTCTCCGGGGGGGCGAGCTGGTCGACGGGATTGTTCACTTGTTCGACAGAATTTGTGTCGCAGAAGTACTCGGAAGGGAGGCCGCGACCGTGGTTAGGCAGATTGCGAGCGGCGCTGCACAGGGCCAATATTCTTCAGTCGTGGTATTGAAGCTTGAGAACTGAAGCTGCAAACGGCTTGGTTTAATCACCTAAAATCAAACGGCTAGTTCACAGGGACTTGAACCTGAGAACAGGCGTGGTGACTTTCATTGTTGTTGCTAACGAAGGTACTCTCTCTCTCTCTCTCATGCATGTAATCTAATACATCATTCATACTCCGTACGTCCAATGCACAAACCGTCAATCTATCAGACAAAAAACTCATCTGATAGCTTCAATAACTTGCATGGAACATGCTTTTGGTAATTTCTTTACTTGTCGTAATGTGAACATTCAAATATCTAATGCTGCCTCTTTCTTTATTTTTGCTGCTGGGTGGACTCTTCATCGTAAGCACGATCACATCCTGTACCTCACGTTTACCACTTATAGTTGTTACGAGTGGCTGAGAAATAAAAAGTACACCTTAGGGGTTGCCTGGTTTAGTACCACAAAAGAGGTGTTCCCTCATACGTAGGTTATTAATTTTATTGGTGCAACATCATATTTTGTATACACCATAAGTTGTAACAGATTGTGCATCAATTTGCAAATTAGTTTTTTTAATGTTTCAAACCATTCATCTTTTACTGCTTTGGTTGCACTTGGATGATACGTGGGCAGTGTCTTTCAATAAGCCAAGCACATTTGTTACCTTTGATGTAAAAGAAGTTTGTATTAAAGAGCCAGTGTTTTAGTTTTTAACCAGGGGTGTATGTGATCTGATACGTAAATCCATGACCGGTTTTCATCCACATTTAGTATTAGATTGTTGTATGTTTTTGTTAGACTATACTACCTAATAGACCTATTATTTGAATATTGTTCTCTGCTTTTGTTTCCTGAGTGTGTTATTTCATGCACTTAGGGTTTCATAAAAGCAAGGGACGATAGATTAGACCCACCATTTGACTGGAAAATGTGTGTGATATGAGTATAGATGTGCTTAGAAATTGAAAAGGGATCCTATGGAAACTGGAAAGGTAGCAGCCAACATGAAGTAATTTGACATTTTTGAACTTTTATACATTCACAAGCTATTTTTTGTTCGATTACATTGATGACAAGAACTTAGCTTGACTCTAGGAATACCTTTTCACCTAGAGAAGTTACCGCTATTTTTTCCCTCACTTATAGTGAATTCACGCAATATGGACCAACAAGCCGATGCCAACGAGCAAGAGGTAGATGATGTATGCATTTTGCAGTCAAGACATTTTAATGTGCATGGAGGGAATGCTCATGAAGTACCAAAACATGGAATGGAATTTGATTCGGAACAACATGCTTTTGATTATTATAGTGAGTATGCTCATCAGGTTGGTTTTAGTGTAAGAAAGCATCACGTTAAGAAAAGGGATGGAATCGTGACAAGGAGAACTTTATGTTGTTCAAAACAAGGTGAACGGGGTATTGATAAACGACGAGTAAATGTGGTATATCATCGTCCCGTTTCAAGAGTAGGTTGTAAAGCACATATGAGCATTCTACTCCAAAAGGATACAAAATTTAAGGTGATATCTTTCGATGCAGAGCATAATCATGCTTTTGCCCCGTCGCCTTCAAAGCACATGTTAAGGTCAAAAAGAAGACTTTCATTTAGTCAAACAGCTTTGGCAACCGATGTTATTAAGGTAGGAGTATCAGTTAAAAAGACTTTTCGTATACTAAGTCGGCAAGTTGGAGGTCGTGAACACGTTGGTTTTTTAGATGTGGATTATGCAAATTATCTCTATCGAACACGAGCGACCGAAATGCAAAAAGGAGATGCTGGTGCTTTGTTAGAGTATTTTCAGAAGATGAAGTTACACGACCCCTCTTTTTCTTATTCGATACAACTTGATGAGAATGACCTAATAACAAATATTTTTTGGGCAGATTCAAGGTCAGTTGTAGATTATAAGCATTTTGGAGATGTTGTATGCTTTGACACAACCTATCGAACTAATGATTATGGTCGTCCGTTTGCTCCATTTCTTGGTGTTAATCATCATAAACAAACGGTTATCTTTGGTGCTGCACTGCTTTATGATGAAACTGCAGAGTCATTCAAGTGGTTATTTAGGACATTTCTTGGTGCAATGTCTCAAAAACAACCAAAGACAATTCTCACCGATCAATCTGCTGCGATGGCAAATGCAATTGCAGAAGTGTTCCATGAATGCAATCATCGTTTATGTGTGTGGCACATCTATCAGAATGCGGCCAAACATTTAAGTCACGTATTTCATGCTTCTAAGGACTTTGCATCTGATCTTAGTTCTTGTGTATATGATTATGAGGATGAAGATGAGTGGATAGTTGCATGGAATCAAATGATCAAGACGTACTCTCTCCAAGACAATGATTGGTTGAAAGGAATCTTTGAGTTAAGAGAGAAATGGGCTATGGTTTATGGTCGACATATGTTTACTGCCGATATGAAAAGCACACAAAGAAGCGAGTCTATGAATCATGTCTTAAAGCAATATTTAGATCCAAGGCATAATTTTTTGCAATTCTTTGAGCAGTATGACTTGTTATTGCAAGATCGACGATATACAGAGTTGAAATCAGAGTTCAAAATGAGGCAAACTAGTCCAGTGCTAATAGCTAATGTTGAGATGCTAAGACATGCTGTTGAGGTATATACTCCTAAGATGTTCAATATGTTTCAATATGAGTATACAAAGGCTTGGGATTACAGTATTCATAAAGTTAGCAAGTCTGAAAACGTTTCGGATTACAAAGTTGTTTTTGGTGGTAAGGGAAGAGAACATCTTGTAAAATTTGAAGCCGAGACAACTACTGTGCAATGTAGTTGTATGAAAGTTAACTTTGTTGGCATTTTATGTCGTCATGCTTTAAAAGTTCTTGATAAGAAAAACATCAAGAGGATACCACCTCAATATATATTGAAAAGATGGACGAAAGATGCAAAGGATGCAATAGTAAGTGATTACCGTGGTGCTCAGGTTCAAGGCAAATCTCAAGAATCTATTGGAAAGCGGTATTCTTATTTAAGTCATGATTTTCAAGAACTGGTCACACTTGCAGCAGAGAACGAAGAAATGTACATATATGCGCATCAGAACTTAAGTAAATTGCTCAAGGATTTGGAAGAAATGAAGAAAACTTATTGCTGTAGTACTTTGGATCCAGATACTAATACACAAGATGATCTTCTTAAAAATGTGCCCCAACTAAATGATGGTGTCGTGTCACAATGCCCCCGGGGGATAAAAAGAAAAGCTACAGTTGGACGTCCACGTAAAAGGTTTAAGGATCCACTTGAGCAATCCAGAAGGCACAAGTCACAGGTAAAAGCTACACAAGTACTATTCTGTCTCTAGGTTCCCAAAAATTGGTTATACATTTTTATCTTTCCATAGTCATATGGTACCTTACAAACATTTTTCTATATGATGTGATGTTTTATAGGGTACCTCCAATAATGGACGAGGCTCGCAACAAAAAGGGCGCAAAATTGGACGACAAAATGAACATCAGGAAGAGCATTCTGAGAAGGAAGATGAGGTGCTTTTTGATTCATTTGTCATCGTATTCTCACAATCTAATTTATAGTGTAGATAAGACTGATTCAACATTTTTGTTTTAGATATCTACTGATGTATACAGTAAAGTAAATGATGAGCATGACATTGCTGATGATACATTGCCCCTTCAAAGTCAGGTAACTACAAATGTTGGCTAAGGTCAATTGTTATATTGTCGTTCTGATAGCCAAATTAGAGCATCTTTTTATTCATTCTTTTCTTGGTGAGTGTTGTTTTTACAGTACCCTCTTATCTCAAGGGAATCACAAGAGCATTCAAATAATTACGTTATACCTTCTATCAATATTAATTCTGGTCCAAAGATATGGGCATGTCATCATATGTCCTTCACTGAGTTGCTTCAGGTAAATATGTGATATACAAGTACTTGTCTTTAAACCTTTGTTGTAACTTTGCTTTGCTTTTCTAGGCATCTTCAATTTCTTATCACACTTTGGAACAACATAACCAAGAGGACAATGACTCAGACAAACAGGACAGAGAAGGCGACGGCTAGAAGAAAACAAAAAAATGACGGGTTGATCCATTCGTTTATATCACTTGTATCCCTCCATTGAAACAATGTTTACGTTATTACTTCTGTTTTTACTCCTCCAAAGGGTTCGAAAAAAAATTAGATTCATCAGTGCTAGTGACCATATGCTTGTTGTGGGTAATTGATTGGCGCAACGCCAAAAATGACTTCGCAAACGTTTGTATTTGCACCTTACCGTGTTTAATTATTAAGCGAATTTGATATAAGTTTCTCATAAGTTTGTTGATATTGATAGAAGTTCCTCAGAAGTTTGTTGATATTGTTAACTATCATGTACATGGATGTGCCACTACATGCTGCAAGCATAGCATGGATGGACGCTTTCCTGGGCCCTTCTTAGGTGGTAGTATTAAAAAAAGTGACGAAAATACAATGAAGTTGCCTCTTGATCAGGTTTATGAACGAAAGGAATACTTGATCATAAAACAACAGAGTATCCTTCATCCAGAGTATCCTTGGTACTACCACTTGGGTACATTTTGCATGCAACGAGTCTTTGCAACCATAATTTGCAAACATCACCACCACCCCCGAGATCCCAATACCATAAATGAATTATACTTTGCTGATCGGTAATTTGCTCCGACGACCGCGAGTAAACAAGAACATTTGGTAAGCAGCTTTGGCCTTTGAGAAACATAAAAGGAGATTAGAGAAGTATAATGACTGGCACATTTTCTTTAGCTCTAGACAAATAGAAAATGAATAAAATTTCGCTGCTGGGTGGAGGAGTTCAATGATCCATCACTAATACAAGTGACTACATCTTCCGTTTCTCATAACATCCATCACAAACTACCACTGGAAAATCTGATGGAAAATGAAAAATATGGGAACCGAATGGGTTGCTGCTGAAGAAAACAAATATACCCAGATGGGAATATTTGTGATCATTGAACTCCTCCACCCAGCTCAGTCCAAAGTCCATAATCTTCAGGAGAGAGTCCTTGCTTTGGCTCAGAAACAGGCAGTTCTCAGGTTCAAGTCCCTGTGAACTAGCCGTTTGATTTTAGGTGATTAAACCAAGCCGTTTGCAGCTTCAGTTCTCAAGCTTCAATACCACGACTGAAGAATATTGGCCCTGTGCAGCGCCGCTCGCAATCTGCCTGACCACGGCCGCGGCCTCCCTTCCGAGTACTTCTGCGACACAAATCCTGTCGAACAAGTGAACAATCCCGTCGACCAGCTCGCCCCCTGGAGAACAAGTGATCGTGAACAATCCTGTGTTATTATGTGTGCAGCATCTACACAGATTGTTCGCTGAGAGAGAGAGAGAGAGAGAGAGAGAGAGAGAGGGAGACCCATTAGTGATTAACAGCTTGTTAATCACCCACAATCAGCCGTTAACGTAGGGACTTGCCGTTTAACGGCAACAAGCCGTCATCTAAAGCCATCTGCTCGCGTGGAATGAAGATTGAGGACACACACGTGGACCATTCAGAAGCTGCCACGTGGCAGGGTAGCAGGAACTCGCTGCTACCCGGTCAGCAGCGAAAGTTTATTCTAACTAATATGCATATATATGTTTTATTGAAACACTCACTGCAGAAGAAGGTGTTGTTGAATAGGTGCGTTGTATCAACTTCTAGTTCTATCGTTTTTGATGTTGGATAAAATAGTTGTTTGATGATGTCGTTTTGTAGATGGTTAGCCAATCTGTTGAGCCCAGTTGTTTATAAAATTTAATGTATATTGTGAAGAACACTCTAAAGCATCTGTAAGACTGTTCCCCTATACGTTGGTGTGTTTACAATGTGTTTTGGTAGTCTGTTGGTTTTAGCTTATCCAGATTTTGATGTTTTATCGTATCCATATTTTGATGTTACACAAATTAAAGGCTACAGAATTTAGGTCTCTTGGAGGTTCAACCATTTACGATATATCTCCAAGGAATTCAGATCGATAAGGTTTTAAATAATAACATAAATATATACATCTGAAAAGCCATTGACAGTCGAGTTACACGAAGCCCATAAAGGCTCCAAATCGAAAACCCACACATATATCGATGACAACACCATCCAATAGGCATCACAAAATAGAAAAAGCAAACAAATAAGCCAACTAAATAAAGAGCAAAACATTAAAATAAAAGTCAGCAAGCTGTCCTTAGAACAAACAAGAGAAAAAACATAATGAAATATAGTTTTTTGTGATTCATTTTTTTAATTTTGTTGAAGTAAACTTTTTTTTTTAATTTTTTTTTGATTTTTTCTTCACGAGAATGAGATAAGTATAATTAAAGGTAAGGCTGCCACATCTACCCCTATCCAAACAGAAGCCTGCCACCTGCCACATCACAAGTGTCCAACAAGGCAACACAGAAGACAAGCATCCTAAAGACAGCACAATCATGCGCCACCGTGCATGACATCTTCATCGGCAGCAGATCTAGAAGCCTTCGCCGTCGCCAACTGACCACCACCTGTCTTCGACCACCTAAAGAGATGTTCAGACTTTCCCACCAACAGTCCACCACCCCAGCATTAACCATCGCCAGACCTTTTAGCCAGGGGCGGAGCCAGGAATATTTTTCAGGGGGTGCAAAAATTATATGTCCGTTACCAAATTTTTAATTAAAATAATATTAAAAATAAAGTGCACTTATAAAGCATACAAAAAGTAATATTAAGTTTCACGAGAGTCATTAAAGACTCTTTACAAGTACAAAAAAAAAAAAAAACAAATTATACTCTGAGCGTTTACAAGCAAAATTACAAATTCAGCTATATATATGTAAAATATTAAACTAAAATATAAATGTAACATATTATCATATTAAATACTAGCACTAGCAGACAGCAATTCATTCAGCAATTCATTCAGCAATCAGCATCTAAGAGCAAGAGGGAAGACTCACGCAAGGCCAAGATGAGAATTCAGATCTGGTTCTTCAAGGGCGTCGGCGCCGGCGCGTCGCGGGACTGCTTTAAAATACTTATTAAAATTATAGAAAATAGAAAACAGAATTTAAAAGACATCAAAATTATTTTTAAAATTTTTGTTTTGCTATAACCAATATTGCGATATGGAAACTGTAGCAAATCAACTCCAAAAATCATCAAATTCAAACTGAGTCTTATTCATACCATAAAAACATTACCCTAATTTTTTCAAAAACATTTTCATGAGTCTAAAGGCTCAAAAGAATTTTATAAGCCTGAACTTGCCGAAAATATTAAAAATACATACGATTTCAGAAAAGTATAAAAATTTTCCACGAATTCTAATATGGCCTAGCGTATTGTACTGTAAAGTTTTATATGCTAACAATGACTGTGCACTAGTTTATCCACGTGTTGAACTTCACGCTAATCCAAATTACCCGCTAACCGCATATCCAAAACCCACTTCTCTTTTCTTTTCTTTACTTTCTCTGCCAGTCACCCATAAAATACACAATACACACTCACACATACCCTTGTGTCATCCCTCCCTCAGACATCACATGCACCATACACCTTCACATATATACAAACTCATGCACACAGTGAGCACACACAGAACACATACACAATATGCAACACAGTGAGCACACACTTTTACACCCAAAACCCATTTCACCTTTTGAACACCCAAAATCATTTCATTTCCCTCCACACCCACTTCTTTTCACAACCCATTTAACACACCTCACGGCTGCTCCCTTCTCCCTTACCATATACACATTCACCTATAATATACACAATGGGCACTCACTACGGCAGCCATGGTTGCCCCCCTTGCTCCTTCATAACACACCTACAAACAGATACACAATCTCTCTCTCACGGCACACTCAAAAACCCATGCCAACACCCACTCTTGTTTGTTTTGTTTTCTACACTCACATGCCCTCTCTCAAGTACTGACATCATATATATATTTTTTTTCCCAGAAGTCAGGGGGGCTTCAGCCCCCCCTTGTCCTAACGTGCCTCCGCCCCTGCTTTTAGCCACCGAATTAACCAGGCCTACTGACACTAAACCCACCCAGCCCCCACCACCGACACAAACCCAACAAGGAGACCAACACGCATTAAGACCCACCAAATGTATGGCCATCACTGCATAATACCACACTGTGAGCCAATAATAATCTATGACAGACCTCCATACTCCGTCTATCCACCCCTCCAATCAGAATCGTAGAACAACACCAGAGTCACAACCTCATCCACCATCACCAAATTGAAACCCAAACAAACCTTTCTGAATCAGGGGGACCAACTAGGGAGGGGGAAACTAACCCTAAAACTAGACTCACCAACACCTTCTCTAACCCGCGGCAGCACCAAACCCACTACCTCGAGGGAATGACCAACCCACTTCCTAAACCACCCAAATTTTCATCACTGGGCAACCGACAACCCTTAGCAGCTGTGCCCTGAAAACCACACACCCGCACTCCAATGCCCATCACAGAAGTCAAAACCATACATCCACACTCCAATGCCCAACAACCCCGAGCGACGAGGCCTGCCACAGAAATTCAGTGCCAATAACCCAACTGAAAGTAGCTCTAACATTGAACACACAAAAAGCACTTTACTCACTGAAAAAACCTACACCACAGGTCAGGGAAGCATGCAATGGTGGTGGCAAAGGCAAGGGGTTTAGATCAGCCATTTTTTTAGAAAAATACACCCTCAAAGGGTTAAATCGATTATTGGTAGCAGTTAGAGAACTACCGATACCAATAAAAAAATATCCTTTAGTCAAAAGCACTCAAAGCTAACTAGAAAAATTATAACAGGGAAAGAATTAGAAGTTAGAACTCCATCTAGAATTCCATGGCCTAACAAATTATAAAACAATAAGAGAGTGAGACATTTCTTCTCCAGTGTAATAGGGTTTTCTTTCGTAGCTGGACTTTTCTCTTACGAAACAAAAATCCCTCTCTGTCCAACTCTCTCTCTCTGCACATCTGGCCGCCATCATCACCATCGGTTCTCTGGTGGGTGGTGATGTTGTAGAGTATTTCTCTTTGTTGTGAGGTTTGTGTCTTTTTTTTTTTTGGTGATTTCAATTGGGTTTTGTGGTTGACGAGGGGTAGTTGGCCTTCGCCATCTACTGCACCTTTGTTTCTGGCTGGTGTAGGTCTCTCTCTGTGTTCAACATCAGAGCATAGGTGTGAGTGGCTGATGGGTTAAGCTGCATGATGATTGTTGGGTGCTCAGCGATCGAGTTGTGGGTGGTCTTGACGAGTGTGTTGGTATCTCCATGGGGGTTGTGGGTGTGGTGGTGCCACAATTTAGAGTAGATGTGGTGAGTCTGATTCAACGATTTTACTTCTAGGGTTTGTTTCCTCCTTCCCCCCTGTTCAAGAAAGGTTTTGTAGGTTCAGTTGGTGGCGGTGGTGTTATGGTGCCTGTTGTGGTGTTGTTGGGTTAAGGTTGTTGGGGGCGGATGAACGGGGCTATGGTGGTCAGATGTAGGTTGCTGGTGGCTGTTCGATCTTGGGGCCGTAGATTGGTACCAGTAGCGGAGGAGGCAGCAGGGAGCATAGAGGGCAGCAGGGAGCATAGGGGGGCACGTGCCCACCTGCTACCGTCCAACTCTTCCAATACAGCTTTGCAATAGAGTCTTCTATAGGGTACCAGGGCAGGTAGCTAGCTTTCCACCCCACTGCTTAGTCCATCACCCACCTCCAGCAAAGGCCAATCTGTAATCTTATATCCTTCTGTTGGACCATCTCAATCCCTCTTCCCATGTCATCTCTCTCTACCTATTTTTCTTCTTATCTTCATCTTCCTTTAGTTTTCAATTTTTTAATGAATTGATTTCATATACCCTGCCACTAGTCATCACCATTAAGCATCAACCATCTTCAGGATTCGGTTCACCATTTTTTTAGCCTGGCCGGTGGTGGGTTTCATTAGTTTCGTTGTCAAAGTGAGTGTGGTGTCTGTCAATTTTTATGATAAGAAGTTAGTCATGGTAAGTAGCCTGAGAAGAATGTGTTTTTACCATTGTGGTTTATATAAATGGTGTTCAGGATATAATGGTGTATTGAAAAAGATTAGGTTGAATGGTAGAAAGGAGCCCAATCTTCAAGTCCTTATGATACATGAAAAAGTGGGAAAATAAATTGACGTAAAAAATTAATTGGTTGCTTGCGGATTCAATCACAGGTCTATAATGGGTTTACAAAATGACTATTGATAAAATTGTCAGAATATTTCACTTGAGTCCATTTGACCATACCAAGATCGTACCAATATAGGGGTCTAGTAAGCAATTATATTTTGATTATTCGAGTTAAAATTTTCCTTCGGATAAGTGCCCACCTTGTGTTTCTTTTCTGGCTCCGCCACTTACTGGTACGATTGCTTGTGGGGGTGCCGAATCTCGTTGTTGCTAGTGCCCGGTAGTGCTAGGCGGCAGCGTGGTGGACCGGCGGTGGAGGTGGCTTGCGACACTGAAAGCAGTGCGCTTAGGTGAGGCTGCACGGGGGACGAGACATGTGGCCTTGGGTAGGGGCAGCTGTAGCAGAAGAAAACACAAGTGTCTTGTTGGCACGGGCAGTGTGTTTGGGGCTGTTAGATTTGAGTTGATTTTTTGGTTGGGTTCTCCAGCTGTTGTCTTTGTCTTGGTTGTCTTAACTTGGTTTGTGCTTATACAATTCTCCAGAAAAAAACTTGTTACCACCATTGGTCATCTTTGTGGTGGTTGGCTTTTATTGTATGTAATTTAATTATTAGTTTCTGTTTTTTGCCTAATAATATATTGTGATGCCTACCGGATGAGGTTGTCATCCGTATAATGTGTGTCAACTTTTTTGCCTTATGGCCAACATGTACCTCAACTGCTTTGCAGTCCTTTCCAGTTGTATATACTTACATTATTCTAAAAGGAAAAAAAAAAAGAGAACGAGACAAACAAGGTGGTCATGAATGGTGGAGATCAGATACAAACAAAGTAATGAAAAGGTAAAAGAAAATTAATAAGTATTTGGCATCAACAAGATATACAAATCATATAAAGGCCAAAATGGGTAACAAACCAAAGACCACAACACGAAGTATCTCGGCCACTAATTTGATTAAAACGTAAATTATGATTAATGGACGGTGATAAATAATCACCACTCAGGCTCTTTTAGAAGACTAACGGGGTTCAAATGAAAAATGTGATATAATAAATGACTTGAATAATCAGTTTACAACAATACTACGATGGAAAATTTTCATGAGGTAGGTGCAATACGCAAAAGCAACCTCAAACAAATTATCGAAACACAAATATATACACAAAGCCTAGCTGTCCTTTACAAGTGTCTTTGAATTTTCTGACTTTGCCTAGCCGATGTACTAATGCTAGGGATCAAACATGTACCGTATACATACTTGGGGTCAAGAGGTGAGGTCATTTTAAAAGCCCTAACAAATAATATACACTTCCGCATCCAAATTGGTCTACTTGACACATAGAGTCCAAGCGAAAATTCTATATATGTGTACGCAACGACAATCGTAAATCCGTTGCAAAAGGTACAATTGAGTAACTAAACCTAGCCTGTGCATTAATGTGGGCTCAAACATATGTATACGCATATAATACATATATACAGGTACATAAAAAAAATATGCATATGCTTGCATGTGTGTGCTTACATATGTGTGTATATGTCTGTATACATATCTCTTTTTTTTTTTTTGGTGTATGTGTCTGTGTGTAAATGTAACGGCTCAGAAATCTGGAGCTTCATCACCCCGAACTCCTAGAGTATCAACTTACCACATCATATCAAATCAGACCCTGTTTCGATACAAACTCTAGAGCTTCTAAATAGACATGAAAAAAAACTTCAAAATACACCGTTTAAAAAAAACTTTAACTTAAACTAGTTTTTCAACTTTAAACTTCCAAAACTTAAACTTAGGTTCTTTACAGAACGACAAGTTAACAGCGTTGACCCACGTTGGGTCACATCACTCAAAGTAGTGGGCACTCCAAAATTTCACACAATCTCTAAACCCATTCCTGAGAATTCTACAGCTGATCGTTATCTGCAGAAGGGAATCAAACGAAGGGTGAACTTTTGAGAGGTCAGTAAAGTGGTTCAAAGAACAAATGAAGGAATTACAAAATGACGCGAGAGTTCATCCAATGATAATTTTTCAAAATATTTCAAATAATTATAAACAATTTGATGGTTTCCAAAACGATCATAATCAATCATAGACTGATACCAAAACGATCATAAACAATCATAAATAAATACCAAAATAAACATTAACAATCATAACAAATTCCGAAATGATCACTAACAATCATAAACAAATACCAAAACAATCATTCGAAGATCATTTCAAAGATTCAAAAACGATCATTTGAAGATCATTTTCAAATACAATGATGATTTTCCAAAATGATAATAAAAAATCATAAACAGACACTAAAACGACCATTTGAAGATCACTTTCAAAGCTATCAGTTTAAAATACACTGATGATTTTTCAAAGGATTTCAAAACGAACACAAATACTTCAAGAAAAATATGGGAAAGGGTTTCAGATAACCACAAACAGCTTGATCACAATATGGGGAAGAATTTCAACTCAATCCCATTCAATCAGATATCAAGACATTTATTTCCAATCATTTCCAAAACAATCATTGTAAAATACAAAGTAAACAAATTCAGAAGATATTCATCCTGGGCAAAGGCAGTGTCACTCAGGCAATGCACATATAGTGTAAACATGCGTGATGTACGATAACTAGCCATTTCCATCATTCAAGGGACTAGCCCGCGTTCCCCGTAGGACGCAGGGTCATACCATCCTTATAACACCTCCCCTCAGAACAGACCCTCAGGTCAAAACATAAGACAGTAATCATAGAATCAACAAGAAATTCAATGCTTGACTTGCAATAAAATGAGCATCAACATAATTCAAATAGTCGATATCACTTAGGGTTTCAATTATAATTAAACACGCTAATATTAATTCATCACTCAGAATTCAAGAATAACCATAAACAAATAGCAAGAACAAATATGAACAGCTATCAAATTCACTCAGCATGCAATAGAAGGCGAGTATCGATATGATCTCCAAATAACTGATTCAGGTTCAATGTTAGGGTTTGCTTTGCAGTAACATACTAATATCAATGCATATTTCAGTGTTTGACAATGGCCATAAGTAAATCGAAAGAATACTTACGAACACAATTTATCAAAATTACGGTTAAGACAAAAGTCCTTACCCAAGCTTCATATTGAAACCCTTACCTGGATCCGAAGCTAAATTATCCTAACTGAAAAGTCTTTTACATTAACCTAAATGGAACAATCAAATGGTCAGAGTATTGTCTACGTTATGATATTATAAACTCAATACTGACTCACGCATACTCCCAGAATGAACTCCCTCACCGGGTAGGTAAAATTACTAAAATGTCCCTTATGTGTAAAATTATCAAAAGCACCTCTCTCACACTTAAATCACTAGAACTGCATTTTCATAAATAAAATTACTAAAATATCCCTACCATATGTGAATTTACCCAAAAGTACCCTATACAGGTAAAATTAACAAAATATCCCTTGGGGACCACCGCACCTGAAAAATCTTAAAAACACTTTAAACACTATTTTAAGCATCCTGAAATTGTGTTTTTGGCTAAAAAATGTTTAAAGAAATTTTCGTTTGAAAATCCCGAACCAGTGTCCGGATCGAGCGCTCAGAAGTTGGTTCGACTAAAAATAGCTATCGACTTTGGAATGACACAAAATTTTAGAAAATGGAACATCTCAATAATATAAGGATTTCCTAAAATTTTTAGATTAAAATAACTTGATTTACTATATTAAATAATTTGAGAATTTCTTTTCATCGATACCCTAATTTAGCGCCCTTTACGGACACCAAAAATTTGAAGAAACCTTTCCCAATTTCTCTCCTCTTTTCCCCTTTCCCCCTCTATTTTTCTACCGAGCATAGTTCTTTGTTCCTCTACTATGTTTCTTCTTTTCTTTTGCTTTGTTTTATTTTGGGCAAATTACACCTATGTCCCTGAGGTTTGGGGGTAATTACACGCGAGGACACAAAGTTTCAAAATGTAACACTTATGTCCATTGACAAACGGAATACAAAAATACTTAACGGTTTTGACAAAAAGACTTGATTGCCCCTGACTTTAAAATAAATTATCCACTTAATTTACTGTTTATTCTTCCTCTCCCCACACCTAGCACCCCCCCCCCCCCCCAACCCCATTTCTGTCACTTCTGCATGAACGGGGTCAAGGACAGCCCCCAATCGCCGCACCCCTGCTGCGGGGGAGGAGAGAAGAGATGGAGGGGGAAGAGCGACGGCGACGTCGCCGGTGGTGGATCTGCTTTGTTCGGCGAATAACAGAAGGGACTGCCGGAGGAGAAGGGGCTGTCGGGGTGAAGGAAGGGGCTGTTGGCGGGGAAAGGGACTGCCGACGGGGAGGGGAGAGGCTGCCGGGGTGAGGGAAGGGGCTGTCGGCGGGGAAGGAAGAGGCTGTCGGCGGTCGGGGTGAGGGAAGGGGTTGTCGGCGGGGAAGGGGACTACCGGCGGGGAGGGAAGGGGCTACCGGGGTGAGGAAAAGGGCTACCGGCGGGGAGGGAAAGGGTTGCCGACGGGGAGGGAAGGGGCTGCCGGGGGTGAGGGATTGGACCTAATTTGGAAATTAGGGTTTCAGGAAATCCCTAATTTGCAAATTAGGGTTCCAAGAAAATCCTAATTTGTAAATTAGGTTTTCAACAATATCCTAATTTGCAAATTAGGGTTTCAATAAAATCCTAATTGTGACTTTAAATTAAGGCTTGAAATTTTAATTTAATTTTTTTTAAAATATTCAGTATATACAGTACAAGGGGTAGTATCGTCATTTTAAAAATACATATTGATGACATCATACAAAAAGTATAATTTTTGGACGGAACCCTAACGGATGGACACGGCTGATACATTTTAAAAGAGTTTGGTCACGGAATGTTACATTTTGAAACTCGTTGTCCTTGACTGTAATTATACCATAACCTCAGGGATATAAGTGTAATTTGCCCTTTTATTTTCTTTAATTTCCAAAACAATACATTAGTTTATAAATTAATCTGATTAGTCACCAAAGAATTAAGGAGGAGGTGGCCAATTCTAAAGACATAATTTCTTAAATTTTGACACATATGCCAATTTTTCAAAATTGCAAAATAACCCCTA
Source organism: Escallonia rubra (assembly GCA_033065855.1). Taxonomy (NCBI): domain Eukaryota; kingdom Viridiplantae; phylum Streptophyta; class Magnoliopsida; order Escalloniales; family Escalloniaceae; genus Escallonia; species Escallonia rubra. The sequence goes on along the minus strand of JAVXUO010000325.1, from coordinate 27,160 downwards.
AAATTTCCCATATTTACGAAATGACTCTAAAAGTTTTCAAAATTACATTTTGACCCCAAAATCATTTTAACTTTTCATTCTCTGCTAATCTCCGAACATTACTCAAAATTACCTCTCGTTTATTTTTCGGGTCAAAGATAGTTTTTTTAAGGAATAATTACAGTAATGTCCCTAAGGTTAAGGTGAAATTACAGGCGTGTCCATACGTTTGGACAAATTATACTTATGTCCAACAAACATAATCTTAAAAAACCTAATGATTTTAAGAAAATGACCTTATTGCCCTCAAGTTAGAAGGTTATTTTTTTTTCAAATGCCATTACTTCAAGATTTCCCTATTTTCTTGCATATTCTCTCTCTTTCCCCAGCAACTCCAACTGCAGCCCAAATCCTTACCGGCGACACTGTTGGATATTTTAACCAGTAGGTTATAAGTCAATGAGAGATAGTTGTTCTATTAACTCTACCTGTTTCAAAATTGAGCTCGTTTGATGTTTTAGCAGGGCTTTTGAAACCAATAAAACAACCCTAGAGGGGGGGTGAATAGGGTTTTTGAAAAATTAATGGGAAAATTAAACTAAGGACTCTCACGAATCTCAATCAAACCAAGTAATACTTGAATGAAGATGTTAACTAAACAATCTCAAACAATTAAAAAGCAATAAGTAAAGAGATTGAGTTAGAGATACTTGACAAGGAGGTTTAAATGGTTTGGCTTGAACTACCTTCAAGCCTACATCCACCTCTTCAAGGAAGTCCCTTGCAAGAGCACTAGAATCCACTAGCAACAATCTTCTTCCGGGTCAAGATCAAAACCCTTACAACACTTGGTGATATCCCCACACCAAACACAAGCCTTGAATCCACAAAGCTCACCCAAGACTTGACAAACCTAAGCCTTGATCACAAGCCTTTTACAAAGATCAAATGTGTACAAAGAAACCCTCTTGAAAGAAAATGAGTACAAATGAAGCTCTAGTACAATAGAAAGATGAGAGAATTGATGACTTGAAGTATGCTCACTCTCAATCAAAGAAATGCTCACAAAGATGCTCTATTTAATGATGTAAAATCATGAAGATGAAGAGAGAAAAGTTTAATCTATGAGCCTTGATGTTTCTCTAATGAATGGAGGCTTAGAATGTGGGTTTTTTTGCGTATGATGAAGCCCCAAATCATTTATATAGGGAGAAAATGAAATATAGCCGTTATAGGCATAATATGGCCAAAACTGCCGTTGTAGTCGACTGTATTCCCAATGAAGTCGACTGGATTCCCTCTAAAATAGCCGTTGGAGTCTTGTCCTCGAAAATAGCCGTTGGAGCTGAATTTTGACCAATCCAGTCGACTGTATTTCAATGCAGTCGACTGGATTCAAATACAGTCGACTGTATTACCCTACTGCCTATCGGCTGCCTCACAGAACCCCTTTTCCTATTTTGGGCATAACTTTCTCTAGAAAAATTGGATTGAGATGCCGTTTTTTGCGTTGAAAAGCTAATGAAATTTTTTATCAAGATATGAAAATATTAGTACCAAAATATGTTTTGAGAAAATTTGAGTGAGCTCCAAAGTTCACTCATTTTCAAGAACCACACTTGTGTAAAAGGCTATGAACTCACATGCAATGCACAAGGTGTCCTAAGGTCTTTTTATGTCATAGTCATCAATCCAAGCATCAAACCAAGACTATTTACATAATAGTAAAGATCAATCAATAATAACTTAGCCTATGCATTCTTTCTTGCTCTTTGACATTGGACTTGATGAAGCTTCTATAGCATGTCCACTATAACTTTAATCTTCTTTGGCTTTAATCTATCTATCCAACTTCTCAAACGTGTCTTCATGAGTGTGCATGTATATACCTACTAAGAATACACTCAAAGCACACATTAGAACATAATCAATGTGTAGTTATCATCAAAACAAAATGTAAGCCTAGGTTATCCAACCATATGGCTAACAACTTTAATGTTGAATCGAACTTAAGCAGTAATGAAACATCAAGTAAGCATTATTTGGCACGTAGAATGAGATTAAAATGATAAGTTAGGCCAATGTATAAGCAATAAATTTGCTAGAAAGTCAAAGGGGCAGAATTTATGGAAAGAGGGTATTAGTCAATATCTAATAGACAAGACACCACTCAAATGAAGTTTAAACTAGATGCTTCAATCCTTATCAGATAAGCAAACTCATCATCGATGGCAACACCATCGATCGGTGCTTGAACGAGTGGACAGAGGGCATCGAGGATTAGGGTTAGGGTTTGTTTGATTTCAGAATCAGATCGAGTTCAGATGCTAACAACTATTCTTCTGCGTGGAGAACGAGGAGGCGAAGCTTGAGACTGATGGGTGAATCTTTGTGGAGGAGGGACGAGAAAGACAGTTGGAGGAGCAGAAGGGCAGTGTAGTTGGCGAAGGTCCAGCGGCGGCGACTTGAGCCACCGTACTGGTAGTCTTCTACTAGGTGGGGGCACCCACGGGTTTTTAAGGGGAGGGTGGGGCGGAGGGAGCTTGGGGGCAGCGACGGGGTGGGATGAGGGTGGGGGTAGCTGCGGCAGGGTGGGGGAAGTTGGGGGGAGGGGGGAGAGGTTTCAAACTAAATGCAATCTTGACCTGAGGAAAAAAAATAAATTTAGAAAAAAAGGACTTAAATATATTATTTGGAAAAAAAGGGCTTAATTGTTGTTAGAGAGAGCTAATTTAGAAATTAGGGTTAAAACCTTAATTTGGGTTGAGGGGGGGGGGGGGGGGGGGAATTAGGTTTGAAAACTAATTTGGGAATTAGGTTTAAAACCCTATTTTTCTAAATTAGGGTTTTTAATCTTTATACAGTGGATATGTACATAATAAGCACAGTATTGGCATTTAGAAAATATGCATGGATGACATCAGCCAAAAAGTACAAATTTTTAATGGATCTGGCTGGGACGGATGGACACGGGTAATACATTTTCAATGTTTTTTGTCATGGTATGTCAGTTTTTGAAACTTAGTATCATTGACTGTAGTTTTATCCTAACCTCAAGGACGTTGCTGTAATTAGTCCTTATTTTAAACAGTTCAAAAAGTACTAGCTATTACAGTAAATATATGTATATGTACATATATCACTACAAGAAAATACATCTTTTGCGACGGACTTTTAGCGACGGAAGAAATTCCGTCTCTAAGAGTCATTTAATCGACAGAATAAACCCTCGGTAAAAGTCCGACGTTAAAATTTTTTACCGACGGAAATTTCTGTTGCAAAAGGTTTTTGTCGGCAGAGTTCTACTGACAGACTTTTAACGATGGGACATCCGTCGCTAAATTTTTTAAAATTTTTCGATGGTTTAAAAAAAAAATTAAGCGACAAAATTTTACCGTCGTTAAAATTCTGTCGGTAAAAGGCAATTTCTTCCGACGGGTGTTTAGCGACGGTGTAATTCCGTCGCTAAAAACCTCTCTTAAATCGCTCAGATCCCCTTTTCTCTCTCTCTTATCTCTCACCCACCCACCGGCAATCTCACCTCCCGCGACCACTCTCTACGGCGACCACGGCGACCCACCTCCAATGAGACCCCCGTCCTCCCCCTACGCCGCCCCCATGAGTTGTTCCACTGCCATCACCTACGACAACTCCGTCACCTCACAACCCGTTGTATACAATTGCACGGAAGAACTCGTAATTACCAAAGAATATTTTGCCAAATAAACCCCGATCCAATTGACTCCTCCACCAAGGTAAGCTCTTTCTCTTTTGCACCATTTCGTGCGTTTCTTTGTTTATTCCCCGCTTCTTGTTCTTCTTGATTTGAACTCTTTTAAAGCTACGATCTTTTGCATTTTCATTATTTCCTTCCATGTTGTAAGGAGTTAATTACTGTGAGTTGTGTAATGTGTAGTTCTTTAAGAAGCAAAATTGTAGGAATTTCAGTTAACCTAGATTGTCATTAAGATATGTGAAATGGTTTTTTGATTATTAGATAACTCAAATCAGTTCGTGATGGGACGATTGACTACGTGCACTGCCTCGGGGGCGTTCTGTATTCTAAGCGCTGCGACACTAGCAGAAGCCATGCTTCGATCATACTTGATGCCCTGGTCCTTCAAATTTTGCAGGGCGGACTCTGATTATAAATGGTCAACTACTTTGGTTCTACTAACTCAAACCATAGCAGTGGGAGTAGGTACTATTGTCGGGTTGATTTGATTAAACCCGGCCTAGGGTGGTACCTGTGCAAGCGTGGGTGTATTTCAGATTAGCGTTAGACGCGATGCGAGCATTGAATAATATAGCATAACCCCTAATTGATCCCTAAATTGAATGCCCTAATCCAATCGAACCCTAAATTGAACTAATTGAAACATAAATTGAATGCCCCAATTCAACCAAACCCTAAATTGAACTAATAGAACCCCCTAATTGAACCCTAAATTGAAGTAATTGAACTTTTATTAAACCCTAAATTGAATGCCTTAATCGAATCGAACCCTAAATTAAACTAATTGAACCCCTAATTGAACCCTAAATTGAATGCCCCAATTCAACCAACCCCTAAATTGAACTAATTGAACCCTAAATTGAAGTAATTGAACCCTAATTAAACCCTAAATTGAATGCCCTAATCGAATCGAACCCTAAATTAAACTAATTGAATCCCTAATTGAACCCTAAATTGAATGTCCTAATCCAATCGAACCCTAAATTGAACTAATTGTACCCCATAATTGAACCCTTAATTGAAGTAATTAAACCCTAATTAAACTCTAAATTGAATACTCTGATCGAATGGAACCCTAATTAAATTAGCTAATTGAACCCCAAATTGAACCCTAAATTAAATGCCCTAATTCAACTGAGCCCTAAATTGAACTAATTGAACCCCCTAATTAAACCCTAAATTGAATGCCCCAATTCAACCGAACCCTAAATTGAACTAATAGAACCCCCTAATTGAACCCTAAATTGAAGTAATTGAACCCTAATTAAACCCTAAATTAAATGCCCTAATCGAATCGAACCCTAAATTGAAATAATTCAAGCGCATCGGATATGTACATTTTGAACAATTTTTTCCCATTTGAACATTGATCATTTGTTTGATAATTTTAGGTCGTTAATTGTGCATTTGAGAATTGTGATTATTAATCGACGATTTTAGGTTGTTAATTGATGATTTTAGGTTATTAGCTGTGCATTTGAAGTAATTGAGATTATTAATTGATGATTTTAGGTTGTTAATTGATGATTTTAGATTGTTAATTGTGCATTGAGCATTTGGGATATTGAGATTGTTGACGGAGGATGGGACCCAATAGGATTGAATGTGTGATTTTTATTAATTTTTATTGCATTGAGGATTTGAGAATTGAGAATTGAGATTGTTGACGGAGGATGCAACCCAATTGGATTGAGATCCCCGTTAGGTAGCACGGAAATGGACACCGCGTACGATCCACCCTGGCACCGAAATGCAACATTTTGGCTTTATACTTGTGGACACCTCGACACCTGGTGTCCGGCACCTCTTCCAGGGGTGACGGACACGGTGTCCGGCATTTAAAAATTAAATCAATGTCTTCGGACGTGTCCGGAGGTGTCGGACACGTGTCTGGAGGTGTCCGACACGTTTCCGGATGTGTCGATGAAGTGTCGAGGTATCGGTAGGTCACGAACACCGCGTCCGATCGATACCGACACCGAAATGTCACATTATACTTGTGGACACCTCGACACCTGGTCCTTTTCAAGGGGTGACGGACACGGTGTCCGGCATTTAAAAAATAAATCAATGTCTTCAAACGTGTCCGGAGGTGTCGGACACCACTTTGCACAATTAAGCTTAACAATCCAATTAAGCCTAATTAGCCCTAATTAGGACTAATCAACACTACTCCGCATAATTAAAGCTGGCTATTAGCTCAAAATAACCCTAATTACTCCTAATCAAGCCTAATTAGCTATAATTAGGCCAATGTAATCCTCATTAACACTAATTAGCCCTAACATAACCCAATTAAGCCTAATTAGGAGTAACCAACAGTACTCCGTGCAATTAAACCCGGCTTTTAGCTCAAAATAACCCTGATTACTCCTAATCAACCCTAATTAGCTATAATTAGCCCAAGGTAATCCTCATTAACACTAATTAGCCCTAACATAAGCCAATTAAGCCTAATTAGGACTAATCAACATTAGTCCGCACAATTAAACCCGGCTATTAGCTCAAAATAACCCTGATTACTCCTAATCAACCCTAATTAGCTATAATTAGCCCAAGGTAATCCTCATTAACACTAATTAGCCCTAACATAACCCAATTAACCCTAATTAGGACTAATCAACACTATTCCGCACAATTAAACCCGGCTATTAGCTCAAAATAACCATGATTACTCCTAATCAACCCTAATTAGCTATAATTAGCCCAAGGTAATTCTCATTAACACTAATTAGCCCTAACATAACCCAATTAAGCTTAATTAGCCCTAATTAGGACTAATCAACAATACTCCGCACAATTAAACCCGACTATTAGCTAAAAATAACCATAATTACTCCCAATCAATCCTAATTAGCTATAATTAGCCCAAGGTAATCCTCATTAACACTAATTAGTCCAGAGATGGTTCAATTACTCGTTGTTTATAAACGCTGCATTCTTTATATTCGTTGTTGTTTTGCGAAGTCCATTGGCAACGAGATGGTTCAACTCGTTGCCAACGAATTCTATTCAAAGTGGAATTGGTAACATATGCAACGATCTTTCTGCAATTTTGATATTTCAGAAAGATTCTTGCATATGTTATCAATTTCTGAACGCATGCATGCATAAAAACCCTTAGTTCCCGTTCAAAGGTACTAATTACAAAGTAATGCTTTGTAGTGAGCCTTTGGATGTCTAGTTTGGACAATTTAAAAAAGATACGTGTTTATAAAATAGTGTTTCAACTCATGCTTTGTGTTCTATGTCGTGAATATTTGGTACACGTTCTCATGTGTTTCTCCGGGTGCATACATAACTGGTGTTCTAACATCCGTCAAACCTTGCAAGACAAGGTTAGATGAATATTAGAACACCTAATCGATGTCGTGTACTTGGAGAAATGCGGGGAGGTGCTGCCGAATTTTTCGCAGACATAGGACTAAGCATGAGTTATTCACTGTTTTATAAACATGTGCTTTTCTGAATAGGATAGGACCACTACTTATTAGAGAATGGAGGGGAAATATATAGACATGCTATAACATTCATGCATTCATATTTACATCGACCCTGCCTAATGACCGGTCATAATTGAAGGTGGTATACAGTGCGATAATTCAATCGTCATGTTGGTCGATCGAAGTTGGATGAAAATGAAGAATGCTGACGATTTTGAGCGTCGCGTTGACGAATTTCTTGACTTCGCTTACGCACATCCTGAACATGTTGACCTTGATAAGATAAGGTGTCTGTGCGGTAGATGTGAGTTGTTGCATTGGAGAAAAATAATTGAAGTAAAATGGCATCTTCGTCGGTATGGTTTTATGGGTGGCTACACAAGGTGGGCGCAGCACGGGAAAACGATAGTATTGTCGTCCAACCCGGCTAGTCAAACTGAAGTTAGGGAGGAGGCACGGTATGATTACCGAGATATGATTATGGATGCTGGGTATGCTATAGTTGACTGGGGTAACGACGGTGGTGCCGATAGTCCCCAACCGCCAAACGAGGGGGCTCATCAGTTTTATGAGTTGTTGAGAGCTGCGAAAGAGCCGCTATGGGATGGAGCTCCGAAACACACACGACTGTCTACAATTAGTGGGTTATTACAGTTGAAATCAGACCACAGGCTGAGTAAGAAAGGTTTTAACGAGTTTGTTACCTTAATCAAAGAAATTCTACCCGAAAGTGAAAAGCTACCGCCGTCGTACTATGACGCGAAGAAGATGATGAGGAAACTTGGGTTGAGCTATGAGCGGAAAGATGCGTGAAATAACGATTGTGTATTGTTCTAGAAAGAGAATAAGGAGTTGTCATGGTGTCAAGTATGTGATCATTCGAGGTACAAACCGGACAGAGGGAAGAAAAAAAACATTGCATGGAAGATATTACGATATTTCTCGGTCACACCACGGCTTCAGAGAATGTAATACTCCTCCAATATGGCTGAACATATGAGGGCTCACTGTGAGACTCATAGCAACGATGCCGATGTGCTGACACACCCAGCTGATGGAGAGGCGTGGAAGGAGTTTGACTGCATGCATCCAGTCTTTGCTTAGGAAGTTCAGAATGTTAGACTTGGTCTGGCAACCGATGGGTTAAACCCTTTCGGTCAGTCTACCACGCCTTACTCCTGTTGGCCTGTTATTATTGTCTCGTGCATGTGCATGAAAAAGCCGTACATGTTCTTGTCGTTGCTTATTCCAGGGCTGAAGAGTCCCGGCAAGGACATAGATGTGTATATAAGGCCGTTGATTGATGAGTTAAAACAATTATGGAATCATGGAGTCGAAACATATGATGCATCTCTTAAATAGAATTTTTAGATGAGGGCTACTTTGATGTGGACTATACATGATTTCCCAGCATTAGGAATGACGTGTGGCTGGAGCACACATGAGAAGCTAGCATGCCTTGCTTGTATGGGCGTGAACCCCGGTCATACGTTAAAGCACGGCGGAAAGCCCTCGTGGTTCGGATGTCACCATAAACTTTTGCCACCTGTCCATCAGTTTCGTAGGTAGAAGGATAAATTTGACGGGATAATCGAGCGTGAGGTTGTCACACTGGACTACCTATCTGGTGAAGAAGTGCTCTCACACCTGGAGGCACTTGATACTGACATACCACACGGCAAGGGTGTGCCAGATCAGAAGATTCCAGGGTACGGGAAAGAGCACAACTGGAGAAAATTTTGTATCTTCTAGGAGTTAGCCTACTTGAGGACGCTTGTTATCCGAAACAACATGGATGTGATGCATATTGAGAAGAACGTTTTTGATAATGTGTTCAACACAGTGATGAATGTCAAGGGGAAATCGAAAGATCACCTTAAAGCGAGAAGGGATCTACAACAGTTGGGTGTACGTCGTGAATTGCATCCTCGTCAGCGGGAGGACGATACTTCCGAAAGCACCTTACTGTCTAGACAAGAAACAAGTGGAGAAGTTTTGTCAGTGGGTTAAGAATTTGAAGCTTTCGGATAGGTTTGCGTCCAACATATCTCGTTGATGCAATGTATCGGAATGCAAGTTCCAAGGGATGAAGAGTCACGATTGCCACATATTCATTGAAAGATTCATTCCTATTGCTTTCCGGGGACTGTTGCCACGGGTTATTTGCGAAACTTTGACTGAATTATCTCATTTCTTTCGAGATATATGTTCTTCTACGATCCAGGTGAGTAACATGGAAGTGCTTGAGAAGAACATTGTGGTGACGATTTGCAAGCTGAAATTTTTTTTCCCACCTTTGTTCTTTGATTCAATGGAGCATGCCTGTTCACTTGGCATATGAAGCTAAGATGGGTGGACCCGTGCAATATCGGTGGATGTATCCCTTCAAGAGGTAATCTTTAAATTATTACAGTTGTTCGTTTACACTTAATGCGACACCTCTTATCATTGATATTCCACCTAACTCAATTCGCTAAACTTCTAGGTTCATGTTCCATTTAAAGAAAAAAATCCGTAATAAGGCTCGGGTTGAGGGCTCAATTATGGAGGCTTAAGTAATGGAAGAGCTTGTAAACTTTTGTAGTCAATATTTCAGGCCTGATGTTGATACAAGGTTAAATCAACTAGGCCGAAATGACCTCGGATCAAGCACAAATTTAGAAGGGCAGTTGTCAATATTCAAGCAGTTAGGTAGTCCGTTCGGCCGAACATATACTCGATGGCTAACGGATGAAGAATACATTGATGCAACAATATATGCCCTTCTAAATTGCGATGAAGTTTCGGCATTCGTTGAGTAAGTTAATGTCTTAATTCACTTACATTGCTGTTAAAAATTTTGAAAGTGTGTGATAAGCGAGTCAACTATATTGGTTTGCAGTGAGTTTGATGTGAAATCTTTAATCACTGATCCCGCTGGACTTGAATCTCATCGGAAATCACAATTTGTACAGTGGTTCAGAAGGCGTATAAGTCTTTAACGAAATTATATTATGTGTTATATATAGTTCTGTGGCCAATTAGTATACTAATTTATCCTTAATTTTTACCGTCATCTACAATAAGTTCAATCAATGGATAGACCAGTGGCCTCCTGCTTGAAATTACTAGCTAAAGGCCCTAACAAACAAGCATCCTGTCATGGAGGCTATATCATCAACGGGTTTAGGTTTAACGTAATAGATGATGACCGAACAAAACAAACCCAAAACAGTGGAGTCTTGGGCAACGGCGACTGTTATGCCGAGAATTGCATGGACTTTTACGGAGAGCTAGATGAGATTGTTGAGCTAACATATATGGGTTCCCAAAACCGCCTGGTTCAAGTGTACGTGGTTCGATGTCACATGTAGTAGAGGAATCCGTGTTAGCTCTCAAGGGATTGTAGATGTCAATGTCAAGTCAAGACGTCAAGACTTACATCGACAAGAATTACCGCCGATGGCTCCACGTCGCACGGGATCGGGCGAAGAAGATGTTGCCCGAAGGTGCCCCGGTGACGGAGATGAAGACATATCCTCCATATTGGATATCTCCGACTGTATGGGGGGAGATGATAGATCGGTGGGCTGCGGATCCAGGCTGGGACGCCAAGAGTAAGAGCGGGGCCGAGAACAGACAGAACAGAGATCCAACGCACACAGGGGGGTCGATGGCACACGACATCGTTCGACACAAGAGTGCAGTCCAGAACCCGGATCTGGAGAAGGATGAGGTCATTGCTCTGACATATAATCAGACGCACGTGCGGAAGAAGGACAAGGACGAGGTGCACCGGGAGGACGACTATGTTTTGGATATTGCCCGGCGGATCGATGTAAGTCGATTTGTTTAAGTTGTTAATTTTTTGTCTTTCTATCCTCAATGTCTGTTGCGTTAATTAATGCCCTAACATATCTTTAAATCACTGTTTTTGCAGGCCTCGTATGAACAGCTTAGGGGATTCGAGCAGCAATCCGAACAGCCATCAACGTCCACTAGTACGGGTGCGAGTACTGGGGCGTTGAAGCGATGGCTAGATATGCCGGAGGTCGTCAATCGGCCGAAAGGCCGCATACGTGGCCTGCCTAGCATGACTGCTCGTGCCGTGATAAGAGCGTTCTCACCCCCCGTTTCCCCTCCACAGACACCGGCTCCTCCGCGTCCGTTGGCCGAGGAGGAGATCCAACGCATAGCTACGGTGGTGTTGAGGATGATCAGGGAGCAGGATCAGCAGGGCACCCCTACTGGACATGCCGAGCCGGCCCTGGATCAGCAGGATCCAGATTCGGGACTTGGCAACCCCTAATGAGCCCCTTCTTATGCCCGGTCCCAGCTTGACCCCCCCGCCCAGCTTGTACTCTTCCCCCCTCCCTTAACTGACTGTATCCAGTTCCCGACTTGTACATTACGAGTTTTTTTTATAATAAACATTTTTAAAGTTAATTATATATAGTTGTTTGTGCCTTAGGGATTGTGCGTTGTTGTTGAGGATTGAATTTGTTATTACAGGTTTGGGCATTAGAAAAATAAAAAAAATATTTTAAAAAAATAGGCTTGTAGCGACGGATTAATTACGTCGCTAAAAATGTACTTAATTCTAAGATTTTTAGCGACGGAATATTCCGTCGCTAAAAATTATATTCCGTCGCTAATTTCACAAAAAAGAAAATAAATTAAAATACGTAAAATAGAATTAGCGACGAAAATTCCGTCGCTAATTTATAAAAAAATCCATCGCAAAAAGTTCAATATTAGACTACAGATTTTAATATTCCGTCGCAACATTTTTAGTTACGGGCTTTTATACGAGGGACTTTTAGCGACAGATTTCCCCGTCGCTAAAAGCCTTATTCATTGTAGTGTATATCTTGTGTATAAACTATATGTATATTTACATTTAACTATACACATGGGACATGATAACAGTTCTGTGGTGGCGACTTAAGATAAGTTGCCACCGTGATCTGGTCGTTCATCTTCAGATCTATTTTAAGTAAACATTCACCATCCACTACATAATGTAGCAGATGGAGATTTTGATCAACATTACCCGGAGGGAAGCACATGCAAAATGGGTGGTGGTGGTGGGGGGGGGGGGGGCAGTGTGGTAAACTTCACTATCCGCTACATTACGCAACAGATGGGGAATGTTTACTAAAAAAAAAAAAAGATCTCGCCTTTTCAGCTGCGATACATGAATGGTCAGATCGTTGTGGCAACTGATCTTAAGTTGACACAGTTGGCAATTGATTAGGTCCATATCGATATACACATATATAACATACATTTATAAAGATATATATGCGTCTGGGAGTGGTGTGTGGGGGGGGGGGGGGTGATTTAGCATCGTGCATTTAATAAAATTTGAATTATCAAATAGCGATCTGGTCATTCTGAACATTGTAGACGGCTATGATCACACTTTTTTTTAGCCCTCTCTTACAACTAGCGAGAAATTTGTTTTCTCAATTTTCAAAAAATGCCGTACCCCTTCCTTATGAGAGAGCGAGAAAAAACTCTACACAGTCTACTCGTACATATGTGTGTGTGTGTACCTATACCTAGCTACATACATACATACGTCCGTACGTGCACACACACACACACACACACACACACACACACACACACACACATATATATATATATATATATATATATATATATATATGTGAGCTGATCCGTTGAGAGCGTTAGCAAAATAGGAGAAGTTCCAAGCGCGATCTGACCGTCCATATCGAAAGATGGACGACCCAGATCGTGCCTTTTTCGAAAGCTGTCAGTCGTCCGCCATACAGTATCGCGAACGATTTTTTTTACCTTATTGCCCCTCCGCGCCTGTCCGCTACACTGTATGGCAGAGGACATTAAAGTCTTGATGGGAGACAGCCAAAAGACGTCCGTGATACTGTGTAGCGGACGTCCTTAGGCTGACACCTGTCAGGGCCTGTCCCGTCAGTTTTTTCGGCAGTGACGGTTATCTTGTCCTTATCTGTCATGTCAACAGTGTCCGCTATACTGTGTAGCGGACGTTATAGCCATCCGCGATACTGTATCGCGGACGTAATAGCCATCCGCGATACTGTATTGCGGACGTTCAATATACTTTCAAACGACAGTAACTTCGACACTCTTCTCCACTCTTTCTACTCACAAAATTTCCCAGCGGCGTTGGCAAGCATATCGGCGCAATTCCGTCTTAAGAACACCTTTAATACCCTAAATCGATCACGTAAGTTCACAAAATCTACACTTTTGTTTGTTTGTAATCTTCAGTTGTGATGAATATTGCGTTTTATATATGTATGTTTTTGTTCTTGTGCAAGCGTTTGTAAAATCCGATTCCGTATATGTATATATATTTATACATATGAGTACATATGCTAACATTGTATGCATCATTCATGTGCTTGCGTTATATGTATTATGCATGTGCTAGCGTCGTATTTTTGCGAGCGATTATCAAAATCCAAACTGAGAAGGTTTTTCCATAATTTCAGTTGCAAAAAATGGAATTTAACCCTGGACCTGAAGACCCATCCGTGTTATACGACCAAGCCAACCATATCTGTAACGCCCCAACTTAAGGTTAACTCAACCCGGCTGGAGCATTACGACACCTCAGCTAATCACATCAAACTGATAATACAACTCATTCTAACTCACTTGGTAATCAAACCATATTATACAAAATTAAAGAGTTTACTGTTACAAAACACACCTAGTAAGCTCTCTGCCAGATCTCAAAGTTGACATACTGTACTACGTAAGTACAACTTAATTCACAAATGTACAAGTGACCCCTTGCCCGTCTTCTCATCGTGCCTCACACCTTCTCCTTGCCTTTCGAGGGACCGGCTCCTTGATCTAAAATGTTATTATGGGTAAAAACCCGTCAGCCCACTGGCTCAATAAGATAATCAAAGACATTTAATGTAACTTTCAACTCAAGAATACTGATAATGCATGCTATTGCAATTCAATCACATTAAGCAGTTCTACATGTGCACATAACACATATCAAATGTTCACACTTAGTTGAGCATTACAAGAGTTTACCATTCCCGAATTCAGTCCCATCAATAGACCACCCTTATGTCACCACACCCGGGATATAAGATCACAACCTTTGCCTCGGCCAAAGGCAAAGTAACCGAAAACAAATGGACACCGATACTGCCTCGGGTAGCAGTCGGAGATACAATTGTTCGGCTCATACGGTGCACCGCTACTCAAACACAAACAAATCAACCCCCAATCATTTGAACGGGGTAACATAATAATCATCAACAGTATATCAACCATCCCTTTCAATGAAAGGATGTAACATGCTCATGTGCAAGAAAATATATCATTTCATACATAGCTATCAAATATTTAGTCACTTTCATCACGTAACGTCATCTTCATAACATCTTGGACATGTAACATAATCATTTATATTCAGCAAATTAGTTCAATTATAGGACATAACAAACATGTCCAAAACCATATTCTAACCATGTCTAGTTTGACATAAATCCACAATTCACACATACCATAACCTATTTCACGTCTTCCATAACCTCCAATATGTTAAACATGAATAGATTCACTTACTAACAAGTCTCTAACAAGTATTTAAATGTTTGACAAATGATTCATACTAAAAGAGTTACGCTAACATAGCATATATCCATATTCATGTCTTAAAAGCCCATTAAAAAGCTTTAACTATCTTACCTTAAAGAAGAGATGAAAGACCCAATTTTCAGATTTGAAACACCTTTAAAATACTCCTCAAAACACGTTCAAAACACTGTTTGAAGCTCATAGGAACTTTCCAAATCAACTGTTTGAGGTTCCTTTTCAAAAACAAGCCTTAATTCTAGATTTTGGGAGGTTTTTTGGTTGCTTTTCTTGCACTTTTCTCTAAAAACGAGGTAAGAGAATTTAAGCAGGTCAATTGGGTCTTTTATATCAAGTTAGAAGCAAGTAGGAGGTGTCAAGTGAAGGTGAAGAGGTGGAAAAGTCAAGCACGACGAGGCTTTAAGCACGAGGTGGCAAGACACGATTGTGCCACCTAGCAAGCACGACAAGGCTCAAGGCACATGGTGGCAAGACACAGTTGTGCCACCTAGCAAGCACGACAAGGCTCAAAGCACGAGGTGGCAAGACACAGTTGTGCCACCTGGCAAGCATGACAAGGCTGGAAGCATGAGGTGGCAAGACACGATTGTGCCACCTAGTAAGCACGACAATGCTAACCAAAGTACGACAAGGCTCAAAGCACGACGTGTCACAATACTATGTTGACACGTCACAAGCACGAGGTGGCATAATTCTTTGCCAAAAGCAAAACAATTCACAGGCAGTCCGGTCAACAACCGTTTACTCCTAGCTAAAGGTTTCACCATTTTTCGTTTCCAACTCTTCTCAAAATATCTTTGGTCATTCCAAGTGATCATTTAAAGTTTCTAAACATTAAATACTCTTTTCCATTTCTAGCACTTCGTGCACCTTTTTAGAAAATTTACTCAATTCAAGGTGTCTAACATTTAAACATACATTCAAATATGTTATCATGCATAGTTCATCATAACCATTTTCACAAAAGTGGTTTATCTAATCATACTTAAATATGTAATCAAACTATATAAAATGTTGGGTTCTCACACCCTTCACTCCTTAAAAGAATTTGGTCCCCAAATTCATAACTTAAACTTACCAAATAGATACGGATAATCTCTCCGCATATCCTCCTCTTTTTCCCACGTGGCTTCCTCCACTTCATGATTTTGCCACAAAACTTTAACCAACGAAATGCTTTTATTCCTCAAAACTTTCACATCAAAAGCTAAAATCTGCACCGGCAACTCTTCATATGACAAATCTGTTTGGACTGATATCGGCTCAGGGCTTATCACATGAGATGGGTCAGGGTTATACTTTCGTAGCATAGAAACATGGAACACATCATGTACTCCTTCCAAAGATACAGGTAAGGCAACTCTGTATGCCAAATTTCCAACACGATCCAATATTTCATAAGGGCCAATATATCTTGGTGACAACTTGCCTTTCTTTCCAAATCGCTTTATACCTTTGAATGGCGACACCTTAAGAAGTACAAAATCTCCCACTGAAAATTCTAATTCTCTTCGTCTGTTATCAGCATAACTTTTCTGTCGGCTTTGAGCAGTCAAAATCTTTTGCCGAATTTGCTGAATCTTTTCAGTGGTCTCTTGAACTATCTGTGGCCCAATTAAACTCCTTTCTCCAACTTCACTCCAACAAATTGGGGAGCGACACTTTCGTCCATATAGGACTTCATATGGTGCCATACCGATACTAGCATGATAACTATTATTATAAGCAAATTCAATCAATGCCAGATGTTGATCCCAACTTCCTTTGAAATCTATCACACATGCACGAAGCATATCCTCCAATGTTTGAATAGTTCTCTCAGATTGTCCATCAGTCTGAGGATGAAATGATGTGCTAAATCTCAAATTTGTACCCAATGCACCTTGCAAACTCTTCCAGAAATGAGATGTAAATCTTGGATCTCTATCACTTACAATACTTACTGGTATCCCATGCAATCGAACTATTTCTTGTACATACACTCGGGCTAATTTATCCAATGAGTACGTCTTAAGTACAGGTAGGAAATGAGCAGATTTTGTCAATCTATCCACAATCACCCATACTGAATCATGCCCATCACGGGTCCTTGGTAATCCTGTAACAAAATCCATTGTTATATGGTCCCACTTCCATTCGGGTACCGGTAATGGTTCCAATCGACCCGCCGGTCTTTGGTGTTCGGCTTTCACTTGTTGACATACAATACATCTTGAAACAAAGTCAGCTATTTCTCGTTTCATGTTATTCCACCAATAATTACATTTCAAATCTCGATACATCTTTGTTCCACCTGGGTGCACTGTATACTTTGACTTATGGGCCTCTTTCAGTATTTCTCCTTTCAACTCTTCATTGTTAGGCACAACTATCCTGTCTTTATACCGTAAGACACCATCAATATCCATAGAAAACTCGGGTTTAAAGGTTCCATCTTTATCCTTCACTTCTATCTGCAACTCCAAATTCCTTTCTTGTTCCTCCTGGATTCTCTGTAATAACACTGGTTTCACTTGTAAATTTGCAAGAATAATTCCTGACTCAGTAACAGATAACTCCCATGAACAAGCTTGCTCAATCAACTTCCACTCTTTCACCATTAAGCTAGCAACTTGTACTTTCCTACTTAGTGCATCTGCAACAACATTGGCTTTACCTGGGTGATACTGAATCGTACAATGATAATCATTGAGTACTTCCATCCACCTTCTCTGTCTCATATTCAAATCTTGCTGAGAAAATAGGTATTTCAAACTCTTATGATCAGTAAAAATCTCAAACTCAGCACCATACAGATAATGCCTCCACTTATGCAATGCAAACATAATCGCTGCTAACTCAAGATCATGTGTTGGATAATTTTGTTCATATGGTTTCAGCTTTTTTGAAGCATAAGCCACAACTTTGCCATCTTGCATCAAAACACAGCCTAATCCTTCCTTTGAAGCATCGCTGTACACCACAAAATTCTTAGTTCCACTAGGCAAAGTCAAAATTGGAGCTGTAGTTAATCTCGTTTTTAACTCCTGAAAACTCGCCTCACATATCGGTCCACTGATATGCCACTTCCTTCCGAGTCAATGTGGACAATGGTGCAGCTATCCTTGAAAAATCTTGTACAAATCGACGATAATATCCCGCCAATCCCAAGAAACTTCTAACTTCTGCTACATTCTTTGGCACTTGCCAATTCAAAACAGCTTCTATTTTAGACGGGTCAACAGTCACCCCTGCTTCAGACACTATATGACCTAAGAAGGCCACTTGCTTTAACCAAAATTCGCATTTGTTAAACTTAGCATACAATTTCTTATCCCGTAGCACTTGGAGTACAATCCTCAAATGACGCTCATGCTCCTCTGTACTTTTTGAATAGACCAAAATATCATCGATAAAAACTACTACAAATTGATCTAAAAACTCCTTAAAAATTCGATGCATTAAGTCCATGAAGGCTGCAGGAGCATTCGTCAATCCAAACGGCATGACAACAAATTCGTAATGTCCATATCTTGTACGGAATGCCGTCTTTGGAATATCTTCCTCTCTTATCCTCAATTGATGGTATCCAGATCTCAAGTCCAACTTAGAAAATACCACTGCCCCTTGTAACTGATCAAACAAATCATCTATGTGCGGTAGTGGATACTTATTTTTTATTGTTACTCTATTCAACTGCCGATAATCCATGCACAACCTCATTGTACCATCTTTCTTTTTAACAAATAAAACTGGGGCTCCCCATGGTGATACACTAGGTCGAATAAACCCCTTATCCAGTAATTCTTGTAACTGTGACTTCAACTCCCTCAATTCAGCTGGAGCCATCCTATACGCCGCTTTTGAAATTGGGGCTGTTCCCGGCAACAATTCTATCACAAATTCCATTTCACGCTCAACCGGTAATGTTGTGACATCCTCAGGAAATACATCCACAAATTCATTTACTACATGTATATCTTCTATTTTAACATTTTCTTTCTGCTTATCCACCATATAAGCTAAATATCCCATACAACCTCTAGAGAGTAATTTCTCTGCTCGAATAGCTGAAATAATATTCATATCCCCATCCTTTCTACCTTGGAACTTACATAATTCTCCATCAAATTTAGTAAATGTCACGACCTTATGAAAACAATCTAGTGATACCCGATTAGATGACAACCAATCCATCCCCAACAATACATCAAATCCTCTTATAGGCAAAACAATCAAGTCAGCATATACCGTATGCTCACCCATAATCATTGCACAAGATTTATATATTAGACTAACTAGAGTACTTTCTCCTAGAGGAGTGCTAACATCCAACACATATGGTAGCAACTCAGGTTCTTGGGGTAACATGGGCACCATATATGATGAAATGAATGAATGGGTAGAACCAGGATCAAATAGTACTCTAGCAACACATTGGAAAATGGTGAGTGTACCTTCAATAACTCCGCTAGTATCTCGAACCTCATGAGATTCCAATGCATATGCTCGTCCTTGCACTCTTGGCCTCTCAGCATTCCCTTGCAGATTCCCTCTACCTTGGTTATCTCGAGGCATAATTTGATTTCCAGAATAAGGGCAATTTTTCCCAATATGTCCAGGCTGAGCACACCTGATACATAAACCCATCTTTCTGCGACATTCATTCTCTGTATGTCCAGTCCAATTACAATACGTACATCGCTCTCCAATTCTTGCCTGCTTTGATGGTTGCGTGCTTGATATCTCAGTCTGATTTCTCCTTTTATGATTGTCACCTGGGGATGATGCTGCAAAGCTAGCTTGACTACCAGTATAACCACTCATTTGATTACCTCGACCTCTTCCCTGACCATTTCCATAGAAATTATGATTTCTTCCTTGTAAAGCCCTTTGAAAATTTCCCTGCCAAGTATTCCCTCGGCCCCTTCCACCAGGGTTCACATTCCCACTATTACGGTTTCCCTGTCCACCGTATGACGGTGCTCTAAATGGTTCTGTGTCAACATTCTTTTGCTCTTCCAAATCATTCTCAATAGCCAATGCTCTATCAACAACTGCCATATAAGTTTGTAACTGCAAAGGGATCAACTTATCCCGAAGATCCTTATTCAGACCTTTAACAAACTTTCTTACTTTTCTTTCTTCGGTATCTACGAGATGCGGACAAAATCTGGCTAAATCAGTAAACTGTGATTCGTAAACTGATACCGACATATTTCGCTGTTCAAACTTTATAAAATTTACTTCTCTCCTCTCTTGGGTCACCGCTGGAACATACTTATTAGTGAACTCCCTTTTAAAGTTTTCCCAAGTCGATGGGACTCCTTCCCTCTCCCACTTCATAGATAATAATTTCCACCATCTTTCTGCACTAGCCTCTAGCATAAAGCTAGTATACACCAATCTTTGAGAATTCGGAATCCTAGCAGTATCAAGAATTTTCTCCGCTCTAGCCAACCATTCCTCGGCTAAGGTTGGATCAGGTTTCCCAAAGAATGGATTCTTTATCAGTTTAACAAACCTATCGAGGGTAAGACCCCCATCTCCCAACATCTTAGCAGTATTCAACATCTCCTGGGGTTGCTCAACTTGTTGAGCACCTCTAACATTGCCTTCATTCACTACTTCTTGCACATTTGTATCTACAAGGGGATTTCCACCCATTTGTCTCATTTCATCTACAACCTGCTGGAGTATCTGACAAGCCTCCAGTAATCCACTATTAGTCACATGATTATTATTTCCAGTGGAGTGCTCTTCTACATTTACCTGTGGGTTGTGCCCATCCTGACCTTCAGCATTAAACTCATGATTATTCTTTCTTTGAGTTCCTTCATCAGCCATTTCTCTATTGTTTCCTTGATTTCGCGCTCCGCGCTCTCGCTCCGTTGTAAGCCTACACACAAAACTCCGCATAAGTACCCCCATATAATATGCAATATTCAATAATCTCTAACCACACAAGGCCGTAGGATCTTATCCCAGCCTTTAACTACGCTCTGATACCACAACTGTAACGCCCCAACTTAAGGTTAACTCAACCCGGCTGGAGCATTACGACACCTCAGCTAATCACATCAAACTGATAATACAACTCATTCTAACTCACTTGGTAATCAAACCATATTATACAAAATTAAAGAGTTTACTGTTACAAAACACACCTAGTAAGCTCTCTGCCAGATCTCAAAGTTGACATACTGTACTACGTAAGTACAACTTAATTCACAAATGTACAAGTGACCCCTTGCCCGTCTTCTCACCGTGCCTCACACCTTCTCCTTGCCTTTCGAGGGACCGGCTCCTTGATCTAAAATGTTATTATGGGTAAAAACCCGTCAGCCCACTGGCTCAATAAGATAATCAAAGACATTTAATGTAACTTTCAACTCAAGAATACTGATAATGCATGCTATTGCAATTCAATCACATTAAGCAGTTCTACATGTGCACATAACACATATCAAATGTTCACACTTAGTTGAGCATTACAAGAGTTTACCATTCCCGAATTCAGTCCCATCAATAGACCACCCTTATGTCACCACACCCGGGATATAAGATCACAACCTTTGCCTCGGCCAAAGGCAAAGTAACCGAAAACAAATGGACACCGATACTGCCTCGGGTAGCAGTCGGAGATACAATTGTTCGGCTCATACGGTGCACCGCTACTCAAACACAAACAAATCAACCCCCAATCATTTGAACGGGGTAACATAATAATCATCAACAGTATATCAACCATCCCTTTCAATGAAAGGATGTAACATGCTCATGTGCAAGAAAATATATCATTTCATACATAGCTATCAAATATTTAGTCACTTTCATCACGTAACGTCATCTTCATAACATCTTGGACATGTAACATAATCATTTATATTCAGCAAATTAGTTCAATTATAGGACATAACAAACATGTCCAAAACCATATTCTAACCATGTCTAGTTTGACATAAATCCACAATTCACACATACCATAACCTATTTCACGTCTTCCATAACCTCCAATATGTTAAACATGAATAGATTCACTTACTAACAAGTCTCTAACAAGTATTTAAATGTTTGACAAATGATTCATACTAAAAGAGTTACGCTAACATAGCATATATCCATATTCATGTCTTAAAAGCCCATTAAAAAGCTTTAACTATCTTACCTTAAAGAAGAGATGAAAGACCCAATTTTCAGATTTGAAACACCTTTAAAATACTCCTCAAAACACGTTCAAAACACTGTTTGAAGCTCATAGGAACTTTCCAAATCAACTGTTTGAGGTTCCTTTTCAAAAACAAGCCTTAATTCTAGATTTTGGGAGGTTTTTGGTTGCTTTTCTTGCACTTTTCTCTAAAAACGAGGTAAGAGAATTTAAGCAGGTCAATTGGGTCTTTTATATCAAGTTAGAAGCAAGTAGGAGGTGTCAAGTGAAGGTGAAGAGGTGGAAAAGTCAAGCACGACGAGGCTTTAAGCACGAGGTGGCAAGACACGATTGTGCCACCTAGCAAGCACGACAAGGCTCAAGGCACATGGTGGCAAGACACAGTTGTGCCACCTAGCAAGCACGACAAGGCTCAAAGCACGAGGTGGCAAGACACAGTTGTGCCACCTGGCAAGCATGACAAGGCTGGAAGCATGAGGTGGCAAGACACGATTGTGCCACCTAGTAAGCACGACAATGCTAACCAAAGTACGACAAGGCTCAAAGCACGACGTGTCACAATACTATGTTGACACGTCACAAGCACGAGGTGGCATAATTCTTTGCCAAAAGCAAAACAATTCACAGGCAGTCCGGTCAACAACCGTTTACTCCCAGCTAAAGGTTTCACCATTTTTCGTTTCCAACTCTTCTCAAAATATCTTTGGTCATTCCAAGTGATCATTTAAAGTTTCTAAACATTAAATACTCTTTTCCATTTCTAGCACTTCGTGCACCTTTTTAGAAAATTTACTCAATTCAAGGTGTCTAACATTTAAACATACATTCAAATATGTTATCATGCATAGTTCATCATAACCATTTTCACCAAAGTGGTTTATCTAATCATACTTAAATATGTAATCAAACCATATAAAATGTTGGGTTCTCACAATATCAGTACGCTCATATGGGATGGTGGAGTAAGATACATTATTTATCGACTTTCTATCGCTTACGAACGTTGTATATACCGTTTGTTATGCTTAAATTGTATTTATTAATTCGTAGGAAAGAGAACTTCTCAACACCGTAGAAGTATCTCGCGAGTTCACATCGTGGAAACTGAACACCGCCCAGAAGAGGATACTGCGTGGAATTGGGTTTGGGATTTTCACGCATGGGCAGATATTTTAACAGCTTGACCGGGCCTTGATAGGTGCCCTTGTTGAGAGGTGGAGAAGTGAAACGAATACTGTTAGCCCTATGGTTGGATCACCTAGGCTTACATCTTGTTTTGATGATAACTACACATTGATTTTGTTCTAATGTGTGCTTTGAGTGTATTCTTAGTAGGTATATACATGCACACTCATGAAGACACATTTGAGAAGTTGGATAGATGGATTAAAGCCAAAGAAGCTTAAAGTTATAGTGGACATGCTAATAGAAGCTTCATCAAGTCCAATGTCGAAGAGCAACAAAGAATGCATCGACTAAGTTACTATCGATTATAATTGATCTTTCCTATTATGTAACTAGTCTTGGTTTGATGCTTGGATTGATGACTATGACCTAAAAAGACCTTAGGACACCTCGTGCATTGCATGTGAGTTCATAACCTTTCACACGAGTGTGGTTCTTAAAAATGAGTGAACTTTGGAGCTCACTCAAATTTTCTCAAAACTGTTTTTTGTGATAATCTTTTCATATCTTGATAAAAATTTTCATTATCTTTCCAACGCAAAAAACGGAACCTTAATCCGATTTTTCTAGAGAAAGTTATGCCCAAAATAGGAAAGGGGGTTCCGTGAGGCAGCCGATAGGCAGTAGGGTAATACAGTCGACTGTTAATGCAGTCGACTGCATTCCAATGCAGTCGACTTCATTGGTCAAAATTCAGTTCCAAGAGCATCTTTGTGAGCAATTCTTTGATTGAGAGTGAGCATCCTTCAAGTCATCAATTCTCTTATCTCTCTATTGCACTAGAGCTTCATTTGTACTCATTTCCTTTCAAGAGGATTTCTTTGTACACATTTGATCTTTCTAAAAGGATTGTGATCAAGGCTTGGGTTTGTCAAGTCTTGGGTGAGCTTTGTGGATTTAAGGCTTGTGCTTGGTGTGGGGATATCACCAAGTGTTGTAAGGGTTTTGATCTTGACCCGGAAGAAGATTGTTGCTAGTGGATTCTAGTGCTCTTGCAAGGGACTTTCTTGAAGAGGTGGATGTAGGCTTGAGGGTATATCAAGCCGAACCATTTAAATCTCCTTGTCAAGTATCTCTAACTCAATCTCTTTACTTATTGCTCTTTAATTGTTTGAGATTGTTTAGTTTGCATCTTCATTGAAATATTACTTGGTTTGTTTGAGATTTATGCTTGTGCTTAGTTTAAATTCCCCATTATATTTCAAAAACCCTATTCACCCCCCTCTAGGGTTGTTTTATTGGTTTCAAATACGTTTCACTTCCCGCTCGGAGAGATGACAATTACCCTAGAAGATGTAGGGTTCATCTTAGGGTTGCCGGTGACGGGGTGGCCTGTAATTGCTCCTCCGTTAGAAGCAACGAATAAGAGAACCGCTAAGGACTTCTTAACTTCGATACCCCAGGATCAATTTAGCAGTGGTGGTATCAAGTTGAAGTGGTTGGTAGATACCTACGGGGTTTTGTCGGAAAACTATACGGGCCGTGACCTTGTGCTGTACACACAAGCCTTCCTCTGGTAGGTGGTGGGGGCAATATTATTCCCAACGACATCGAAGAACACGGTCAGCGTGAGATATTTATCGTTGTTGGGTAACCTGGCGGAGGTTGGAGATTATGCATGGGGTGCAGCGGTTCTTTCGTATCTGTACCGAGCATTGCACAAGTCAACGAGGCCCAACTCCAAAGCCATATGTGCATGTATCTCGCTATTGTAGGTATATCATATAAATCCTGTCTTCGTTATTTTTTTTTGTTTTGCTTTTGTTGAATCGACGATATAAATATAATTTGCCCATGTTCTCAGGTGTGGTCTTATGAACACCTTGCTCCCGGTGCACCGACGCGTAGGGATGGAACCGATAGAGTGTGGCCTCGGTTGCGTGCTTGGGAGTACAGCCGGAAGAATAGCCACTACCGCAGGAGAGTCGATCCCCATCACAACATCACGTACTATCGAGGGGAGTTCGACCGCCTATATCCGGGCCAATTGCGTTGGGCACCGTACATACGTTTGGCGCAACAGGTAGAAGAGTCATTCGTCTTCACGCTCTCCGGGTTGCAGCGCACACCCCTCATCCACTTCGAGGTCACAGAGTGGCAGCTGCCAGACCGAGCAATGCGCCATTTTGAGTTGGAGCAGGGTTTGCCATCCGGTGCCCCAGATATGAGGGTTAACAAGGACCCACCGAATGTCGGGCGGTTTGGCAAGGCCAATGCGCAAGAATTGTGCGCGGCCAAACTAGAGCTCTGGACTTCTTGGCAGGACACACTGGCGGCCATCATCTCGGAGCCGGACCCCGTTATCAGCATCGCGGAGTACGATGAGTGGTACTCCCACATCACGCGGAGGAGAGTAGCCCCAGTGAACTTTGAACGCGGGGCGAGGTATGCGTCTAGGGGTCAGATCGACGAGCGTATGGCATAAAATCTCGTAAGTTGCCCAACTTGTCTTGAATATAAATGTCTGATTAAAGTTACTTGTTTGTTATCTTTTTGGAAGTAGGTTAATGCCTCGCTTGCATTCTTCCAGAAGTTGAGTGAGCGAAAGGATCTGATGAGCGCAATGGGCGAGGATCTTCGCCAACAGGCTGCTGCACTGGCTATAGGCTGCGGGAATTTTGTGCGGCAAGCATCGGGACAGTCTTCGGTCGACAGCCCGGGAATGGGTTATACGGGCGTCAGCCCGTATAATGTTGATCCCTCCGGGCAAGCTTCAGAGGTGAGCCAGGGAGTTGGTGGTCCCTCTGTACCGGGGATGGGACATGCTCAAGCGTCGTGGGCCGATTATAGCGGCCCGACCTTCAATTTGTTCCCAGAACCCCAACCCCTCTCTCAGAGTAAAGTCACGCAAGACTGGCCTTACGGTTTTAACGAGGCACTGCCCATTGTCCCGTGGGCGGGACCACTTGGCGGCCCCGAAGGGCAATATCAGCCGGCGGAAGAAATGGCCGGTGAACAATATCAGCCAGATGGGGCCCCCGAAGGTGATTATCAGTCGGCCGGGGCCCCCCAAGGGGATTATTAGCCGGCCGATCCGTTGGTTGGAGGCCAATTTCTTCTGTTACTCTTGCCACCCGGTGGAGGGCAAGAGCGACCCGTCGACCCCCGAGGGCAATATCCGAAAGGGCATCCAGCCAGGCCCCCGAAGCCACATAAACATGACCTAATCCAAGCCCATTATTTTAGCGGGCCCCCCCGGACAGAGCGTTGTATGACGTGGATCACCCGCAGACTATGGATTACAGTTGCTGTTTCAATAGAGCTTTTCATCCGCGTAGATCTCTTGCGGCCTTTCGTTTGTGATATAATTGGATCCAACGGCCGGATATCATTGTCGTCTTCCTCCCCCGGCTCGTCATCTTCTGATCCCGTCGTAGGCTCGGTGTCAATCGCATTGGTGACTGAAGCTGCTTCCAACTGGTCGACGATGGGCTCTTGCTGCTGAGCTACCTCGAGGAGATGTTTATAACCGACCATTGAAGCAGCAGCCTTTACGGACAAACGGGTCAAAGTCGTCACCAGATGATTATACCGCAACGTCTCTGATTCTTCAAAGTCAGTATACGGGTGCTCCAGAAAGGCAATGGTACCGTGCAACCTGTTAGCACCTTTCGTCCACCGTGGCAAGACGGATTTATTGGGGATTATCCTGATATTCTTCTGGGTGAAAAAGCGCAGAATGTGTCTACACAGGATGTCATGGAACTCAAACTTCTTGCAAACACATGTCACCGAGTCCGTCAATGTGTCGTGGCTCACCGTATACATTATGCGCAGCTTCTCAGGAATGAGGTCATTCACGAGCGAATAAAACTTGTACTCACGCGTAGACTTTTCTACCACCTTGTTTATACAGTACCGTCCCGATTTCTGCAGCTCTACTTGGTATAGCAAGAAGATATCCTTCGTATAGACTTTGGCACTGTTCAGCTCCAGCAGGGTCTCAAGCAACCTTCTCCTCTGTTTGCACGTGGTTGCAAAGTCTGCAGCCCTTTCTTTCACGAACAACGACGCAACCGCTTTCTGTGCGGATGTGACGAAACTCTTCAAATTGGTAGT
>JAVXUO010001641.1:0-63287 GCA_033065855.1 Escallonia rubra | reverse complement strand
GCCCCGGAGGCACTCTGGCCAGGTGCTTGGCACCGGAAGAAGCAAGGCACAAATTGCAATTCGGCCATCAGAAGTGTTGTGGCCTCGACGGTCCCCCTTTATACCGTCGCCTCCAGCGTATGGGTCTCTATTGGCCATCCATGGCCAAGGATGCCTCAGACATACAAGGAGACTGCCCCGAGTGTTCGTACGCACCGGACAATACTGAAGCTCTTGTCATTAACGTCGAAGGTGACTGGCGCCAGCCTTTCATCCAGTACTTATCCCACGGGGTTCTACCGCCTGACCGCAGCTCGGCACGATCTATCAAGCGCAAGTCGGTCAAGTATTTTGTGACGGAAGGAGAGTTGTTCCGCAAGGGATTCTCAGGACGCACCCTGCGATGCCTGCAGGGTGCCCAGACAGTCGAGGTGATTAACGAAGTGCATAACGGTGATTGTGGTGAGCATCAAGGCTCTCAGAAGTTGTATGCAGAGTTGCTAAGGATGGGATACTACTGGCCAACTATGGAATCTGACGCGATCTCTCATGTCCGACACTGCCAACCCTGTCAGAGACACGCCGACGTCCGATCTCCGCATGATCTTAGCCCCTTGGCCATTTCACTCCTGGGCTCTCGACCTCATAGGCCCCATCCACCCAACATCACGGGGTCACACTTGGATCATGGTTGCAACGGAACGTTTCACAAAGTGGGTCGAAGCCATACCTCTACGGCGAGCCACGGGAGGCGCCATCGCCAACTTCTTGCGCGAACACATCGTCTGTCGCTTTGGTATCCCCCGGTGTATCATATCCGACAACGGCACGCCATTCATCAACAGGGATGTCCGAGCTTTCATGGAAGGATACAACATCAACCACGCTACATCCACTCCTTACTACCCACAAGGGAATGGTCAAGCCGAAGCTTCTAACAAAACTCTACTGCGGGTATTATCACGAATGGTCCATGATGTAAGTGGTTCATGGTCCGAGAAGTTAAGCCTCGCACTTTGGGCCTACAGAACCTCCAAGCATACAGCGACAAAGACCACACCCTTTTCCCTTGTCTACGGGGACGAGTGTGTCGTACCAGCCGAGATTACAGTCGCATCAGCCAGACTCTCCCTAAGCAGTGGGCTTGGAGAGGAAGAAACCAGAATGACCGCCCTTGAAGGACTTGATGAAAGGAGAGCCAATGCCTTGCGCCGTATGAAGAAATACCACGAACAACTCACCAAGGCATATGGAAAGACTGTGAAGCAACGAACATTCGTCGAGGGCGACCTTGTTCTTCAAGCCGCCAAACATGTACGCGCCAACATGTCAGCCCCCAAGTTCACACCGAATTGGGAAGGACCACTTCAAGTGCATGAAGCCAGAGACAACGGCTACCTCCTGCTCAACACGGAAGACGGACAAATCACGGCACCTATCAACGGTCGCTATTTGAAGAAGTTTTATGCATGACCAACAGCGGAGTGTTCCCCCAGCCCTACCCGCCCAAAGCTTAGAACATTTACACAACATTTTTTTGTATATGCACACATGTTCATGACTTGTAACTTTTGTTGTTTATTACAAGTTCTTACTTTCTTCATGTAATGGCATTTTGGCCCAAATACTATCAATGCAAAGATCATTCACTCGCCTCAACTACTGTATATAACGCACTCTTTCATTTACACATCGTTCACTAAGTCGATTGCTATGGGCGGGGAAGGGGGAACCACAACGGGAGGACACCACATGCAAGACATACGAGCACATCAAAAGCTAAGCATCACCTCACAACAAACACAGGTACAAAATAACCATACAACTGCTATATCAGTATCAACAAAATGCATACATGTCACAGGTTTGTAGGTCGCTACGGACCAATGACTATTAGCAAAATGAAAAGTACATCACATATAGCGTAAAGAAGTAAGCAGTGCACCAACAGTATCAGAAGTATACGACTCCAGAGTCTGTCGCTGCACCTGTAAGTCGGACCATCTCTGCTCCAACTCGGCCCGTTGTCTCTCTATCTCTGCCTGCCGAGCCTCCGCCTCGCTAAGCCGGGCCCGTATCTCAGAAACCTCTCGCGTCACATCTGTCAACGCCGCATCAAGCATACGCCTACGGCCCTGACACGCCACTTCCTGCGCTCCTACCACAGTCAGTCCAGCCATGGCCTCAACACTCGGCCCTCTAGATTGGATATAGTCGGACAACCACTCTAACTGGAAGCCAAAAGCTACGAACGGCTCGAGCTCTAACATAAACTCTGACCTCATCTCTGAACTCCAAGTCGAGGTCGGCACCGTACTAAGTGTCGCCAACCAGTCCACAAGGGCGGCAAACATCGCCTTGAACAATGCCATGCCCCGCATGGTAATAGAGCCCTCAAATGTCTGAGGTTGTCTCACCCTAATCATCTCCAACCGCTGGACCACCGCATCAGGCAACCCGAGGCCCTCCCAGGACATACCGTCTGCCTGCCCGACTGAAGACCCACCACTAGCAGCATCAACCCCTATCGCCCTACCACCCACTGATCTCATGCCAACGGTGGCAGCATGCATCGCCAACAGAGCATCACCCGCATCCACGGCCGACCCCGACAATGTATCTGCTATCGGCTCCACAACAGACGAATCAAGTACACCGCGTCGTGGCAACGAATCTCTAACCATCGCATGTGTGGTCGGCAACCCGGCATGTGCCCCCGCATGTGCCCACCAATCATCACCCTCAAACGTGTGACCCATCGGGCCACCGAATACATCCTCGACCAAGACAGGTGACGGGCTCGAATGACCAACTGGCACGACCGGCTCCACAACATATGCTGATGTCTGCTCCGGGTGACTGACTGGCTCCACAATGTAGGCCGCTGCCTACTCTACCACCGCGGCCTCCCCGAAGGCCTCACTATCCATCGGCCCCCCCTCATAGGCCGGCTCAGCCTCCATCTCCTCGACCTCATCGGCCTCATCTACATCTGCCTCCCCATCCTCCTCAGCTGCCTCAAGATCCATCCCCTCAGTATCATCAGTAACGGCCTCGGCATACTCTGTGGTATCGTCTGACTCCACGTCAATGGCACCACCATCATCATCGAACTCCTGTCAAAAAAAAAAAGGGGAGAGAACCGCCCATTAGAGACCACTTAATATGATAATTGGCAACTGTACAACGAAAGCAAAGCATTACACTAACCTCGGAGTCACACTCCTCCAGCACCTCTCGCGACCTTTTCGGCCTACGTCCACCACCCGTCGAAGGACCTGCGCCTGTCCGCTGTGCACCCACCATCATACCTACTCTCAATGACGAAATGGGACCCTTGCCAGCACCCGGCACCCTCGGACCACCTGCTGCTGCCGGCGCCCGTGGCGCGCGTGCTGGCACCGGTTCATCTAATACGCCTGTAAGCAGTACCGACATGCCGTTCTGCCTCGCGACCTGCGCCGTAACAAGTCCCAGTCCTCTGTCCCCCGCAAAGACATCGACCTCCTGCCTGTCGGATGGCTCCTGCGACAACCACTCCGACCATGTCGCCAGTACCCGATCCCACCATCGCGCATACTCAACCGTCGCGACTCCCGTCGATAGCGTCCCGGGCCTCCTCCACTCCTCTGTCGGTACCGGCCATTTCCGCGCCCACTTTGAGATCGTATACCCAAAAGCCTTCCTCACCTCCCACGCCCTCGTATAGCCACATGGGGGCTCTAAATCATAACCAAAGCTCGAGGACAATCGATCGGGGCTGTATCTCGCCACATAATATCTGTTCTCAGCCGGCTTCCCGCCATCATCAGTCAATACGGGTAGCCACCCTGGAAAGTACGCCACTAGTAAGGCCACCGCCGTGTCCGTCAGCTCATCTCGACCGTGTAGTCGCACCATAGTGTCCTGCAGATCCATCCATGGAGGAGTACCGTACGAATAATGCATGCCGGTATACGCACGGGGAACGCACTCATCTCGATCGTAAAAAATGTCTGCCAAATCACGCCCAGGCTTCTTCCCGCCTGCCCAGGCATATACTCGGCCACCTGCGTACCAAGCCGCAACCTCACGTGACTTGCCCGGCCGAGTCACCGTCATCATCCGCGGTGACGGATGTACTAAGGGAAGATCACGAGGCCGATAATCCATGTAGACCTCGAATAGATACCGCTGCAAGAACATCCAGTCTACGTACGTCGTCACCTGATAGCGTCCGTACGACCTCTGTACATCATTGGCAAACTGATCTAGACGAGAGTACTGCGTGCCTAAGTAAATGGGGGCCAGCCCGACGCGCCCCCCACCAGCCATACGTACAGCCAACTTGAATACCCTCAGGGACACGCCATCCTCCGGCGTCCCCTCAAATACAAACCTACAAACATAAGAGCATACAATGTCTATCATAACCTTCTCGCCCTATTCTGAACGTAAACTCTGTTGCATGGCAATATGACTACACTATCTTTCGGACACGTTTTTTTTTTCTAAGTATAAAAATTTAGCATTCTACGCATACAAGAACAATGGAAGTACAACATGCAACAATACTAAAGGGAAGACATTATAAGCACGTACCTCGACAAGAACATGATAAGAAACCCCGCTAGCTCGTATCTCTTGTCCTTATAGCAAGGACCCGCGCGAAAATTGCTCACCGACGCAGACTTCTGCCCGGGTAACGCGGTCGCCATACCATAGAAGTATTTGACCCACCCGCTGTACGTACCCTTGCGATTGCTTCTTATCAACGAGGCAAACCCCTGCAGTTCCTTTACCGTCAATCGTTCCGCCGCCGTCAACTCCAGCTCACAAGCATTCTCCATACCGTGCATGGGCAACCCCGTCAACATCATCACGTCGAGAAGCGTTGGCCCAATCTCCCCAAACGCCGTGATAAACGTATGCGTCTGCGAGCTCCATATCGAAAGCAACAATGCCAAGCCCTTAAAAGTCCCTCAACGGATCAATCACCTTGAAGGTCGCCTCTATCGCAGATACTAATCCCAACGCCTCCAATCTCTCCCCCCAACCCGACTGCTCCAACATATACATGCACCAAAAATTCCACCCCACCGGCATGGTATTATGGCCCTTGAACATCACCGGCGACCACGGCACATCTAGTCGTTCCACCAACAAACCCGGCATGTACCTCGGCGACATCACCGGATCGACCCCCCCGCTCGGCGCACGAACATACGGCGAAGGCACCACCGGACTCTCCACCATCGACGACGCACCGAAAGGACCCAAAAACACATCCGCACCCACTCGTTGGCCAAGCTCCCTCCAAAGCTCCTTGGGTGGGCATCCGGGCACCGCCCCTTTCGCCGTCAACAAAATATTGCTGTGGCTTGGCATTGCATCAAAGCTCCTCGCCCTACCAAGGAAACTCAACGGCACCTCCGCTTCTTCAACCGGCGCGACGTCGTCATCATCAAACACGTCGCCCGGCGCTAACGTTGATCGCCCGCTAGCTCCGCCCCGCCGTCGCACACATTGCTTCTTCCGTGTCTTTTTCGGCAATCCACCAACATTCCCCTTTGCGCCGTGAGAAACATCTCCGCGCACGCCGTGCCTCCGGTCGGCCTCAGCCTCGGCCTCGGCGTCAGCGGCCTCGGCCTCGGCCCGCGCCTCCCTCTCTTTCCTCCTTTCTTCCCTCTCCCTCTTCCCTCCTCCTTCTTTCCTCCCCTCTTTCTCCTTCCCCTTCCCCCCTCCTTCCTTCCTCTTCTTTCCCCCGCGTCCTACCTCCCTCTCCCTTCTCCTCTCTCTCTCTGCCTCTCCCCTTCCCCTCTCCCCTTCTCCCTCTTCCCCTCCCCTTCCTCTCCCCCCTCCACCGCCCGCGCCGCGCCCGCGCTGGGCATGGGCCTCGGCCTCGGCCAAGCGGCCTTGGTCGGCCTCGGCCTCGCGGCCTTGGTCGGCCTCGGCCACTTGGTCGGCCTCGGCCACTTGGTCGGCCGGCCCTTGTCGCCTTCCCCCATCTCCTCTTCCCTTCACCGCATAGCCAAGCCCCCCTCTCCTTCCCCCACACTCGGCCTCGGCCCGGCAGTGTGCCTCGGCCGCCGTCGCGGTTGGCCCATGGCCACCCCTTCCCCCACTTGCCCCTCCTCTCTTACCTTGTTGCATCCTCTTGGCTTCTTGAGATGTTCTCACTCTCATGGGTCTTCAAGATCCAACTCTTCTTCTTCTTCTTCTTCTTCTTCCTCTCCTTTCCCTCTTAAGTTTGGCTAAGTCTTTTTTTCTCTCTCTCCCAAGTCTTGAAAGACTTCCCACCTAATTTTCCCCCCCAAATCCATCACATCAATTCAAATTCCAAGTTCCCCCCCAAAATCCCCAACAACTCTTTTAGCGTTCCGCTTCTTAACGCCGACTTTCTCCAACGCATTGTTATTTTAGCAAAACAACATTAATATTTCACATTCATAACCTAACGTCGCTATCAAAATTCTTCGCGCAACCCATCTTCCGCACATTTTTTTGTCGCGCTATTTTCTTTCTTTCACGATAACGCCAACGGACAGGCGTGTTACATTTTGTTTTCGCTATTTCTTTTTTCTCGAGTTCACCGTTACGCTGAGATCGTTATCATTTTATTTTCAAAAAAAAATAAAAAAAAAATTGCATATTCCAAGGGAATTTACGCTCCCCCGCGTTTCGCGTTACTATAGCGATGTTTCCTCCAAATTCGAGCCCGGCATTTTTTTCATCGATTAATGCTTATGCGTGCGGCGCCCGCTCGGGTTGCCCCTCCGCGCACACCGCACGCAGGGGGCTTATGTTCCCAACCCATCTTGGTCAGACCGAATGGCCCGCTAGGGGTCCCACTACGCGCGAACACGTCAACATTGTCAACGGTCAATCTTCCAGCGCATCAAACTGGTCAGTGCCCGCACACCCAAGACACGTATTTTTCTCGCTTCACGTGTTTCGTGCGCGACTTAGACATTTTTATTTTGCATTGACGTCACTCACGCTAGCGCAATCGTCACACCAAGATCACCCAAACACCTTACCAAAAATGTCGACCGACGGCGCAACCAGAGCAACAGGGTCAACGGGCAAAGGCCTTGGCCAACCCCATGGGGTCGGCCTCGGCCTCACCCAAGACCATGGGGTCGGCCTCGGCCTCACCCAAGGTCATGGGGTCGGCCTCGGCCTCCCATAGGGGTTTGGCCTTGGCCTTTTCCCCCCGGTTCTTCACTCTTCGCGCAAAGTCCTTTTTTGCACTTTTTTCGCTTGTTACGTTTCGTACATGACTCTGGCACCTTGTTCATCATGTGGGTACGATTCTTGGTAGCATCCTCGTCGCAACACAACTTTCGGATTCGTCATTGCTTATCAAAACACCTACCGACGGTGCGCCCAAAGTTCGCAAAAGGAGAAATTGCCTTGGGCTCCGAAAATGAAATTTGGCCATTTGGCCTTGGCCAACCTCAGGGGGTCGGCCTCGGCCTTCCCCAGGCCTAGGGGTCGGCCTCGGCCTCCAGGAGGGGTTGGCCTCGGCCATTTTCCCCCGGTGGTTCACCCCTCCGCGCAAACCCCTTTTTTCGCACTCTTTTCGCTTCGTACGCTTTGCGTGTGACTTGGACACTTCGTTCGTCATATAGATACGATTTGCATCAACACGCTCGTCGTAACGCAACTTCCGGATTTGCCTTTGCCTATCAAAACACCTACCGTCGGTGCGCCCGAAGTCCACCGAAGGGGGGAGTGGCCTTGGCCTCCCTTCATGGGAGTTGGCCTTTTACCTTAGCCACCCCCTAGGGTCGGCCTCGGCCTCACCAAGGGGTCGGCCTCGGCCTCCCCAGGGGTGGTGGCCTTGGCCTTCCCCCCCAATGTTTGGCCTATGGCCTTCCCTCCTGCGCGCACTTGTTTTCCTGAGTCTTTGCACCTCCGCGATGTTTACGGACGTTCGTACATCAACCTCCCGACGTCCGTTCGTACATCAACTTCACGACGTCCGTCGTCTATCAACTTCGCGACGTCTATCGTCTATCAACCTCGCGACGTCCGTCGCCCGGGACCGCATGCCGCTCCCGCGATGCCCGTCACCCAAAGTCGCGCGTTACAGCCGAATGACCCGTCGCCGACGACCGCATACCATCACTCCCAACTTTGTCACTACTACATGTTGCATTCATTATCTTGTTATGACAGGTACACTTAGCTCACATCATGTCTTCAAGACACCCGACGCGCGCCCTCGCGCTATTCTCATGATACGTGCCCCGGCACCAAATATTGCTCCGCGACGTTCGTCGCCGCGCCCTCGCGCCATGCTCATGATACGTGCCCCGGCACCAAATATTGCTCCGCGACGTTCGTCGCCGCGCCCTCGCGCCATGCTCATGATACGTGCCCCGGCACCAAATATTGCTCCGCGACGTTCGTCGCCGCGCCCTCGCGCCATGCTCATGATACGTGCCCCGGCACCAAATATTGCTCCGCGACGTTCGTCGCCGCGCCCTCGCGCCATGCTCATGATACGTGCCCCGGCACCAAATATTGCTCCGCGACGTTCGTCGCCGCGCCCTCGCGCCATGCTCATGATACGTGCCCCGGCACCAAATATTGCTCCGCGACGTTCGTCGCCGCGCCCTCGCGCCATGCTCATGATACGTGCCCCGGCACCAAATATTGCTCCGCGACGTTCATCACCTCGCCCTCGCGCCATCCTCATGATACGTGCCCCGACACCAAATATTGCTCCGCGACGTTCGTCGCCGCGCCCTCGCGCCATCCTCATGATACGTGCCCCGACACCAAGTATAGCTTCGCGACGATTGTCGCCACACCACTTTCACAACACGTGCCCCAGGCACCAGGTATTGTCTCGTGCTATAAGCACCGCGCTCATGCGCCACAATCATGTTGCATACTACCAGGATGGGCTCACAACCTTATAGCCATCGCCGTCTCAATCAAAAGGGAGGCTTCGGCCTCGTACCGGGATGGGCTCACAACCTTATAGCCATCGCCGTCTCAATCAAAAGGGAGGCTTCGGCCTCGTACCGGGATGGGCTCACAACCTTATAGCCATCGCCGTCTTAATCAAAATGGGGGGCTTCGGCCTCGTACCGGGATGGGCTCACAACCTTATAGCCATCGCCGTCTCAATCAAAATGGGGGCTTCGGCCTCGTACCGGGATGGGCTCACAACCTTATAGCCATCGCCGTCTCAATCAAAAGGGAGGCTTCGACCTCGTACCGGGATGGGCTCACAACCTTATAGCCATCGCCGTCTCAATCAAAATGGGGGCTTCGGCCTCGTACCGGGATGGGCTCACAACCTCATAGCCATCGCCGTCACGGTCGCAAAGGGTTCCGGTACGAGGACCCCTCGCCACGGACTCGGAGCACTGAGCTGCGACCATGTCCACTCACGTTACTGTCGATCGTCGACATCACCAGGACAATGACCCACGGGTCACTCCGGGACGGGAGCAGGTCCTCGGAGGGCATCGCGCCTAGTCCACCTGGCAGTTGGCTACAGGGGTAACCCTCACCGCTGTCAGGTTCTCCGCGTCTCTTGACGCGCCTCATGGGATTCAGTAAGGGCTTGGATTGGTGGCTGGGGCAACGGGCTTACTCTGATCATGCTACCGCGGTATGATCAGTCTTCTCAGACAGGTAGAGCGACGCTGTGTGGGGCAAGCAACGCGAATTTAGGAACCGGCAGTCCAACGGAGAACCGGTATTTTGGGCCCTCCTGGTGACGTGTCACTCCCAGGGGACGACACGTGGCACTTTATGACATAAGCACCATGTTTCCTATAAATAGTGAACTTTACAACTCAAAAAGGGACTTTTTGGCTTTTCTTACAAAAATCACTTTCTCACTCTAGAATTTGGGAGCTCTTGGATTCTAGTGAGAGAAACGTAACTTTGGACCGTAACTTCGGACCGTAGCATTGGACCCTGACTTGGACTATCGACTGCCGGCCCTGTTCGTCTTAGCTTTGCCTTCGCAGCACTGCCATTCCTCACGGCCCGTCTGAGAAGCCTTGCCCTCAGCCCTTACTCCGTCTTTGCTGTCTCCCGCTTTGCATACTTGGAAGCTGACACGGGCTGCAGCCTTTGTGGCACCTCCACGTAAGTACGAGCCCATTTTCTTTGGCATCAATCATCAAAGAACACATCACTAAACTCACGAACAACTGAAATATCTTCAATTTTTTGCTCTTTCTTACCGTCATCAATTGCATCACGAAGGTACCCTACACAACCACTAGAAAGTAACTTACGAGCATGAATAGTAGAAATAATAGGTGTTGAAAAAAACTCTTTATCCCCGACAAATTTCAGTATACCTTGTTCCAAAATATCAAAAGTAACACTCTTAGCATGACAATAAACATTAGCACGATGTTGAGATAACCAGTCCATACCAAGAATGACATCCAAATTCTGAAGGGGTAAAAGCATCAAATCAGCGTTAAGTCCCTTACCACACACTATTACTAGGCATGATCTATTTATGGCGTCACTAAGTAAGGACTCCCCCGTAAGTATACTCACCACGAGTTCATATGGTAAACTCTCAGGTTTCTTACCCAAATGATGCACAAAATGTGGGGCTACATAAGAATGTGATGAACCTGGATCAACAAAACTCGTGCCAAGTGCTGAAAAGTAGAAAGCGTACCACCAATCACTTCGGCCGAATTTCTTGCCACCCCTTGTCCCAAAGTAAAGTCCCTTCCCTAAAGTCTTGGTTTCAAGGTACCTCGGTTCGTGCACGTTTCAAATTTCTAGGTTCAATACTTAGATGCTCACAAAAGGATATCAAAACAACTAGATAAAGGGGCATTATGATCTAGTAATGCCAAATCTTATTTTCAAATTTCGCACGAAGTCTCTGTCACCATATCAATCATTTCCTGAGATCACAACCTTTTTCCATACACTATCTGATAGAGCTACTCATAGACATCCAAAGATCATAGTCATAGCCTTCAACTATTCTCCTTTATTAACACTTCAAATATCCAAAATCCAGAGACAACTAACATTCGTTCTACGATTGCGTACTCAACCCAATCCCAAAACTTATGGCCAATCTCAATCTTCTGCTCTAATATGAAATAAATTCTCCAAGCTCAATCCATCTTTTCGAGGTTCAATCCCAATCACATATGTCTTAGGCTTACGAGTCTACAGAATCTCAAACCTAAGCTCTGATACCACTTCTGTCACGCCCCGAAAACGCGAGGCCGCGACTAACATCAAACTCCATTATATACCATTACAGTTCTAAAGATAACGGTATAGACAGAGCAATTAAATCCTCTAAGATAATATATCTCCACAAACAAAAGTCTAAGACAATCCGTTCACCAAAATAATTCCACTGAGTATTCCTTTACAAAATAATTTACCAAACGCAGCGGCGAAATAATTTACATTGCTCAATTATACTAACAAAGACTAAAAACTCTAATCTCCCCCAAACATGCCACGCCCGAAAATCACGTCTGATACCTGTGGTAAAGGACAAAACAAACGAATAGGGGGTGAGCTCGAGTAGCCCAGCAAGTGGGGAAAACAAAAGGGAAGCAAATACGATGATTCGTAGTCCAAAACAAAATCAAATATCTGACGAGCAATTAATAACAATTGACCACGATGCAAATAAGGCGAATCAAATATACGAAATGTTCATAAGGTGGTCCAAAGAACCTAAATCAAATACAAGCCCGAAGGTACGAAAGTGCAATCATATCTTACTGTCAAATACCAAAGCAAACGTCATTAAGCGTTTAACCCAAAACACATTTCAATTATATGTCGGGTACGCTACAAACATGGGATGACTATGGTGGTCATAAGACCCAAATGTCGAACCAAACATCAAACATCAAACGTGTGCTCCGGAGCATACTAGGAGACTTCGGCTCTCTAGTATAACAAACATGTGTCCAAAGGACCCTCTCAATTTGAGAGTTGTTCAACATAGTCAATGTCAATCTTAAATTGACGGTCACAAATGTACGAATTCAATGATGTGCATCATCAGGCACAAACGAAAAGGGTAAACAATATTATAGACGAAAGGGTACAAGTGGGACAAATCAAATGCAAACAAATATAGATGAACCAAAATATGACGAAGCATAAACCTTCGGATTCTGACAGATACCCTTCCCACAACGAAACGATGATAAAATCCCTTTCATAACAAGATTGATCAAAATCCAATAATTTTCCAGATTTAAAGAAGGAAAACGCAAGCCAAAATCAAAAGGTAGAATCCCTTACAAAACAAGATTAATCAACTCCAATAACTCTTTTTCAGATTTAAAGAAACAACCCATACCATAGTAAAAACATTACAAACCCTTACCACAGCAAGAACGTTCAAACCCTTACCTCAAACAAGCTTTTGAACCCAAAGAAACCTCAAAGCACCACTCTAGCGCCAAGGAGCTTCCCAAGCCTCCTATTCTCTCTCTCTTCGCCGCAAAGGAGCAAGAAATCAAGAACAAAAGGGCTAGGAATGAAATATAACACTATTTATAGGGAACAAAATTTTAAACCTTTAAGTCGACCGAAATCAACTTTCAGTCGACTGAAAACACATTTTAGTCGACTGAAAGTACTGTTCATAGTTACTGTTCAAAAATACTGTTCATAGTACTGTTCAAAATCACTGTTCATCGACCAAACTTTTAGTCGACTGAAATCACACTTTTAGTCGACTAAAACCCTTAAATTCGACTAAAAGTCCAGAAAACCATTTTTACACAATTTAAACACTTTTTTAGTCGACCGAAACACTTTTAGTCGACTGAAACACTCTTTTAGTCGACTAAAACCTTTTAAATTCGACTAAAACATTTAAATTCGACTAAAAGTCCAGAAAAACATTTTTACACAATTTAAACACTTTTTAGTCGACCGAAAACACTTTTAGTCGACTAAAACCTTTTAAATTCGACTAAAAGTTACTGTTCATTTGACCCAAAATTTTCAGAACAATCCCAATTCATTTTCTTAGTTTTAACAAAAGACCACCAACTATTTATTCAAAAATATACAAATTTTGCATAAGGAAAAGGAAATTTTCGGGGTATTACATTCTCCCCCCCCCCTTAAAAGAATTCCGTCCGCGGAATTAAAAACGTACTTTAATTATCAAAAGTAGCTTTTCACTACGAGTCAAAACATTACTCATACTATTAACTGAAATTCTGACTTCAAAACATATAAGGCTTAACTAGCCTACGAAATGAACTAAGCAAAAAATACGACATTCAAAATTCCACAAACGAAATCAATTTCCAATTTGTAACGCCTCCACTGCGCTACTCTGATAATATACCAAACCATACATTTTTACAAAAATCTGGATAACACACTTAACTTCAAGCCTAATGTGCACCAACTACTAAGCAATTCCCATCCAATATGACGTGTTTTACGAAACTCAAACTTAACTTTTTTAACTTCCATTGACATCACCATTCCAAATTATATTCAGACTACTCCTCAAAGTACTTGGCTAACAAATGAAACTCGCTGAATCAAGTTACTCCAATCAAAATTCAAATCATATGAAACCAGTACAATACCGACAGGCTCACGCTGCGCCATTAAAATAACACATCAAACCATGGCCTTGGTACAATGTCTAACATTGGTACACTTAACTTCAATCGTACACCAAAAGTCCTAACCAATCTTCACATTAATCACAAATGATTTATACTCTAAAATCTTCAAATCAAAATTTACACCGGTACAAAGTCACAATTAGAGCCATTAAAATACGCTCTCAATAACATTTCGCTGATAACTGAGTGTAACTTGTAACCAAAGCTGCTAAACTCTTTGTACACCTTATGTCCAAAGCATCACTCACATTGCTAGACTTTCAAATACAATTATCCATGATCAAATCACCAACATCAAATATCTGAAGATTCTAGACTCCAAAAACATTTCATTACTTCAAACACACGGTTACTTAAGGCAACATCAAGCTCAATTTTCTTGTCCATACTTTTCAACTGCAAGAGATCACAAACTCAAAATCTAAGGCTTAACCAAGATTACAACGACATAATGTCTAAGCAATTCACTAACCGACCCATGAGATCACCTAATGATCAAAAATTTCCCTTATCTCTTTCAGTCTGACACCAAAACCAAAATCATCGAATAATCCTTGAAGCATATTACTTTGACTTATTCAAACTGGATAACCAACATCAACAAGCATTTATACGTCTTACCAAAAGACCACCACACTTCCGCAGCGCACTCTGATGCCTCCAAACAAAACCGGTCCAAACTATTATCAAAATCCATCAAAGCTAAAAGTGTCGTCTTAAAACAACCCAAAAATCGAATTATGCACACGCATCCATCAATGTTTAAGCCTTTAAACTACTATCTCTCCGACACAGCCTTTACATATAGCTTCTATTTTTCAGAGCTCTTCGCCAGAAGATCATAATCATCCTCTTTTTCTAAAGCAATCCATCTTGACATTATCGGAAGACAATAAGTCCATACCCCAAAATATCATCAAAGTGTTCCATATTCAGAAATTATGCCGACTCTTAAATATCCAAAATCAATACTGATGGGACAAGAATTATAAACCATACGGTTACCGCAGGGTTCCATAAAGGCACCTACATACAGACACGTTTCAAATTTCTAGGTTCAATACTTAGATGCTCACAAAAGGATATCAAAACAACTAGATAAAGGGGCATTATGATCTAGTAATGCCAAATCTTATTTTCAAATTTCGCACGAAGTCTCTGTCACCATATCAATCATTTCCTGAGATCACAACCTTTTTCCATACACTATCTGATAGAGCTACTCATAGACATCCAAAGATCATAGTCATAGCCTTCAACTATTCTCCTTTATTAACACTTCAAATATCCAAAATCCAGAGACAACTAACATTCGTTCTACGATTGCGTACTCAACCCAATCCCAAAACTTATGGCCAATCTCAATCTTCTGCTCTAATATGAAATAAATTCTCCAAGCTCAATCCATCTTTTCGAGGTTCAATCCCAATCACATATGTCTTAGGCTTACGAGTCTACAGAATCTCAAACCTAAGCTCTGATACCACTTCTGTCACGCCCCGAAAACGCGAGGCCGCGACTAACATCAAACTCCATTATATACCATTACAGTTCTAAAGATAACGGTATAGACAGAGCAATTAAATCCTCTAAGATAATATATCTCCACAAACAAAAGTCTAAGACAATCCGTTCACCAAAATAATTCCACTGAGTATTCCTTTACAAAATAATTTACCAAACGCAGCGGCGAAATAATTTACATTGCTCAATTATACTAACAAAGACTAAAAACTCTAATCTCCCCCAAACATGCCACGCCCGAAAATCACGTCTGATACCTGTGGTAAAGGACAAAACAAACGAATAGGGGGTGAGCTCGAGTAGCCCAGCAAGTGGGGAAAACAAAAGGGAAGCAAATACGATGATTCGTAGTCCAAAACAAAATCAAATATCTGACGAGCAATTAATAACAATTGACCACGATGCAAATAAGGCGAATCAAATATACGAAATGTTCATAAGGTGGTCCAAAGAACCTAAATCAAATACAAGCCCGAAGGTACGAAAGTGCAATCATATCTTACTGTCAAATACCAAAGCAAACGTCATTAAGCGTTTAACCCAAAACACATTTCAATTATATGTCGGGTACGCTACAAACATGGGATGACTATGGTGGTCATAAGACCCAAATGTCGAACCAAACATCAAACATCAAACGTGTGCTCCGGAGCATACTAGGAGACTTCGGCTCTCTAGTATAACAAACATGTGTCCAAAGGACCCTCTCAATTTGAGAGTTGTTCAACATAGTCAATGTCAATCTTAAATTGACGGTCACAAATGTACGAATTCAATGATGTGCAT
Organism: Escallonia rubra; assembly: GCA_033065855.1. Classification (NCBI taxonomy): domain Eukaryota; kingdom Viridiplantae; phylum Streptophyta; class Magnoliopsida; order Escalloniales; family Escalloniaceae; genus Escallonia; species Escallonia rubra. The sequence goes on along the minus strand of JAVXUO010001641.1, from coordinate 47,379 downwards.
CATCAGGCACAAACGAAAAGGGTAAACAATATTATAGACGAAAGGGTACAAGTGGGACAAATCAAATGCAAACAAATATAGATGAACCAAAATATGACGAAGCATAAACCTTCGGATTCTGACAGATACCCTTCCCACAACGAAACGATGATAAAATCCCTTTCATAACAAGATTGATCAAAATCCAATAATTTTCCAGATTTAAAGAAGGAAAACCCAAGCCAAAATCAAAAGGTAGAATCCCTTACAAAACAAGATTAATCAACTCCAATAACTCTTTTTCAGATTTAAAGAAACAACCCATACCATAGTAAAAACATTACAAACCCTTACCACAGCAAGAACGTTCAAACCCTTACCTCAAACAAGCTTTTGAACCCAAAGAAACCTCAAAGCACCACTCTAGCGCCAAGGAGCTTCCCAAGCCTCCTATTCTCTCTCTCTTCGCCGCAAAGGAGCAAGAAATCAAGAACAAAAGGGCTAGGAATGAAATATAACACTATTTATAGGGAACAAAAATTTTAAACCTTTAAGTCGACCGAAAACAACTTTCAGTCGACTGAAAACACATTTTAGTCGACTGAAAGTACTGTTCAAAAACACTGTTCATAGTACTGTTCAAAATCACTGTTCATCGACCAAACTTTTAGTCGACTGAAATCACACTTTTAGTCGACTAAAACCCTTAAATTCGACTAAAAGTCCAGAAAACCATTTTTACACAATTTAAACACTTTTTTAGTCGACCGAAACACTTTTAGTCGACTGAAACACTCTTTTAGTCGACTAAAACCTTTTAAATTCGACTAAAACATTTAAATTCGACTAAAAGTCCAGAAAACCATTTTTACACAATTTAAACACTTTTTAGTCGACCGAAAACACTTTTAGTCGACTAAAACCTTTTAAATTCGACTAAAAGTTACTGTTCATTTGACCCAAAATTTTCAGAACAATCCCAATTCATTTTCTTAGTTTTAACAAAAGACCACCAACTATTTATTCAAAAATATACAAATTTTGCATAAGGAAAAGGAAATTTTCGGGGTATTACATTCTCCCCCCCTTAAAAGAATTCCGTCCGCGGAATTAAAAACGTACTTTAATTATCAAAAGTAGCTTTTCACTACGAGTCAAAACATTACTCATACTATTAACTGAAATTCTGACTTCAAAACATATAAGGCTTAACTAGCCTACGAAATGAACTAAGCAAAAAATACGACATTCAAAATTCCACAAACGAAATCAATTTCCAATTTGTAACGCCTCCACTGCGCTACTCTGATAATATACCAAACCATACATTTTTACAAAAATCTGGATAACACACTTAACTTCAAGCCTAATGTGCACCAACTACTAAGCAATTCCCATCCAATATGACGTGTTTTACGAAACTCAAACTTAACTTTTTTAACTTCCATTGACATCACCATTCCAAATTATATTCAGACTACTCCTCAAAGTACTTGGCTAACAAATGAAACTCGCTGAATCAAGTTACTCCAATCAAAATTCAAATCATATGAAACCAGTACAATACCGACAGGCTCACGCTGCGCCATTAAAATAACACATCAAACCATGGCCTTGGTACAATGTCTAACATTGGTACACTTAACTTCAATCGTACACCAAAAGTCCTAACCAATCTTCACATTAATCACAAATGATTTATACTCTAAAATCTTCAAATCAAAATTTACACCGGTACAAAGTCACAATTAGAGCCATTAAAATACGCTCTCAATAACATTTCGCTGATAACTGAGTGTAACTTGTAACCAAAGCTGCTAAACTCTTTGTACACCTTATGTCCAAAGCATCACTCACATTGCTAGACTTTCAAATACAATTATCCATGATCAAATCACCAACATCAAATATCTGAAGATTCTAGACTCCAAAAACATTTCATTACTTCAAACACACGGTTACTTAAGGCAACATCAAGCTCAATTTTCTTGTCCATACTTTTCAACTGCAAAAGATCACAAACTCAAAATCTAAGGCTTAACCAAGATTACAACGACATAATGTCTAAGCAATTCACTAACCGACCCATGAGATCACCTAATGATCAAAAATTTCCCTTATCTCTTTCAGTCTGACACCAAAACCAAAATCATCGAATAATCCTTGAAGCATATTACTTTGACTTATTCAAACTGGATAACCAACATCAACAAGCATTTATACGTCTTACCAAAAGACCACCACACTTCCGCAGCGCACTCTGATGCCTCCAAACAAAACCGGTCCAAACTATTATCAAAATCCATCAAAGCTAAAAGTGTCGTCTTAAAACAACCCAAAAATCGAATTATGCACACGCATCCATCAATGTTTAAGCCTTTAAACTACTATCTCTCCGACACAGCCTTTACATATAGCTTCTATTTTTCAGAGCTCTTCGCCAGAAGATCATAATCATCCTCTTTTTCTAAAGCAATCCATCTTGACATTATCGGAAGACAATAAGTCCATACCCCAAAATATCATCAAAGTGTTCCATATTCAGAAATTATGCCGACTCTTAAATATCCAAAATCAATACTGATGGGACAAGAATTATAAACCATACGGTTACCGCAGGGTTCCATAAAGGCACCTACATACAGACACGTTTCAAATTTCTAGGTTCAATACTTAGATGCTCACAAAAGGATATCAAAACAACTAGATAAAGGGGCATTATGATCTAGTAATGCCAAATCTTATTTTCAAATTTCGCACGAAGTCTCTGTCACCATATCAATCATTTCCTGAGATCACAACCTTTTTCCATACACTATCTGATAGAGCTACTCATAGACATCCAAAGATCATAGTCATAGCCTTCAACTATTCTCCTTTATTAACACTTCAAATATCCAAAATCCAGAGACAACTAACATTCGTTCTACGATTGCGTACTCAACCCAATCCCAAAACTTATGGCCAATCTCAATCTTCTGCTCTAATATGAAATAAATTCTCCAAGCTCAATCCATCTTTTCGAGGTTCAATCCCAATCACATATGTCTTAGGCTTACGAGTCTACAGAATCTCAAACCTAAGCTCTGATACCACTTCTGTCACGCCCCGAAAACGCGAGGCCGCGACTAACATCAAACTCCATTATATACCATTACAGTTCTAAAGATAACGGTATAGACAGAGCAATTAAATCCTCTAAGATAATATATCTCCACAAACAAAAGTCTAAGACAATCCGTTCACCAAAATAATTCCACTGAGTATTCCTTTACAAAATAATTTACCAAACGCAGCGGCGAAATAATTTACATTGCTCAATTATACTAACAAAGACTAAAAACTCTAATCTCCCCCAAACATGCCACGCCCGAAAATCACGTCTGATACCTGTGGTAAAGGACAAAACAAACGAATAGGGGGTGAGCTCGAGTAGCCCAGCAAGTGGGGAAAACAAAAGGGAAGCAAATACGATGATTCGTAGTCCAAAACAAAATCAAATATCTGACGAGCAATTAATAACAATTGACCACGATGCAAATAAGGCGAATCAAATATACGAAATGTTCATAAGGTGGTCCAAAGAACCTAAATCAAATACAAGCCCGAAGGTACGAAAGTGCAATCATATCTTACTGTCAAATACCAAAGCAAACGTCATTAAGCGTTTAACCCAAAACACATTTCAATTATATGTCGGGTACGCTACAAACATGGGATGACTATGGTGGTCATAAGACCCAAATGTCGAACCAAACATCAAACATCAAACGTGTGCTCCGGAGCATACTAGGAGACTTCGGCTCTCTAGTATAACAAACATGTGTCCAAAGGACCCTCTCAATTTGAGAGTTGTTCAACATAGTCAATGTCAATCTTAAATTGACGGTCACAAATGTACGAATTCAATGATGTGCATCATCAGGCACAAACGAAAAGGGTAAACAATATTATAGACGAAAGGGTACAAGTGGGACAAATCAAATGCAAACAAATATAGATGAACCAAAATATGACGAAGCATAAACCTTCGGATTCTGACAGATACCCTTCCCACAACGAAACGATGATAAAATCCCTTTCATAACAAGATTGATCAAAATCCAATAATTTTCCAGATTTAAAGAAGGAAAACCCAAGCCAAAATCAAAAGGTAGAATCCCTTACAAAACAAGATTAATCAACTCCAATAACTCTTTTTCAGATTTAAAGAAACAACCCATACCATAGTAAAAACATTACAAACCCTTACCACAGCAAGAACGTTCAAACCCTTACCTCAAACAAGCTTTTGAACCCAAAGAAACCTCAAAGCACCACTCTAGCGCCAAGGAGCTTCCCAAGCCTCCTATTCTCTCTCTCTTCGCCGCAAAGGAGCAAGAAATCAAGAACAAAAGGGCTAGGAATGAAATATAACACTATTTATAGGGAACAAAAATTTTAAACCTTTAAGTCGACCGAAAACAACTTTCAGTCGACTGAAAACACATTTTAGTCGACTGAAAGTACTGTTCAAAAACACTGTTCATAGTTACTGTTCAAAATTACTGTTCATAGTACTGTTCAAAATCACTGTTCATCGACCAAACTTTTAGTCGACTGAAATCACACTTTTAGTCGACTAAAACCCTTAAATTCGACTAAAAGTCCAGAAAACCATTTTTACACAATTTAAACACTTTTTTAGTCGACCGAAACACTTTTAGTCGACTGAAACACTCTTTTAGTCGACTAAAACCTTTTAAATTCGACTAAAACATTTAAATTCGACTAAAAGTCCAGAAAACCATTTTTACACAATTTAAACACTTTTTAGTCGACCGAAAACACTTTTAGTCGACTAAAACCTTTTAAATTCGACTAAAAGTTACTGTTCATTTGACCCAAAATTTTCAGAACAATCCCAATTCATTTTCTTAGTTTTAACAAAAGACCACCAACTATTTATTCAAAAATATACAAATTTTGCATAAGGAAAAGGAAATTTTCGGGGTATTACATTCTCCCCCCCTTAAAAGAATTCCGTCCGCGGAATTAAAAACGTACTTTAATTATCAAAAGTAGCTTTTCACTACGAGTCAAAACATTACTCATACTATTAACTGAAATTCTGACTTCAAAACATATAAGGCTTAACTAGCCTACGAAATGAACTAAGCAAAAAATACGACATTCAAAATTCCACAAACGAAATCAATTTCCAATTTGTAACGCCTCCACTGCGCTACTCTGATAATATACCAAACCATACATTTTTACAAAAATCTGGATAACACACTTAACTTCAAGCCTAATGTGCACCAACTACTAAGCAATTCCCATCCAATATGACGTGTTTTACGAAACTCAAACTTAACTTTTTTAACTTCCATTGACATCACCATTCCAAATTATATTCAGACTACTCCTCAAAGTACTTGGCTAACAAATGAAACTCGCTGAATCAAGTTACTCCAATCAAAATTCAAATCATATGAAACCAGTACAATACCGACAGGCTCACGCTGCGCCATTAAAATAACACATCAAACCATGGCCTTGGTACAATGTCTAACATTGGTACACTTAACTTCAATCGTACACCAAAAGTCCTAACCAATCTTCACATTAATCACAAATGATTTATACTCTAAAATCTTCAAATCAAAATTTACACCGGTACAAAGTCACAATTAGAGCCATTAAAATACGCTCTCAATAACATTTCGCTGATAACTGAGTGTAACTTGTAACCAAAGCTGCTAAACTCTTTGTACACCTTATGTCCAAAGCATCACTCACATTGCTAGACTTTCAAATACAATTATCCATGATCAAATCACCAACATCAAATATCTGAAGATTCTAGACTCCAAAAACATTTCATTACTTCAAACACACGGTTACTTAAGGCAACATCAAGCTCAATTTTCTTGTCCATACTTTTCAACTGCAAAAGATCACAAACTCAAAATCTAAGGCTTAACCAAGATTACAACGACATAATGTCTAAGCAATTCACTAACCGACCCATGAGATCACCTAATGATCAAAAATTTCCCTTATCTCTTTCAGTCTGACACCAAAACCAAAATCATCGAATAATCCTTGAAGCATATTACTTTGACTTATTCAAACTGGATAACCAACATCAACAAGCATTTATACGTCTTACCAAAAGACCACCACACTTCCGCAGCGCACTCTGATGCCTCCAAACAAAACCGGTCCAAACTATTATCAAAATCCATCAAAGCTAAAAGTGTCGTCTTAAAACAACCCAAAAATCGAATTATGCACACGCATCCATCAATGTTTAAGCCTTTAAACTACTATCTCTCCGACACAGCCTTTACATATAGCTTCTATTTTTCAGAGCTCTTCGCCAGAAGATCATAATCATCCTCTTTTTCTAAAGCAATCCATCTTGACATTATCGGAAGACAATAAGTCCATACCCCAAAATATCATCAAAGTGTTCCATATTCAGAAATTATGCCGACTCTTAAATATCCAAAATCAATACTGATGGGACAAGAATTATAAACCATACGGTTACCGCAGGGTTCCATAAAGGCACCTACATACAGACACGTTTCAAATTTCTAGGTTCAATACTTAGATGCTCACAAAAGGATATCAAAACAACTAGATAAAGGGGCATTATGATCTAGTAATGCCAAATCTTATTTTCAAATTTCGCACGAAGTCTCTGTCACCATATCAATCATTTCCTGAGATCACAACCTTTTTCCATACACTATCTGATAGAGCTACTCATAGACATCCAAAGATCATAGTCATAGCCTTCAACTATTCTCCTTTATTAACACTTCAAATATCCAAAATCCAGAGACAACTAACATTCGTTCTACGATTGCGTACTCAACCCAATCCCAAAACTTATGGCCAATCTCAATCTTCTGCTCTAATATGAAATAAATTCTCCAAGCTCAATCCATCTTTTCGAGGTTCAATCCCAATCACATATGTCTTAGGCTTACGAGTCTACAGAATCTCAAACCTAAGCTCTGATACCACTTCTGTCACGCCCCGAAAACGCGAGGCCGCGACTAACATCAAACTCCATTATATACCATTACAGTTCTAAAGATAACGGTATAGACAGAGCAATTAAATCCTCTAAGATAATATATCTCCACAAACAAAAGTCTAAGACAATCCGTTCACCAAAATAATTCCACTGAGTATTCCTTTACAAAATAATTTACCAAACGCAGCGGCGAAATAATTTACATTGCTCAATTATACTAACAAAGACTAAAAACTCTAATCTCCCCCAAACATGCCACGCCCGAAAATCACGTCTGATACCTGTGGTAAAGGACAAAACAAACGAATAGGGGGTGAGCTCGAGTAGCCCAGCAAGTGGGGAAAACAAAAGGGAAGCAAATACGATGATTCGTAGTCCAAAACAAAATCAAATATCTGACGAGCAATTAATAACAATTGACCACGATGCAAATAAGGCGAATCAAATATACGAAATGTTCATAAGGTGGTCCAAAGAACCTAAATCAAATACAAGCCCGAAGGTACGAAAGTGCAATCATATCTTACTGTCAAATACCAAAGCAAACGTCATTAAGCGTTTAACCCAAAACACATTTCAATTATATGTCGGGTACGCTACAAACATGGGATGACTATGGTGGTCATAAGACCCAAATGTCGAACCAAACATCAAACATCAAACGTGTGCTCCGGAGCATACTAGGAGACTTCGGCTCTCTAGTATAACAAACATGTGTCCAAAGGACCCTCTCAATTTGAGAGTTGTTCAACATAGTCAATGTCAATCTTAAATTGACGGTCACAAATGTACGAATTCAATGATGTGCATCATCAGGCACAAACGAAAAGGGTAAACAATATTATAGACGAAAGGGTACAAGTGGGACAAATCAAATGCAAACAAATATAGATGAACCAAAATATGACGAAGCATAAACCTTCGGATTCTGACAGATACCCTTCCCACAACGAAACGATGATAAAATCCCTTTCATAACAAGATTGATCAAAATCCAATAATTTTCCAGATTTAAAGAAGGAAAACCCAAGCCAAAATCAAAAGGTAGAATCCCTTACAAAACAAGATTAATCAACTCCAATAACTCTTTTTCAGATTTAAAGAAACAACCCATACCATAGTAAAAACATTACAAACCCTTACCACAGCAAGAACGTTCAAACCCTTACCTCAAACAAGCTTTTGAACCCAAAGAAACCTCAAAGCACCACTCTAGCGCCAAGGAGCTTCCCAAGCCTCCTATTCTCTCTCTCTTCGCCGCAAAGGAGCAAGAAATCAAGAACAAAAGGGCTAGGAATGAAATATAACACTATTTATAGGGAACAAAAATTTTAAACCTTTAAGTCGACCGAAAACAACTTTCAGTCGACTGAAAACACATTTTAGTCGACTGAAAGTACTGTTCAAAAACACTGTTCATAGTTACTGTTCAAAATTACTGTTCATAGTACTGTTCAAAATCACTGTTCATCGACCAAACTTTTAGTCGACTGAAATCACACTTTTAGTCGACTAAAACCCTTAAATTCGACTAAAAGTCCAGAAAACCATTTTTACACAATTTAAACACTTTTTTAGTCGACCGAAACACTTTTAGTCGACTGAAACACTCTTTTAGTCGACTAAAACCTTTTAAATTCGACTAAAACATTTAAATTCGACTAAAAGTCCAGAAAACCATTTTTACACAATTTAAACACTTTTTAGTCGACCGAAAACACTTTTAGTCGACTAAAACCTTTTAAATTCGACTAAAAGTTACTGTTCATTTGACCCAAAATTTTCAGAACAATCCCAATTCATTTTCTTAGTTTTAACAAAAGACCACCAACTATTTATTCAAAAATATACAAATTTTGCATAAGGAAAAGGAAATTTTCGGGGTATTACATTCTCCCCCCCTTAAAAGAATTCCGTCCGCGGAATTAAAAACGTACTTTAATTATCAAAAGTAGCTTTTCACTACGAGTCAAAACATTACTCATACTATTAACTGAAATTCTGACTTCAAAACATATAAGGCTTAACTAGCCTACGAAATGAACTAAGCAAAAAATACGACATTCAAAATTCCACAAACGAAATCAATTTCCAATTTGTAACGCCTCCACTGCGCTACTCTGATAATATACCAAACCATACATTTTTACAAAAATCTGGATAACACACTTAACTTCAAGCCTAATGTGCACCAACTACTAAGCAATTCCCATCCAATATGACGTGTTTTACGAAACTCAAACTTAACTTTTTTAACTTCCATTGACATCACCATTCCAAATTATATTCAGACTACTCCTCAAAGTACTTGGCTAACAAATGAAACTCGCTGAATCAAGTTACTCCAATCAAAATTCAAATCATATGAAACCAGTACAATACCGACAGGCTCACGCTGCGCCATTAAAATAACACATCAAACCATGGCCTTGGTACAATGTCTAACATTGGTACACTTAACTTCAATCGTACACCAAAAGTCCTAACCAATCTTCACATTAATCACAAATGATTTATACTCTAAAATCTTCAAATCAAAATTTACACCGGTACAAAGTCACAATTAGAGCCATTAAAATACGCTCTCAATAACATTTCGCTGATAACTGAGTGTAACTTGTAACCAAAGCTGCTAAACTCTTTGTACACCTTATGTCCAAAGCATCACTCACATTGCTAGACTTTCAAATACAATTATCCATGATCAAATCACCAACATCAAATATCTGAAGATTCTAGACTCCAAAAACATTTCATTACTTCAAACACACGGTTACTTAAGGCAACATCAAGCTCAATTTTCTTGTCCATACTTTTCAACTGCAAAAGATCACAAACTCAAAATCTAAGGCTTAACCAAGATTACAACGACATAATGTCTAAGCAATTCACTAACCGACCCATGAGATCACCTAATGATCAAAAATTTCCCTTATCTCTTTCAGTCTGACACCAAAACCAAAATCATCGAATAATCCTTGAAGCATATTACTTTGACTTATTCAAACTGGATAACCAACATCAACAAGCATTTATACGTCTTACCAAAAGACCACCACACTTCCGCAGCGCACTCTGATGCCTCCAAACAAAACCGGTCCAAACTATTATCAAAATCCATCAAAGCTAAAAGTGTCGTCTTAAAACAACCCAAAAATCGAATTATGCACACGCATCCATCAATGTTTAAGCCTTTAAACTACTATCTCTCCGACACAGCCTTTACATATAGCTTCTATTTTTCAGAGCTCTTCGCCAGAAGATCATAATCATCCTCTTTTTCTAAAGCAATCCATCTTGACATTATCGGAAGACAATAAGTCCATACCCCAAAATATCATCAAAGTGTTCCATATTCAGAAATTATGCCGACTCTTAAATATCCAAAATCAATACTGATGGGACAAGAATTATAAACCATACGGTTACCGCAGGGTTCCATAAAGGCACCTACATACAGACACGTTTCAAATTTCTAGGTTCAATACTTAGATGCTCACAAAAGGATATCAAAACAACTAGATAAAGGGGCATTATGATCTAGTAATGCCAAATCTTATTTTCAAATTTCGCACGAAGTCTCTGTCACCATATCAATCATTTCCTGAGATCACAACCTTTTTCCATACACTATCTGATAGAGCTACTCATAGACATCCAAAGATCATAGTCATAGCCTTCAACTATTCTCCTTTATTAACACTTCAAATATCCAAAATCCAGAGACAACTAACATTCGTTCTACGATTGCGTACTCAACCCAATCCCAAAACTTATGGCCAATCTCAATCTTCTGCTCTAATATGAAATAAATTCTCCAAGCTCAATCCATCTTTTCGAGGTTCAATCCCAATCACATATGTCTTAGGCTTACGAGTCTACAGAATCTCAAACCTAAGCTCTGATACCACTTCTGTCACGCCCCGAAAACGCGAGGCCGCGACTAACATCAAACTCCATTATATACCATTACAGTTCTAAAGATAACGGTATAGACAGAGCAATTAAATCCTCTAAGATAATATATCTCCACAAACAAAAGTCTAAGACAATCCGTTCACCAAAATAATTCCACTGAGTATTCCTTTACAAAATAATTTACCAAACGCAGCGGCGAAATAATTTACATTGCTCAATTATACTAACAAAGACTAAAAACTCTAATCTCCCCCAAACATGCCACGCCCGAAAATCACGTCTGATACCTGTGGTAAAGGACAAAACAAACGAATAGGGGGTGAGCTCGAGTAGCCCAGCAAGTGGGGAAAACAAAAGGGAAGCAAATACGATGATTCGTAGTCCAAAACAAAATCAAATATCTGACGAGCAATTAATAACAATTGACCACGATGCAAATAAGGCGAATCAAATATACGAAATGTTCATAAGGTGGTCCAAAGAACCTAAATCAAATACAAGCCCGAAGGTACGAAAGTGCAATCATATCTTACTGTCAAATACCAAAGCAAACGTCATTAAGCGTTTAACCCAAAACACATTTCAATTATATGTCGGGTACGCTACAAACATGGGATGACTATGGTGGTCATAAGACCCAAATGTCGAACCAAACATCAAACATCAAACGTGTGCTCCGGAGCATACTAGGAGACTTCGGCTCTCTAGTATAACAAACATGTGTCCAAAGGACCCTCTCAATTTGAGAGTTGTTCAACATAGTCAATGTCAATCTTAAATTGACGGTCACAAATGTACGAATTCAATGATGTGCATCATCAGGCACAAACGAAAAGGGTAAACAATATTATAGACGAAAGGGTACAAGTGGGACAAATCAAATGCAAACAAATATAGATGAACCAAAATATGACGAAGCATAAACCTTCGGATTCTGACAGATACCCTTCCCACAACGAAACGATGATAAAATCCCTTTCATAACAAGATTGATCAAAATCCAATAATTTTCCAGATTTAAAGAAGGAAAACCCAAGCCAAAATCAAAAGGTAGAATCCCTTACAAAACAAGATTAATCAACTCCAATAACTCTTTTTCAGATTTAAAGAAACAACCCATACCATAGTAAAAACATTACAAACCCTTACCACAGCAAGAACGTTCAAACCCTTACCTCAAACAAGCTTTTGAACCCAAAGAAACCTCAAAGCACCACTCTAGCGCCAAGGAGCTTCCCAAGCCTCCTATTCTCTCTCTCTTCGCCGCAAAGGAGCAAGAAATCAAGAACAAAAGGGCTAGGAATGAAATATAACACTATTTATAGGGAACAAAAATTTTAAACCTTTAAGTCGACCGAAAACAACTTTCAGTCGACTGAAAACACATTTTAGTCGACTGAAAGTACTGTTCAAAAACACTGTTCATAGTTACTGTTCAAAATTACTGTTCATAGTACTGTTCAAAATCACTGTTCATCGACCAAACTTTTAGTCGACTGAAATCACACTTTTAGTCGACTAAAACCCTTAAATTCGACTAAAAGTCCAGAAAACCATTTTTACACAATTTAAACACTTTTTTAGTCGACCGAAACACTTTTAGTCGACTGAAACACTCTTTTAGTCGACTAAAACCTTTTAAATTCGACTAAAACATTTAAATTCGACTAAAAGTCCAGAAAACCATTTTTACACAATTTAAACACTTTTTAGTCGACCGAAAACACTTTTAGTCGACTAAAACCTTTTAAATTCGACTAAAAGTTACTGTTCATTTGACCCAAAATTTTCAGAACAATCCCAATTCATTTTCTTAGTTTTAACAAAAGACCACCAACTATTTATTCAAAAATATACAAATTTTGCATAAGGAAAAGGAAATTTTCGGGGTATTACATTCTCCCCCCCTTAAAAGAATTCCGTCCGCGGAATTAAAAACGTACTTTAATTATCAAAAGTAGCTTTTCACTACGAGTCAAAACATTACTCATACTATTAACTGAAATTCTGACTTCAAAACATATAAGGCTTAACTAGCCTACGAAATGAACTAAGCAAAAAATACGACATTCAAAATTCCACAAACGAAATCAATTTCCAATTTGTAACGCCTCCACTGCGCTACTCTGATAATATACCAAACCATACATTTTTACAAAAATCTGGATAACACACTTAACTTCAAGCCTAATGTGCACCAACTACTAAGCAATTCCCATCCAATATGACGTGTTTTACGAAACTCAAACTTAACTTTTTTAACTTCCATTGACATCACCATTCCAAATTATATTCAGACTACTCCTCAAAGTACTTGGCTAACAAATGAAACTCGCTGAATCAAGTTACTCCAATCAAAATTCAAATCATATGAAACCAGTACAATACCGACAGGCTCACGCTGCGCCATTAAAATAACACATCAAACCATGGCCTTGGTACAATGTCTAACATTGGTACACTTAACTTCAATCGTACACCAAAAGTCCTAACCAATCTTCACATTAATCACAAATGATTTATACTCTAAAATCTTCAAATCAAAATTTACACCGGTACAAAGTCACAATTAGAGCCATTAAAATACGCTCTCAATAACATTTCGCTGATAACTGAGTGTAACTTGTAACCAAAGCTGCTAAACTCTTTGTACACCTTATGTCCAAAGCATCACTCACATTGCTAGACTTTCAAATACAATTATCCATGATCAAATCACCAACATCAAATATCTGAAGATTCTAGACTCCAAAAACATTTCATTACTTCAAACACACGGTTACTTAAGGCAACATCAAGCTCAATTTTCTTGTCCATACTTTTCAACTGCAAAAGATCACAAACTCAAAATCTAAGGCTTAACCAAGATTACAACGACATAATGTCTAAGCAATTCACTAACCGACCCATGAGATCACCTAATGATCAAAAATTTCCCTTATCTCTTTCAGTCTGACACCAAAACCAAAATCATCGAATAATCCTTGAAGCATATTACTTTGACTTATTCAAACTGGATAACCAACATCAACAAGCATTTATACGTCTTACCAAAAGACCACCACACTTCCGCAGCGCACTCTGATGCCTCCAAACAAAACCGGTCCAAACTATTATCAAAATCCATCAAAGCTAAAAGTGTCGTCTTAAAACAACCCAAAAATCGAATTATGCACACGCATCCATCAATGTTTAAGCCTTTAAACTACTATCTCTCCGACACAGCCTTTACATATAGCTTCTATTTTTCAGAGCTCTTCGCCAGAAGATCATAATCATCCTCTTTTTCTAAAGCAATCCATCTTGACATTATCGGAAGACAATAAGTCCATACCCCAAAATATCATCAAAGTGTTCCATATTCAGAAATTATGCCGACTCTTAAATATCCAAAATCAATACTGATGGGACAAGAATTATAAACCATACGGTTACCGCAGGGTTCCATAAAGGCACCTACATACAGACACGTTTCAAATTTCTAGGTTCAATACTTAGATGCTCACAAAAGGATATCAAAACAACTAGATAAAGGGGCATTATGATCTAGTAATGCCAAATCTTATTTTCAAATTTCGCACGAAGTCTCTGTCACCATATCAATCATTTCCTGAGATCACAACCTTTTTCCATACACTATCTGATAGAGCTACTCATAGACATCCAAAGATCATAGTCATAGCCTTCAACTATTCTCCTTTATTAACACTTCAAATATCCAAAATCCAGAGACAACTAACATTCGTTCTACGATTGCGTACTCAACCCAATCCCAAAACTTATGGCCAATCTCAATCTTCTGCTCTAATATGAAATAAATTCTCCAAGCTCAATCCATCTTTTCGAGGTTCAATCCCAATCACATATGTCTTAGGCTTACGAGTCTACAGAATCTCAAACCTAAGCTCTGATACCACTTCTGTCACGCCCCGAAAACGCGAGGCCGCGACTAACATCAAACTCCATTATATACCATTACAGTTCTAAAGATAACGGTATAGACAGAGCAATTAAATCCTCTAAGATAATATATCTCCACAAACAAAAGTCTAAGACAATCCGTTCACCAAAATAATTCCACTGAGTATTCCTTTACAAAATAATTTACCAAACGCAGCGGCGAAATAATTTACATTGCTCAATTATACTAACAAAGACTAAAAACTCTAATCTCCCCCAAACATGCCACGCCCGAAAATCACGTCTGATACCTGTGGTAAAGGACAAAACAAACGAATAGGGGGTGAGCTCGAGTAGCCCAGCAAGTGGGGAAAACAAAAGGGAAGCAAATACGATGATTCGTAGTCCAAAACAAAATCAAATATCTGACGAGCAATTAATAACAATTGACCACGATGCAAATAAGGCGAATCAAATATACGAAATGTTCATAAGGTGGTCCAAAGAACCTAAATCAAATACAAGCCCGAAGGTACGAAAGTGCAATCATATCTTACTGTCAAATACCAAAGCAAACGTCATTAAGCGTTTAACCCAAAACACATTTCAATTATATGTCGGGTACGCTACAAACATGGGATGACTATGGTGGTCATAAGACCCAAATGTCGAACCAAACATCAAACATCAAACGTGTGCTCCGGAGCATACTAGGAGACTTCGGCTCTCTAGTATAACAAACATGTGTCCAAAGGACCCTCTCAATTTGAGAGTTGTTCAACATAGTCAATGTCAATCTTAAATTGACGGTCACAAATGTACGAATTCAATGATGTGCATCATCAGGCACAAACGAAAAGGGTAAACAATATTATAGACGAAAGGGTACAAGTGGGACAAATCAAATGCAAACAAATATAGATGAACCAAAATATGACGAAGCATAAACCTTCGGATTCTGACAGATACCCTTCCCACAACGAAACGATGATAAAATCCCTTTCATAACAAGATTGATCAAAATCCAATAATTTTCCAGATTTAAAGAAGGAAAACCCAAGCCAAAATCAAAAGGTAGAATCCCTTACAAAACAAGATTAATCAACTCCAATAACTCTTTTTCAGATTTAAAGAAACAACCCATACCATAGTAAAAACATTACAAACCCTTACCACAGCAAGAACGTTCAAACCCTTACCTCAAACAAGCTTTTGAACCCAAAGAAACCTCAAAGCACCACTCTAGCGCCAAGGAGCTTCCCAAGCCTCCTATTCTCTCTCTCTTCGCCGCAAAGGAGCAAGAAATCAAGAACAAAAGGGCTAGGAATGAAATATAACACTATTTATAGGGAACAAAAATTTTAAACCTTTAAGTCGACCGAAAACAACTTTCAGTCGACTGAAAACACATTTTAGTCGACTGAAAGTACTGTTCAAAAACACTGTTCATAGTTACTGTTCAAAATTACTGTTCATAGTACTGTTCAAAATCACTGTTCATCGACCAAACTTTTAGTCGACTGAAATCACACTTTTAGTCGACTAAAACCCTTAAATTCGACTAAAAGTCCAGAAAACCATTTTTACACAATTTAAACACTTTTTTAGTCGACCGAAACACTTTTAGTCGACTGAAACACTCTTTTAGTCGACTAAAACCTTTTAAATTCGACTAAAACATTTAAATTCGACTAAAAGTCCAGAAAACCATTTTTACACAATTTAAACACTTTTTAGTCGACCGAAAACACTTTTAGTCGACTAAAACCTTTTAAATTCGACTAAAAGTTACTGTTCATTTGACCCAAAATTTTCAGAACAATCCCAATTCATTTTCTTAGTTTTAACAAAAGACCACCAACTATTTATTCAAAAATATACAAATTTTGCATAAGGAAAAGGAAATTTTCGGGGTATTACATTCTCCCCCCCTTAAAAGAATTCCGTCCGCGGAATTAAAAACGTACTTTAATTATCAAAAGTAGCTTTTCACTACGAGTCAAAACATTACTCATACTATTAACTGAAATTCTGACTTCAAAACATATAAGGCTTAACTAGCCTACGAAATGAACTAAGCAAAAAATACGACATTCAAAATTCCACAAACGAAATCAATTTCCAATTTGTAACGCCTCCACTGCGCTACTCTGATAATATACCAAACCATACATTTTTACAAAAATCTGGATAACACACTTAACTTCAAGCCTAATGTGCACCAACTACTAAGCAATTCCCATCCAATATGACGTGTTTTACGAAACTCAAACTTAACTTTTTTAACTTCCATTGACATCACCATTCCAAATTATATTCAGACTACTCCTCAAAGTACTTGGCTAACAAATGAAACTCGCTGAATCAAGTTACTCCAATCAAAATTCAAATCATATGAAACCAGTACAATACCGACAGGCTCACGCTGCGCCATTAAAATAACACATCAAACCATGGCCTTGGTACAATGTCTAACATTGGTACACTTAACTTCAATCGTACACCAAAAGTCCTAACCAATCTTCACATTAATCACAAATGATTTATACTCTAAAATCTTCAAATCAAAATTTACACCGGTACAAAGTCACAATTAGAGCCATTAAAATACGCTCTCAATAACATTTCGCTGATAACTGAGTGTAACTTGTAACCAAAGCTGCTAAACTCTTTGTACACCTTATGTCCAAAGCATCACTCACATTGCTAGACTTTCAAATACAATTATCCATGATCAAATCACCAACATCAAATATCTGAAGATTCTAGACTCCAAAAACATTTCATTACTTCAAACACACGGTTACTTAAGGCAACATCAAGCTCAATTTTCTTGTCCATACTTTTCAACTGCAAAAGATCACAAACTCAAAATCTAAGGCTTAACCAAGATTACAACGACATAATGTCTAAGCAATTCACTAACCGACCCATGAGATCACCTAATGATCAAAAATTTCCCTTATCTCTTTCAGTCTGACACCAAAACCAAAATCATCGAATAATCCTTGAAGCATATTACTTTGACTTATTCAAACTGGATAACCAACATCAACAAGCATTTATACGTCTTACCAAAAGACCACCACACTTCCGCAGCGCACTCTGATGCCTCCAAACAAAACCGGTCCAAACTATTATCAAAATCCATCAAAGCTAAAAGTGTCGTCTTAAAACAACCCAAAAATCGAATTATGCACACGCATCCATCAATGTTTAAGCCTTTAAACTACTATCTCTCCGACACAGCCTTTACATATAGCTTCTATTTTTCAGAGCTCTTCGCCAGAAGATCATAATCATCCTCTTTTTCTAAAGCAATCCATCTTGACATTATCGGAAGACAATAAGTCCATACCCCAAAATATCATCAAAGTGTTCCATATTCAGAAATTATGCCGACTCTTAAATATCCAAAATCAATACTGATGGGACAAGAATTATAAACCATACGGTTACCGCAGGGTTCCATAAAGGCACCTACATACAGACACGTTTCAAATTTCTAGGTTCAATACTTAGATGCTCACAAAAGGATATCAAAACAACTAGATAAAGGGGCATTATGATCTAGTAATGCCAAATCTTATTTTCAAATTTCGCACGAAGTCTCTGTCACCATATCAATCATTTCCGGAGATCACAACCTTTTTCCATACACTATCTGATAGAGCTACTCATAGACATCCAAAGATCATAGTCATAGCCTTCAACTATTCTCCTTTATTAACACTTCAAATATCCAAAATCCAGAGACAACTAACATTCGTTCTACGATTGCGTACTCAACCCAATCCCAAAACTTATGGCCAATCTCAATCTTCTGCTCTAATATGAAATAAATTCTCCAAGCTCAATCCATCTTTTCGAGGTTCAATCCCAATCACATATGTCTTAGGCTTACGAGTCTACAGAATCTCAAACCTAAGCTCTGATACCACTTCTGTCACGCCCCGAAAACGCGAGGCCGCGACTAACATCAAACTCCATTATATACCATTACAGTTCTAAAGATAACGGTATAGACAGAGCAATTAAATCCTCTAAGATAATATATCTCCACAAACAAAAGTCTAAGACAATCCGTTCACCAAAATAATTCCACTGAGTATTCCTTTACAAAATAATTTACCAAACGCAGCGGCGAAATAATTTACATTGCTCAATTATACTAACAAAGACTAAAAACTCTAATCTCCCCCAAACATGCCACGCCCGAAAATCACGTCTGATACCTGTGGTAAAGGACAAAACAAACGAATAGGGGGTGAGCTCGAGTAGCCCAGCAAGTGGGGAAAACAAAAGGGAAGCAAATACGATGATTCGTAGTCCAAAACAAAATCAAATATCTGACGAGCAATTAATAACAATTGACCACGATGCAAATAAGGCGAATCAAATATACGAAATGTTCATAAGGTGGTCCAAAGAACCTAAATCAAATACAAGCCCGAAGGTACGAAAGTGCAATCATATCTTACTGTCAAATACCAAAGCAAACGTCATTAAGCGTTTAACCCAAAACACATTTCAATTATATGTCGGGTACGCTACAAACATGGGATGACTATGGTGGTCATAAGACCCAAATGTCGAACCAAACATCAAACATCAAACGTGTGCTCCGGAGCATACTAGGAGACTTCGGCTCTCTAGTATAACAAACATGTGTCCAAAGGACCCTCTCAATTTGAGAGTTGTTCAACATAGTCAATGTCAATCTTAAATTGACGGTCACAAATGTACGAATTCAATGATGTGCATCATCAGGCACAAACGAAAAGGGTAAACAATATTATAGACGAAAGGGTACAAGTGGGACAAATCAAATGCAAACAAATATAGATGAACCAAAATATGACGAAGCATAAACCTTCGGATTCTGACAGATACCCTTCCCACAACGAAACGATGATAAAATCCCTTTCATAACAAGATTGATCAAAATCCAATAATTTTCCAGATTTAAAGAAGGAAAACCCAAGCCAAAATCAAAAGGTAGAATCCCTTACAAAACAAGATTAATCAACTCCAATAACTCTTTTTCAGATTTAAAGAAACAACCCATACCATAGTAAAAACATTACAAACCCTTACCACAGCAAGAACGTTCAAACCCTTACCTCAAACAAGCTTTTGAACCCAAAGAAACCTCAAAGCACCACTCTAGCGCCAAGGAGCTTCCCAAGCCTCCTATTCTCTCTCTCTTCGCCGCAAAGGAGCAAGAAATCAAGAACAAAAGGGCTAGGAATGAAATATAACACTATTTATAGGGAACAAAAATTTTAAACCTTTAAGTCGACTGAAAACACATTTTAGTCGACTGAAAGTACTGTTCAAAAACACTGTTCATAGTACTGTTCAAAATTACTGTTCATAGTTGCTGTTCAAAATCACTGTTCATCGACCAAACTTTTAGTCGACTGAAATCACACTTTTAGTCGACTAAAACCTTTAAATTCGACTAAAAGTCCAGAAAACCATTTTTACACAATTTAAACACTTTTTTAGTCGACCGAAACACTTTTAGTCGACTGAAACACTCTTTTAGTCGACTAAAACCTTTTAAATTCGACTAAAACATTTAAATTCGACTAAAAGTCCAGAAAACCATTTTTACACAATTTAAACACTTTTTAGTCGACCGAAAACACTTTTAGTCGACTAAAACCTTTTAAATTCGACTAAAAGTTACTGTTCATTTGACCCAAAATTTTCAGAACAATCCCAATTCATTTTCTTAGTTTTAACAAAAGACCACCAACTATTTATTCAAAAATATACAAATTTTGCATAAGGAAAAGGAAATTTTCGGGGTATTACATTGATAATGGAAAATGATAAGTTGCATGCCAAGAATGAATGCATTTCCAACCATTTATATGTGAAATATGTGAATAACGATTTGGTTGAATTACTTGTTAACACTCCTAGCTCAAAACAAATCTCTTCCAAAACTTTGGCTTTAGAAAAACAAAATGAAGATTTAAAAGTTGAGATTTGTGATTTGAGAAAATGTCTTGAAAAATTTGTTGATGGTCAAAACAATTTGGATGTCATGCTTGGACGCCAAAGAATTGGCCTAAACAAAGGTGGTCTTGGATTAGATCCCACGGCTATGCCTCCTAAAGTTTTGCAACAACAAGCTAGGTTGAATATTCATACAAAACGACCAAAGAACTATTGCACACCTTTTACACATTACGGTTGGTGCAACAAGAAAGGGCATACGACTAATCATTGTCCTTGTAGAATTGTTTTTGTTAGACGTAGAAAGAAAATATGGATTGTGAAAGGTCAAGTATACATATGCAAGACTAACATCCAAGGACCCAAGAAAATTTGGGTACCAAAAGTCACTACTTGATTTGTGTTTATAGGTATGTCTCAAAGCAAAATCTAGTAGCAAGAAGTGGATTCTTGATAGTGGATGCTCAAGACATATGACCGGCAACATATCTCTTTTCACCTCGATTGATCTTAAAGAAGGAGGAAATGTGACATTTGGTAACAATTCTCAAGGAAAAATCAAAGGTAAAGGAACTATTGGTAAGGAACCACATTCAATTGAGAATGTGTAATATGTTGAAGGATTGAAGCATAACTTGCTAAGTATTAGTCAATTTAGTGATAAAGGTTTTAAAGTTATCTTTGAGGCTTCTCATTGCACTATACTATCCTTGAAGAACAATGAAACTATTTTGGTAGGTAGTAGAGATAATAATGTTTACTCCATTCAATTAAATGATTTAGCTAACCAAGATGTCAAGTGTCTTAGTGCTATTAGTGAAACATCTTGGTTTTGGCATCGAAGACTTGGTCACATGTACATGGAGCATTTGAAGGATATTTCAAGCAAAGAACTTGTGAGGGGTCTCCCGAAGATCAAGTTTGAGAAAGATAAAGTATGTGATACTTGTCAAATGGGTAAGCAAAAGAAAGTCTCTCACAAACCGAAGAAAATGGTATCTACTTCTAGACCCTTGCAATTATTTCACATGGATTTGTTTGGACCAATCCCTACTACTAGTATTTGTGGTAAATCATATTGTTTTGTTATTGTTGATGACTATTCTCGCTATACTTGGACTTTATTTTTGGCTACCAAAGATGAATCTCTAAATGTGTTCACTTCATTTGCAAAACGTGTTCAAAATCAAAAAGGTTATTTGATTACCAACATTCGAAGTGATCATGGTAGATAATTTGAAAATTCAAAAATAGGAGCCTTGTGTGATGACTTTGGGATATCACATAATTTTTCGGCTCCTAGAACTCCTCAACAAAATGGTGTTGCCAAAAGAAAGAACAGGTCTTTGCAAGAAGCGGCAAGAACAATGCTTAACGAATATGGTTTACCTAAGTACTTTTGGGCGGATGCGGTCAATTGTGCTTGTTTTGTTCTTAATAGAGTTATCTTGCAAAAATTTTTGTTAAAAATCCCTTATGAGCTTTTTAATGATAAGATACATAAGGTGAGCTTTTTTAGAGTCTTTGGTTGCAAATGCTTTGTTTTAAATACTAAGGATCACCTTAGCAAATTTGATTTCAAAACCTTTGAGGGTATTTTTCTTGGTTACTCTAATAATAGTATGGCATATAGAGTTTATAATAAAAGTACTTTGGTTGTTGAAGAATCCATTAATGTTACTTTTCATGAGACTAATCTTTTTCTTCGGAGGACTAACATTGTTAATGTAGATGATATGGACAATGACATGAGAACTTTGGACATAAGTGAAACACTTCAAGGCAATCCCAAAGAAATTGATCTTGGGGAGCAACAATCAAGCTCTCAAGGGGGAAACGAGGAAGAAATCAATGATGCCTCAAACTTGGACAACTCTCAAGCATTACCAAAAGATTGGACTTACAAAAAGGATCATCCAAGCGATCAAATCTTAGGTAATCCTTCGAGTGGGGTAAGAACTCGACGCTCTCTTCAACAACATGTAAATATAACGTTTATTTCCCAAATTGAACCGAAGAACTTTTTCGAAGCTCTACATCATGAATCTTGGATGCTTGCTATGCAATAAGATCTAGTTCAATTTGAAAGAAATCAAGTTTGGACCCTTGTGCCTAAACCTCAAAACTTTAGGATTATAGGCACAAAATGGATTTTTAGAAACAAACTTGATGAATCCGGAGTCGTGGTTAGAAACAAGGCTAGATTAGTGGCCCAAGGTTATAACCAAGAGGAAGGAATTGATTTTGATGAGACTTATGCACCGGTAGCTAGACTTGAATCTATTAGAATGCTATTAGCTTTTGCTTGCTATATAGTTTTTAAACTCTTTCAAATGGATGTCAAAAGTGATTTTCTAAATGGTTTTATTTCGGAGGAGGTCTATGTGGCTCAACCTTCCGGCTTTGAACATGAAAAATTTCCAAACCATGTTTTCAAGCTTAGCAAAGCTCTTTATGGTTTAAAACAAGCTCTTAGAGCTTGGTATGAAAGGCTAAGTAGTTTTTTTTAGAAAATGGTTTTTCAAGAGGAAAACTTGACACCACTCTTTTTATAAAATCTAAGGGCAAGGACTTATTGTTGGTGCAAATTTATGTTGATGACATTATATTTGGTGTTACTAATGGATCCTTGTGTGAAGAGTTTGCTTCTTGTATGAGTAAGGAGTTTGAAATGAGCATGATGGGAGAACTCACCTTCTTCCTTGGATTGCAAATCAAACAAAGCAAGGATGTAATCTTTATCAACCAAGCCAAATACACCAAAGAGCTACTCAAGAGATTTGACATGGAAGCATCAAATGCTTTTGACACTCCAATGAGCTCTTCATTAAAGCTTGATAAAGATGAAAAGGGTAAGGATGTTGATATTAAGCGCTATCGAGGTATGATCGGATCACTCCTTTACCTTACCGCAAGTAGACCCGATATAATGTTTAGTGCTTGTTTATGTGCTAGATTTCAAGCTTGCCCTAAGGAATCTCATTTGGTTGCCGTCAAGAGAATCCTTAGATATCTTAAGGGCACTCACGGTTTAGGGTTATGGTTTCCTAGAAACACATCCTTTTTTGACCTAATTGGTTACTCCGACGCCGACTATGCCGGTTGTAAAACCGAGCGGAAAAGTACTAGTGGAGGTTGCCAATTCCTAGGTCACTCTCTTGTTTCTTGGAGTTCCAAAAAGCAAAACTCGGTTGCACTATCTACCACCGAAGCTGAATATATGGCGGTTAGTGCTTGTTGTGCACAAATTCTTTGGATGAAACAAACCCTTTTGGATTTTGGACTCAAGTATGATCACATACCTATCTTATGTGATAACACTAGTGCCATTGACTTGAGAAAAAATCCCATCCAACATTCACGCACAAAGCACATAGAAATCAAACACCATTTTATCCGTGATCATGTGCAAAAACGTGATATTGTTCTAGATTTCGTGGACACAAATCACCAATTAGCGGATATCTTCACTAAACCTTTAGATTCGAAGAGGTTTACCGCTCTTAGAAGAGAACTTGGCATGTCTTCACCTATGTGACTAAATGTTATATCTCTTGTGCATAATCATGCAAGTTGCACTTCTCATGCTTGAACATTATTTAATATGCTTATAGCATGCTTTGGTTGATTTTTCTCTTTCCAAAATTATTGATTTTATTAATATTCATTTAATCTCTTTTGTCTTTATTGATTTGCACACAATTATATTTCTAAATTCTTTACACTTCTTTTTATGTGCTATTTTTGTACAAGGCGATTGGTACACCTTTTGATGGTATTCAAGTACTTATGTTTTATTGTTTGAATGCCCTTGTTGACAATATTGATTATCCATGGATGGATACATAAGTTGATCACTTTCACACACACCCTTGACCTTTTTCAATGATGTCAAAAGGGGGAGAAAATATTGTTGATTCATACTTGTGTGGATTTGATATGAGCATATATTACTTGAGTTAGGGGGAGCCCTATATTACTTTAGATAGGGGGAGCTTTTTGTCATAATTTCTTCTCATGATCCCTTATGGTTTATAATTGAGTTTGTCATGCTTCTTTGCGTTTATTATCTTATATATCTCATATTATTTGAATCAATGTTTGCCATCATCAAAAAGGGAAAGATTGTTAACCCTGCGGTTATTTAACCTAGGATTATATTTGGTTTTGATGATAACTAACATTGATGTTTATGTTGTCTAACATGCATTGAGTTGATGAAGCAATAGGAACAATCTCATACTCATGCAAATGGACAATTAGACGAGCAAATCGTTCAAAGACTCTCAACGGAACGCATCAAAGAAGGAATTCGTCAATTGAATTTTACAATAATTTATTTCCTTCTTTGTAAACTAGACGTAGAGAGATGATCGTTACGATGACTGGATACCTAGAACTTGCCCATAGGTTTCCCTTGCATGTATAAAAGTTTTTCGTTCTTTAAAAACTAGGAAACTGCATTTTCTGGAATGTAGTCGACTGCATTGGATTGCAGTCGACTGCAAGTTGGGCAGTGAGGTATTACAGTCGACTGCATTGGAATGCAGTCGACTGCAATACTTCCAGTAGCCTATTACAGTCGACTGCATTTGGATTACAGTCGATTGTAAGTTGGAAATTTGAATTTCCAACGGCTACTTTGGGATTACAGTCGATTGCAATGGTGCATTACAGTCGACTGTATTTATCGTTTGGCGCAATAAATTCCCTACCTAACTCCAAACGGTCATATTTATTCCCACCTCTATAAATACTCATTTTGGGCTTAGTTTTGATTCATCAATTGCATTCAAAGCTCTCTTATCTTTCATATACTCAAAGAACAAAGCAATTGTTCAATCTCTCTTGGTTTTCATTGTTTTCTCATCCATTTCAAGAGAGCATTTATTGTGAGCTTACATTTGAGAGATATACACTTTCATAAGTCATCATACACTCATCTCTCTTGTTCTAGTTCTTAAACTTGTACTCATCTACTTATTGAGAGTGAAATCTTGTATACAATTCTTCATCTAAAGGTTCTTGTATCAAAGCTTGGGGTTGTCAAGCTTTGGAACTTTGGGTTTGTCAAAGCTTGTTCTTGATGTGGGCATAGCATCAAGGGATTGTAAGACGTTTGATCTTGACCCGTAAGAAAGATCATACTAGTGGATTCTAGGGCCTTTCAAGGGACTTCCTTGAAGGGGTGGACGTAGGCTTGAGGGTATATCAAGCCGAACCATTTAAATCTCCTTGTCAAGTATCTCTAAACCCTTCTCTCTTTACATTATCATTTTACATTTGTGTTGAGATTGGTTGTTTGCTTATTTAAGTTATTGAGATTGAGGTTTGTTGTTTGTTAATTTTTAAAGTAGTCTTAAAACCCTATTCACCCCCCCCCCCTCTAGGTTTATCTTTTTGGTTTCAAGTGGTATCAGAGCAAGGTCATGGGTTTGAATCCCCCGGCTGACACTAGGGGGGAGATTGTTAGCCTTAAAATTGGTCAGCGTCTTCCTTAGGTGCAGATGGGCTTAACATCCCTACCCATGGCACCTATTATGGGATAGGTGCAGCCGCTTATGCTAGATGCGGTTCTGAGAAACTTTAAGGAAATAAAGTTGCACCCTTGCTAACAGCTATAGCTTTTAGCCGAGTGGTAAGCGCTTGATCCAATAATGTGTATCGAGTGCACATCGAGAACTTGCAGTTGAGGTCTTGGGGTCACCTTAAGGAGACGGTCTACTGCACTTACGAGTCGGTCGGCCTTTTAAGTCTTGGAAGCCTCACCCTCAGAATGCCCTGCTTGCCACGACCGAACTATCCGATGCTCGGACCAACCACAATACCAACAACTACTACAATGATCATAAGTGTTAGTCCTAAGAGGGGGACTGACGCCCTAACAAGAGAAGGCAATTGGAGCCTGCCCCCGAGTATCCGTGCGACCTCAAGATGGTGAAGGAGTTATTAATAGACTGGATTGAGCACGATGATAACTTTCACCTGCCACCAGAGAAGACAACCATCACGGAAGCGAACAAAGCCAAGCCTAAGTATTGCCCTCATCACCGAGCTGTCGGGCACTACCTAAAGGATTGTAATGGTTGAGGGACATTTTTGTGAGGAAGGTCACTTCGGGCGACCTTAAGCTACAAAAGAACAATGATGTGCACGGGCACCCTTATCCCCCTCATGGCCACAATAACAGGGAGCACCAGGTTCTCATGACCGTCACCGACCATGTTGAGCCCATCACCACCTGAAGTCTCAACAGAGGCCCTTCCACTGGCCGCACCTCACATGCCTTCAGCTGGCCAGCCAATACCCGCCTTCGGGCAAATGTCAAAATCAAAGGGTTCTTTGATGAAATAGGGTTTTCACCCGTGGCAAGAACCTACCTCTTTAACTGCCTGATTGAGGTCACCACTGGCCTTAGTCCCAAATGCTTCGCCGCTTAGACTGAGCTATGACACATTTATCCCACTGCCTTGGTTTTCTCAGATAAGGACACGCTGTCAGTTGAGCATCACAACCGGTTGTTGTTCTTGGAATGTACCTTAACAGCATAGGCTTCCGCCGTGCCTTGCTAGATTGTGGTGCTTCAGTCAACATCATACCCCTTGTCTCCTTGCAAAGGGCCGGCATTCCCGCACGAAAGATCATTCGTGACCCAATCAAAATTACTGGCTATGGGCAAGGCCCTCAGTCGACCCTCGGTCATATCATCGTCGACCTTAAGGTTGGCTCGGTACGCTGTGACACCATGTTCCACGTGATCGACAATGAGCCCGCATTTTACCTTCGACTTGGTTGACCGTGGATACATGTCAATCGAGTTGTTCCCTTAACGTACCATCACTGTGTAAAACTAGTGGCCAGTCCTACGGGACGTGAGTTAGCCATGACAATCCTAGCAACCAGAGCTCCCTTTGAATGCGCTGAATCCTACTTTGCCGAGGCATCATTCTTTACTGAACTTGCTGAGGATGGTGAGAACTCCACTCACATCCATTCAACTAGATTGCCAGACTGGGAAGAGCTATGTGGAAACAAGCCTCTTAAGGCCAAAACCAAGAAGAGTAACAAGAACAAGGCATCAGCCTCTACTATCCCTATTACTGCTCTTGCGAAAGATACAGAGTGGACAACCGTGAAAAGCAAAGGTAAGGAAAAAGTTAGAATGGGTTGTTCATCATCTTTGGTAGGTATTCAGCAGGGCCGTAGTCAACAGAAGACTGGGCACCATCAAGAGCTTGGTATTCAGGCACAGGTTAGTGCCCATCATGCTTATTTTCATAAGGAGTTCAGTATTCAGTAGTCTATACTACCTAAGGTACCTTCTCATGTTCTTAATGTGCCTATTGTTGATATTGTTTGCATTCTGATTGGCATTTACATTTTGGCTTGCATTTGCTCGTTAAGTGTGGCTTAGATCCGGACTCTGACTCAGATTTCATTCCATGCTTACTTTCTTCAAAAAATAATCTTCCTTCTTATTCCGATAATAAAATAAACCTAGACTCTAGTGTTAACAATAAGAAGAAGAAAAATAAGAAGTCTCTCCGTATAGGAAATTTCACCTGACTCTTTCTTCTAGGTTTGTAGCATCTTTTGGTATTTTGGTATCATGCATAACATATTTTGCTGGAATTCTTGAGAATTTAACACTAATGGTAAACAAGCGGAGGCCCACCAAATGATTGCCTCATTAGGTGTTATGCATTTGGGATCATGGAAACCAGAGTAGTTGCTCCTAGTGCCTCGATTATTTGTGACCATAGATTTCCTGTTTGGTCCTTTATAAATAACTACCAATTTTTCGTGAATGGTAGAATTTGGGTTTTGTGGAATCCCAAAGTAGTTAATGTTACTTGTCTTGGTATGTCTGATCAAATAATTCACTGTCGAGTGGACTTAATAGATAGGTAATTTTTTTTCCTTTGTGTATGGATCAAATGAATCTAGTGAGAGATCTGTGCTCTGGCAAGAGCTTGAGTATAGGTCTTGCCTTTTTGGGAATGATCCTTGGTTGCTACTTAGCAATTTTAATGTCATCCAGAGTCTGAGTGAGAAGTTGGGGGATAGCAATAGGTAGCCTCGCTACTATCACGAGTTCCATGAATGTTTGATTACCTCAGAACTTTTTGATTTGAAGTATTCTGATTGTTTCTAAATGTGGACTAGCTCTCATGATGATGATGATACTGTTTGTAGGAAGCTTGATTGTGTCCTTGTTAACAACACTTGGATCTCTAAATTTCCTAAATCTGAACCGATTTTTCTTCGTAGAGGTATTTCTGATCATTCACCCATCCTCGTAGAGGTGCCCAAGCTATTTAATTTTTTTGATATGTGGCCAATCATCATAAGTTTTTCCATCTGGTTGCTAAAGTGTGGGGCACACCCCTTGCGGGTTGTGCTATGTTCAGGGTTGTCAGAAAGCTGAAGCTACTTAAGCTACAACTTAAAGACTTCAATAAGGAACACTTTAGCAACATTTCAGGTAGACTTAATGCGGCTAGGGCTTCCTTGGTGTAAGCTCAGAACATGTTAGCGTTGAACCCTCTTGACCCAGTGTGGCATCGGATTGAAAAGGAGAAGCTAGAACTTTTTGCTAGAGTGAGTGGAGAGGAGGAGAGTTTTCTCAAGAAAAAAATATGGGATTCACTAGCTTGATGTGGGAGATAAAAGTAAAAAAAAATTCTTCAAGTTAGTTAATAAGAGAAGGAATTTCAATAAAATTAGTTCTCTTTTTCGGTCTGACAGGACCATCCTTGAAGACCTGAATTTGATTAAGGCTTCGATTGTTGACCATTTTCAGAGTTTGTTGAGGACCTGTGGTCTGGGTCACTATCAGGGATTTAATGAGCTTCGATTGTAAGACCCCAAATAATATATAATTAATTATTTTAATTCTTGGGCTACTTTTGAAGTTTTAATAATATTTTAGAATTCCTTTTGAATAAGTAACATAACTTTAGGGGCCTATAGAGTAATTTACCAAGTTTAGAGAAATAAAAAGACTAGTTAGTTTGTGTTTTATCGTTAAATTAAGTCTGATCTTTTAGAGAGAGGAAAAGAAAGAGAAAACTAGGGTTTTGGAGGATTGCAATCTTCTGTGCACAATTGGTAAGATTCTTGAACCCACTTTTGATTATGAGGATAAATTAGATGATATTAGAATTGTGGTTGTTAAGACTTTAACGTAAGTGGGTTAATTATAATATCTAGGTTTTGAGGTTTTCGGAAGCGATCGCAATTTGGTGAAGACTATTATATAAATTTGAGGTAAGGGTTTCATACATACATCTACTTCTCTTCATCGATAAAAGTGTCATATTTTGTAGTAATTGTTTGGGTTGAAATTTCAGTTGCGATTGGTGGTTAGCTACGCAATTCCTTGGATTACGTACAAAGTAAATTGTCGGACGTGTTGTTGTTCTTTGACATTTTCTTCTTTTATTTACTCATAACTACCTCAAATCAACTCGGATTGAAACGATTCAATTTCTGTTGAACTCTGATTTTTGTCCTCTTCGATTTAAGTCTAATATTGAATATATTTTGAAGTCGTTAAGATATCGTTTCTGAAATTCAAAGTTTTGATTCTTTGTCGCTAATACTTGTTTGAGATACTTTGATGTCCATTGGACCTCTTTGAATTGAACTAATGTTAGAACCTTCACGTGCTTAGGTTAACGTGATGCCATGACATGATATGGCAATTGCTACCGGTATGCAAACTTTGAACTTAGAACCTTCACGTACTTAGGTTAACGTGCTTTACAGTCACGTATTACGTGATTGTATCGTATTCGATTATTAGTTCAATTATTCGAATGTGTTCCTTTAACTTTGACTTTGATTTGATATTTGATGGATTGGAATGTCCCGAAGTGAGATTATTGGTCGTGTTGAGATTCTCAATCGTCTTTGCACTTTGTTGTCATATGTTTTGTTGGACTTAGCTATATATTATTGGATACCTGCGTTGTACTCCGTGGGTGTGTGCGTGTGATCTTTGCTGGGCTTTGTGCTCACCCCCCCTTTCTCTCCCCATTTCAGGTAGTTAAGCTGAGACGGCTTAGAAGAGTTAGCAGCATTATGCTTAAGCTTAGAGTGAACTTTAAATGATAATTTTCTTAGTAGCTTTGAAATAAGAACCATGTAATAGTTTTTGATTTAGTGACTTTTGGTACCCCAATGTTTGGGAAGTGACTATTGTTATTAGATTTCCGCTGCATTTATTAGACTTTGATACATTTAGAGCTCTGATTATCTTTTTGAGGTTATGTTCTTGTTAAATACTTGGGTATTATATTTCTGGTAAGCAGGGATATTTTGAAATAGTCTGTGTAGGTCCGCCTCCGGGTCGGGGGCGTGACAGATTTGGTATCAGAGCATAGGTTTAAGATTCTGTAGACTCTTAGACTTAAGCTTTCAATGATTTGGGATGATCTTTATGATGTTTGAGTTATAGTTCTGAGTAGTCTAATTTTAGTAGTACTTCTATTTGAAGCGTTTACACAATAAGTTGTGATCTTATAAGTTTGTCGCTATCTCAGGAGCTATGCCGCCACGTGCAACTAGAGGGGGTACTAGAGGTGGTCGTAGGGGTAATGATGTCACTGGGGTCAACGTGGAAGCAGAAGCCCTTCCTACTCCTTTGACTGCAGATACCATCAAGGCATTCAACCGTTTGAACTGTCCTACGTTTGTTAAGGCGGATAAGCCAGAGGATGCAGAGGCCTGGCTGAGCAAGTTAGAGAAGAGATTTAAGCTCTTAAACATCACCGATCGTCAGAAAGTGGACTTAGCCATATACCAGTTAGAAAATGAGGCTGACCAATGGTGGAAAATGGTCGAGAGAACTTTGAGTGTTGAGGAGGAACATGCTTTGACTTGGGCACGTTTCCAGGAAATATTTCTTACCAAATACTTCCCTAGAAATGTGAAGGATGATATGGTGGAAGAGTTCTTAAAGCTAGAGCAAGGAGATGATGAAACTGTGAAAGACTACGAGGCTAGATTTGCTAGATTGTCGAGGTTTGCGACACATGTGATAGATACTGAGGAGAGACGTGCAACACGTTTTAAGAATGGACTAAGGTACGGCATCAGGAAGTTCTTAACCGCTGTAACTTTAGAAACATATGGTCAAGTCTTGGACAAGGCTCAGAGGGTGGAGAAAGATGTCGAAGCGGGACGTAAGTACTACAAGGAGCAGAGACAGAAGAGAGGAAGAGAAGATAATAGCTCAAGGGGCAATGATGTGGTTCAGCCCAAGAGTAAGAACAACAACTTAGCTACTAAGGAACCATTTAAAAATACCCAGGAGCCTGTCGAAGCTTGCAAAACTTGTGGGAAGAACCATAGAGGTGTGTGTTATTGGCAGAGCGGCGCATGTTTTAACTGCCAGCAGCAAGGACATAGGATTCGAGATTGCCCTCAGCCGCTTAGGCCACAATTTAGTCAGGGTAAGGGGATGCAGAATCAGTTGCCAGGAAATAATCAAGCTGGAACAACTCGGGCTCGAGCTTATGCCTTGACAGAGAAGGATGCCACTATATCTCCATGATGTAGTGACATGTAAATTTTACGTAGTTCAGCTAGAGCTTATGCTTTAAGTGATGCTTGTTCCTTATTTTCATAGTCTCTATATATTTGCTCGTAAGCTTTGGTACTCAGTTAGAACCTTTAGGTAGTGGAAACTCTGAGAGTCTGTAGATGTGATTGTGCATCCATATTCGGTGTCTGAGGTGCATAAATTTCGAGGACGAAATTTTTATAAGGAGGGGAGAATGTAAGACCCCAAATAATATATAATTAATTATTTTAATTCTTGGGCTACTTTTGAAGTTTTAATAATATTTTAGAATTCCTTTTGAATAAGTAACATAACTTTAGGGGCCTATAGAGTAATTTACCAAGTTTAGAGAAATAAAAAGACTAGTTAGTTTGTGTTTTATCGTTAAATTAAGTCTGATCTTTTAGAGAGAGGAAAAGAAAGAGAAAACTAGGGTTTTGGAGGATTGCAATCTTCTGTGCACAATTGGTAAGATTCTTGAACCCACTTTTGATTATAAGGATAAATTAGATGATATTAGAATTGTGGTTGTTAAGACTTTAACGTAAGTGGGTTAATTATAATATCTAGGTTTTGAGGTTTTCGGAAGCGATCGCAATTTGGTGAAGACTATTATATAAATTTGAGGTAAGGGTTTCATACATACATCTACTTCTCTTCATCGATAAAAGTGTCATATTTTGTAGTAATTGTTTGGGTTGAAATTTCAGTTGCGATTGGTGGTTAGCTACGCAATTCCTTGGATTACGTACAAAGTAAATTGTCGGACGTGTTGTTGTTCTTTGACGTTTTCTTCTTTTATTTACTCATAACTACCTCAAATCAACTCGGATTGAAACGATTCAATTTCTGTTGAACTCTGATTTTTGTCCTCTTCGATTTAAGTCTAATATTGAATATATTTTGAAGTCGTTAAGATATCGTTTCTGAAATTCAAAGTTTTGATTCTTTGTCGCTAATACTTGTTTGAGATACTTTGATGTCCATTGGACCTCTTTGAATTGAACTAATGTTAGAACCTTCACGTGCTTAGGTTAACGTGATGCCATGACATGATATGGCAATTGCTACCGGTATGCAAACTTTGAACTTAGAACCTTCACGTACTTAGGTTAACGTGCTTTACAGTCACGTATTACGTGATTGTATCGTATTCGATTATTAGTTCAATTATTCGAATGTGTTCCTTTAACTTTGACTTTGATTTGATATTTGATGGATTGGAATGTCCCGAAGTGAGATTATTGGTCGTGCTGAGATTCTCAATCGTCTTTGCACTTTGTTGTCATATGTTTTGTTGGACTCAGCTATATATTATTGGATACCTGCGTTGTACTCCGTGGGTGTGTGCGTGTGATCTTTGCTGGGCTTTGTGCTCACCCCCCTTTCTCTCCCCATTTCAGGTAGTTAAGCTGAGACGGCTTAGAAGAGTTAGCAGCATTATGCTTAAGCTTAGAGTGAACTTTAAATGATAATTTTCTTAGTAGCTTTGAAATAAGAACCATGTAATAGTTTTTGATTTAGTGACTTTTGGTACCCCAATGTTTGGGAAGTGACTATTGTTATTAGATTTCCGCTGCATTTATTAGACTTTGATACATTTAGAGCTCTGATTATCTTTTTGAGGTTATGTTCTTGTTAAATACTTGGGTATTATATTTCTGGTAAGCAGGGATATTTTGAAATAGTCTGTGTAGGTCTGCCTCCGGGTCGGGGGCGTGACAATCTGGTTGCTAAAGTGTGGGGCACACCCCTTGCGGGTTGTGCTATGTTCAGGGTTGTCAGAAAGCTGAAGCTACTTAAGCTACAACTTAAAGACTTCAATAAGGAACACTTTAGCAACATTTCAGGTAGACTTAATGCGGCTAGGGCTTCCTTGGTGTAAGCTCAGAACATGTTAGCGTTGAACCCTCTTGACCCAGTGTGGCATCGGATTGAAAAGGAGAAGCTAGAACTTTTTGCTAGAGTGAGTGGAGAGGAGGAGAGTTTTCTCAAGAAAAAAATATGGGATTCACTAGCTTGATGTGGGAGATAAAAGTAAAAAAAAATTCTTCAAGTTAGTTAATAAGAGAAGGAATTTCAATAAAATTAGTTCTCTTTTTCGGTCTGACAGGACCATCCTTGAAGACCTGAATTTGATTAAGGCTTCGATTGTTGACCATTTTCAGAGTTTGTTGGGGACCTGTGGTCTGGGTCACTATCAGGGATTTAATGAGCTGAGGAACTGGTTGTCGAAATCCTTTTCAGATTCTCAGTAGCGTGAGATGGGTCGTGAGGTTACTGAAGATGAGATACTTAAGGCTTTCTCTCTCTCAAGGATGGTAAGTCCCTTGGTCCTGATGGGTATAATGCCCTCTTTTTAAGAGGGCATGGCATATTGTGGGAGAGGAGATTGTGAAGGCGATTCAGAATTTTTTTGGTAATGATCAGCTTCTCAAAGAAGTTAACCATACTTGTCTTACTCCCCTAAGTGAATAATCCCTCGAGCCTTAATGATTACAGGCCTATTTCTTATTGTCACACGATTTATAAGTGCATAGCCAAGATCATTGCTAATCGTCTTAAGGTGGTGCTTGGGGACCTTACTGATCCTTCCCATACAGCCTTTGTTGCCTCTTGGAATATTGCAAATAATATCCTCTTGTATTAGGAGCTCATGCAAAACTATCATCAGGAGGATTTCAAGGTTCTTAGATGCGCCATGAAGGTAGATTTGATAAAGGCCTATGATTATTTGCATTGGGATTTTCTCGTTGATGTGTTGGTTTGCCTTAGATTTCCCCCCACGGTAATTAGATGGATCAAAGCCAGTGACTCCAGCATAAGTTTTTCGATCATCATAAACGGGGAATCTAATGGTTTCTTTCGAGGTAGGCAAGGTATCAGGCAGGGGATCCGATGTCCCCCAACTTTTTTGTTATATGCATGGATGTTCTTGCAGGGATATTGCAGATGCTAGTAGTTGGTAGTCAGTTTTGCTACCACCGGAGGTGCCAAAAGGATGGTCTTTTCAGCTTGCCTTTGTTGATGATCTCATTTTTGTTGTCGGGGTGACCTTCCTTCGGTTCAGGTCTTGAAACATGGTCTCACTGTGTTCCAGCAGTTTTCAGGACTCGTTCCAAATCTTAATAAGAGCCATGTTTTTTCTCTGGTGTTGAGCCTACTACCAAGGCTTTAATCTCTTCTTGTCTTGGCTTTCTGAAGGGAGAGCTCCCTATGCAGTATATGAGAGTCCCTCTGATCTCCACTTGTTTGCGGAAAGAGGACTGTCAGCCTCTCCTGGACCACATCATGAAGAAAGTCAAGCATTGGACTTGCAATTACCTGTCATATGCCGGTAGGGTCCAATTGTTCTCTATTTAGGTGTACTGGGCTTCAGTTTTATCCTTCCATAGAAAGTGATTTTAGAGATGGAGCGGATATTTTGAGCTTTCCTTTGGAAGGGTATGGGGCTTTGTACGAGCCAAGGTGGCATGGGCTGATGCATGTTGTCCTGAGGAAGAGGGTGGCATGAGTATTAAGCAGGTTGAGATGTGGAAATTTGCTACCATCTCTAGGCATATTTGGTCCATCATATCATTTAGGTCAGATTCCATCTGGCCACAGTGGGTTAAGTACAACATTTTAGGAAGTCTTTTGCCCCAGTGTCCAATACACTTGAGCTCATGGAGTTGCACAAGAGTACCCCTAGCTCTATTCGTCCTGCCACAGATACGCCTGATAGAATTGTCTGTACGGTTAGTGGCTCTAGGGAGTTCTCCATTGCGAGTACGTGGGAAGCCCTTCGACACAAGTGGTCGTTAGCTATATGGGCTTCCTTACTGTTGTGTATGTGGCGTGTTCCACACCATAACTTCGTCTTATGGATGGCCATTAGGGAGAGATTAAGTACGCATGATAGGCTTTTTGCTTTTTATGTCATTCCAAGCATGAGCTGTGTTTTATGTCGCATTCCTTTTGAGTCCCATGATCATCTATTTTTTTAGTTACCCTTTCACGTATAGATTATGGTATATTATTCCCAAGAAATGCAATTTTGACTGGCCTATGTTAAGTTGGTAGAGTATGGTTGATAGAGCTTCCTCTGAGTGGCAGGGCCCTGGATTCCCAGCATCGGTCTGTCGAATAGCTTTTGCAGCTTTGGTGAACTACATCTAAAGAGAGAGAAATTCTCGTTTCTTCCAGAATAAGTATACTAATGTGGTTTCTTGTTCTGCAGGTCTTGTGCAGGTCATCCGGTGGAGGTTGTTCTCTTGTAGAAAAGTAGCCAATTCCTCTACTAACTGATGGTTCTAGGGTGAATGACAGCTCACCAACTTCATATTCGCTTGATCCCGTCATGGTTTGGTCCAGATTGATATATGGGGGATCGGTCCACGTTCAGACAGACCTTGTAATTTTTAGCATGATTTATCGCTGCTGTCGTGCTATGGTCTTTCTACCAGGATCTCCAAACTCCACGTGGATTCACCTGTTGTTGTTACCTTCATGTGGTCACTATTGGGTCTTTCCCCATATTTTCTTTTGCTGATCTAGCTTGGCTGGTAATGTGTTACCTCTTTTCTGTTGATGCCAGTGTGGCATGTTTCAGCCTAGTCTAGGTCTATTTATTAGCTCTTGCTTAGCAAGACTTGCCTTTCCATTGTTGTATTCATGGGGTATTCCCCTTGCATATGTTATACTATTGTTTCATCGGTTGATATATATTTTTATTTATTGAAAGAAAAAAAAGGCATCGGCCTCAATTGCCCCACCTACTACGAAGGCCGACTCCCTGCCTTCGTTGCCCAAGCTTCAGAAGCAGCAATCCGGACCAACTTTCCAACGCATCGTCAAAGACGGCAAGGTGATCTACCAATTATGACGGTGTACGGGGGATTCAGGTGGTCCATCATCTGACCCCCTCGACCCTAACCCGTCCATGGAGACTGAATGGTGTTGAATGGCCGAGCACTACTCGCTCGACCCTTATCTCACCCCTGGTGCCGCTCTGCCCTACTACGAAGATGGCCCTTACCCGCAGGCCAAGGACCTTGAAGGAATTAACCTGGCTGACCCGGGGGAGGAACACCGGCTAACTTATATTCACACCAAACTTGCCCCGGGTCGAAGAAAGGAATTGGTCGCGCTCCTTCGTAAATATCGCAATGTATTGGCTTGGAGTTATAATGAAATGCCCGGGTTGGACCCTGCACTTGTAACACATCACCTTAATATTGCTACTGGGTCCACCCCTGTCAAACTGCATTTGCGGACCTTCCGCCCCGAACTTGAATTGAAAATTAAATATGAGATGGAACGCCTTCTACATGCCGGCTTCATTGAACCTATCACCCATCCTATCTGGCTGGCCAAAGTTAGCCCTGTACAGAAGAAGAATGGCCAAGTACGCATTTGTATTGACTTTCGGGACCTGAACAAAGCATGCCTAATATCGACATGCTCACAGAGGCTGCCGCCGGACACGAAACCTTATCCTTCATGGATGGTTTCGCTGGCTATAACCAAATCTGAATGAATCCCGATAACTGTGCCAAGACAGTCTTCCGCACCCCTATGGGTAACTTATGTTGGAAAGTCATGCCTTTCAGCCTTAAGAATGCAGGTGCTACCTATCAAAGGGCAATGACATGCATCTTTCGTGACATGATACATCAGGCAGTGGAAGACTATGTCGACGATCTCATCATCAAGTCCAAGATGGAAAGTGATCACCTCACCGACCTCCGAGCAGTTTTTGATTGTTGTCACTAGTATAACATGCTGATGAACCCGCTGAAATGTGCCTTTGGAGTCTCATCCAGTAAGTTCCTCAACTTTCTGGTCAGTCGATAGGGCATTGACGTTGACCCTTCTAAAGTCGCCTCCATCTAAGAGATGCGTCCTCCTCAAAACACCAAGTAGTTGAAGAGCTTCCTTAGCAAGGTTTATTACCTTTGTCGATTCACTCCCGCACTGGCCGAGCTTATTGCACCATTCCAGCAATTGACGTGCAAGAACGCCCCAAAGAGTTAGGGTGCACCCCAACAGCAAGCCTTTGAACATATCAAGTCGGTCCTCATGTCACCACAAACCATGGTAGTACCACAACGAGGTATCCCACTCTTGCTCTACTTGACCTCCATGCGCATGTCCATAGGAGCTTTACTTGCCTAGGAGGTGGATGGGGTGGAGCGTCCTATTTATTCCCATAGTCGGATGATCAGCGAACCTGAAGTCAATTAATCTGAGCTCGAGAAGCAATGTCTAGCCTTGGTATATGCCTCATAGAAATTCAGACACTTTTTGGTGCAAGAGATCACACTTGTCAACAAGGCTCATCCACTCCGATACATGCTCACTTGCCCCTACCCTTTCTGGCCTACTCGCCCGTTGGCTGCTACTCTTGGCCGAGGTCGACCTACCATCAAGAACCCTACAGCTCTACGGAGCCAAGCTCTTGCTGACCTCTTGGCCTTCTTCCTATGCCAACATTATGAACCGACTTCAGACCAATTGCCTAGGGAGGAGACAACCTTGATCACCGACATTGATTAAATATGGACACTTGAGTTTGATGGCTCAGCCACAAGCAAAGGTACCAACGGAGCACCCTTTCAACAAGGTGGTGTCGGCATAGTCTTGCGAAGCCCAGATGGTGTTATCACCTCTCTATCCTTCAAGCTTGTATTTCCGGTGTCCAATAACGATGCTGAGTATGAGGCATTCGTCATTGGTCTCATGTTGGACATCAACATGGGGGCTAAGTCACTGTGTGTAAAGGGAGAATCAAACTTGATCATGAAACAGGCTGACATGGAGTATGCAGTCAAGGAGCCAACTTTG
This sequence comes from Escallonia rubra, assembly GCA_033065855.1. NCBI lineage: Eukaryota > Viridiplantae > Streptophyta > Magnoliopsida > Escalloniales > Escalloniaceae > Escallonia > Escallonia rubra. The sequence goes on along the minus strand of JAVXUO010001641.1, from coordinate 8,185 downwards.
GCACCTGTTCCCAACCTATCCTGGTCGCACCAAAAGGCCCACAGTGATCCCATTTTGCATAACACGTCCGCACAAGCAACATACATTTTCAACGCTCACAACTGGTCAAAGCATGCACGCTCAAGTCACGTGCACTTCTCACTTTCGTGACGTGACTTCGTCACTAAGAAACTTATCCTTGTGCGACGCCGCATCACGCTTCGACCGTCGCACTTCGCCCGTCGGCGCACCATGGCGCTTGCCCAAGGAAGTTGGCTTTGGCCTTCCCCTTGGGGTCGGCCTCGGCCTTGGCCTTCCCCTTGAGGTCGGCCTCGGCCTTGGCCTTCCCTTGGGGTCGGCCTCGGCCTCCCCTTGGGGGTCGGCCTCGGCCTTCCCTTGGCGTTGGCCTTGGCCTCCCCCTAAGGGTTGGCCTTGGACTTCCCCTATGGGTTGGCCTTTGGTCTCCATACTTAACACCTTTACTTCTCTTCAAGGGACCATACACAATTCCGCGACCCCGTCGCCCGGACAAAACTCCGCGACCCCGTCGCCCAGACACAACTCCGCGACCCCGGTTGCCCGGACACAACTCCGCGACCCCGTCGCCCGGACACAACTCCGCGACCACGTCGCCCGGACACAACTCCGCGACCCCGTCGCCCGGACACAACTCCGCGACCCCGTCGCCCGGACACAACTCCGCGACCCCGTCGCCCGGACACAACTCCTCGACCCCGTCGCCGGCGTCCGGGCGTCGCACTTCAACACTTCCCCGCGCCCGTGCGCCGCGCCGCTGATACAGCTGTGCCCCCAGGCTCTCTGTCACACTACCGTGCCCCCAGCACCATACGCACTCTATCGCGCCCATGCGCCACCATTGACACAAACGTGCCCCCGGCACCTTACGTACTCCGTCGCGCCCATGCGCCGCGCCATTGACATAGACGTGCCCCCGACACCTTACTCACTTCATCGCACCCATGCACCACAATCATGTCATCATGGTCCCGGGCACCACACTCATTCATCACACCATGCGCACCTTGCCTTGGTCATGGAACATGCTTCAACCCACTCTCCGGAGTGTACATCATCCTGCGGGGATAGGCGACTCCTCCGAGACACTATCTCTGCCAGGGAGCTCTTCAACTCCCCTTCCGCCAAGTAGATGGCTCGTTCGGGATGCTACCTCGACCAATTGGGTAGACGGCTCCTCCGGGATGCTACCTTGACTTGCTCCGAGTGCTCCGGCACAAGGACTCACCCGCGGGGATATGCGACTCCTCCGGGACACTATCTCTGCCAGGGAGCTCTTCAACTCCCTTTCTGCCAGGTAGATGGCTCCTCCGGGATGCTACCTTGACTCGCTCCGAGTGCTCCGGCACAAGGACTCACCCGCGGGGATAGGCGACTCCTCCGGGACACTATCTCTGCCAGGGAGCTCTTCAACTCCCCTTCCCCCAGGTAGACGGCTCCTCCGGGATGCTACCTCGGCCAGTCGGGTGGACGGTTCCTCCGGGATGTTACCTAGACTCGCTCCAAGTGCTCCGGCATAAGGACTCACCCGCAGGGATATGCGACTCCTCCGGGACACTATCTTTGCCAGAGAGCTCTAAGTGCTTCGGCACGAAGACTCCCCTTCTGCCAGGTAGACGGCTCCTCCGGGATGCTACCTCGGCCTGTAGAATAAGCGACTCCTTCGGGACACTATCTCCGTCAGGGTGCCTGCGTGACTGGCCTACGTGCTCCGGCACTGGGGGCTTGCGTCGGCACCCCTAGGGACTATGACCCCCGGGTCACTCCGAGACGTGAGCAGGTCTTCGGAGGGCATCGCGCCTTGTTCACCTGGCAGTTGGGCGTCGGGTCTTCCCTACCGCTTCCAGGCCTGTGGGCTTGGATTTGAGGCTAGATCAAGGGGGTTCTCTGGCCACACCGACGCTATGGGAGCCAGTCTTTCCAGACAGACAGAACGACGCTGTGAGGAGCAGGCCGGGTGAATATGCGATCCGACAGTCCGTGGAGCACCGGCACCCGTGGACCCCCCGGTGACGTGTCACTACCGGGGAGCGCCACGTGTCGGTTAATGACATCATCATCTCAATCTCTATAAATAGAGGTCTTGAGAATTCATTTGGGAGGAGGACATTAACGATTGGACATTTTCAGAACACATTTCACTTTCTCACTCTAGAATTCTAGAGAGAGAAACATACAGTACCCTGACTCTGGACCTAAGCATCGAACTGTGACTGTCGTCGTGTATTCATCCTCGCGCCATCGCCCTCGCAGCACTGCCACCCTCAAGCTCTGTTTGGGAAGCCCTTGGTCTCTGCCCTTGTTCCACCCTCGCTGTGTCTCACATAAACATACTTGGAAGCTGACGCGGACTACAACTTTTGTGGCACCTTCACGTAGGTACGAACCCACTTTTCTTGGCATCATCACCTTATCGCGCCTTGGTACAACACTTTGAACAAAGACTTGGCCATGTCTAATATGAACATCACAGAGATGGCGGCGGTTCCGAGAAGATCGGCGCTGAACACGTCGTTGAAGGGGTCTACAGAATTCTTCGAGTTGGAGATCACGCGGGTGCGACCGATGGCTGCACCGCTCGCGCAGACGGTGACATGTGGGTCGCTGACTCGCTGACTCGCTTGTGATGATCTTGCCGTGGTGCCGGGCCTGGGAGTCCCCCCCCCTCTGGCGTAAGGCCGTCGGCAGGCAGTGAAGAGGCGGCGAAGGCGCTCCTAGATCAGGCCCATGTTAGGCAAGCATCGATCGGTGAGCAGAGGCATGAGAATGCAAATTGGAAATGCGAAACAGAAAATGAGTTGTAACTAATGGTTCGTGAGTGGTTCATTATAACTGATGGTTGGTGGAGAGTGGTAGTAAAACTTTACAATTTTATTTTTGTAATGAATACGTGTAAGCGCCACAATTAGTTTCAATGTAACACCCAAAGGTATTACCATTTTAGTGGTGTTCTCGATGACGCCGTGTCTTCCTTAAATCGCTTTTTCTGTTGCATCGATCTCAAATGATGGAACCAATGGGACCGGATTATGCGATTCTTACTCGTGTCTACCGTCTATGACATTCCATTTCGCCCCACCGCCCCCCCTCCTTCCCGGGTACTACTGCTCACCTCTTCTACTTAACTGAACTGCAATCACTGTCCGCCTGTCCGCCGGGAAACCCTTCACCGGCGAATATCCGGATGTCTGCCGCCGCCGCGCACCGCCGCGTGAACAACAATCTCAAGGTGTCTCACTTCTCCCCACTTTTTCGTTCTTTCTCACATATTTCATACTGCAGTTCACAAACCCTAGCTTCTTGCATCCTCTCTCTAACCCTCAAGTTGTATCATACACACTCGCTCTATAGCTCATATACTCCCACCAATGATCAAAGACTCGATTTTTTTGAACAATTTTTACCTCTTCACAGTACTCCATACAGTTCAAGAACAGCTATAAACGCAAACGAAAGGCGTAGAATCATTGTAGGGTTAGGTAAGATGATCAAACAACAAGAAGGGTATGTGTTAAAGGGATTTGCCGATCAATTTTGCCCCTTTTTTCTAGTAAAGGTCATGACATGGTTCAAAAACAGACAAACCGCGTTTGCGTTCTTCAAACTCGCATTTCAGGGCAATTCGGATGAGATTCTGCGGTCGTGTTGTGTTGCTGTCCATCTTTTGACGGTGGAGGGTATGAGGTTTTTGGCGCAAGATGTGCTTTCGTGGGTGATTGGGAAAATTGAGCTGCGTAAAAGCGGGGATTTGGTGGAGTTTATGTGGAGAGGGCATCATGAGTACGAGTCGGATTTTTCTGTGCTTGATACGCTAATGCGGGCTTTCGTGAAAGTGGAGATGGGTTCACAGGCTTTAGAGATGGTGGGTAGGATGAGGGATGTAGGGACGAGGCCGAGTTTGTCTGCTGTTACGGATTTAATTAAGTTGTTGCTCGGAGTTGGTGATTATGGTAGTGTGTGGAAGTTGTTTCGCGATATGCTAAGTAAAGGTCCTGTTCCCACAAATTATATATACAATGTTATGGTTCATGGGTTTTGTAGAAAAGGGTTTGTTGGAACTGGGGAGAGTCTATTACATGTGATGAGCAAGTTTCGATGTGAACCAGATGTTTTTGCGTATAACATTTTGATCAATGCATACTGCATTAAGGGGCGAACTTTAGATGCAATGTCTTGGGTGCATTTTATGGTTGAAAGGGGCGTAAAGCCTAGTATTTTTACGTTTAGTACGGTTATAAATGGATTCTGCAAAGAGGGAAACACCATAGAGGCTAGAAAACTCTTTGATGGAATTCAAGAGATGGGTGCTTTTCCAACTACTATAATGTATAATGCTTTAATGGATGGGTATGTTAAAGCTAGAGAAATTACTCAGGCAAATATGCTATATGAAGAAATGAGGAACAAGGGTGTAACTCCTGATTGCGTGACGTTTAACATTTTGGTTTCGGGGCAGTACAAGTATGGGAGGGAAAAGGATGGGGATCATTTGTTGAGAGATTTATCCATGTCGGGATTGCTTCCAGATTGTTCATCGGCTGATATATGGGTTGCGGGGCTGTGTTGGGCAGGACGGTTAAATCAAGCCACAGAACTGTTACAGGATATTCTTGAGAAAGGGATGCCTCCTAGTGTGGTTGCTTTTAACTCCATCATTGCTGCTTACAGCAAAGTTGGTTTCAACAGCAAAGCTTTTGAAACCTATAACATAATGGTAAAATATGGCCTTACTCCTTCATCTTCAACCTGTGCTTCTTTGCTTATAGGTCTTTCAAGAACTTGTAGGCTGCAAGAAGCCAAGAAGCTTATGGATAAGATGATAGACAAGGGCTTATCTGTCAATAAGGTGGCTTTCACTGTGCTTCTGGATGGGTATTTTAAAGCAGGGGACACTGTGGGTGCTCAAAGCTTGTGGGAACAGATGGAAGTTATAGGATTGGCTCCTGACGCTGTTGCTTATTCGGCCTTCATTGATGGACTTTCTAAAGCCGGTTTTGTTGAGGAGGCATATGATTGGTTTTTAGAGATGTTAAGGAGAGGACTTGTACCAAATAATTTTGTTTATAACTCCTTGATTGCTGGGTTTTGTAACTTCGGAAAATTAAAGGAGGCATTGAAGTTGGAAAGGGAGATGAGGCAGAAGGTCTTCTCCCAGATATCTTCACTGTCAATATTATCATTAACGGTTTCTGTAAACAGGGCAGAATGAAGTCCGCAACTGATACTTTTATGGAGATGCAGCGAACTGGCTTAACACCAGATGTTGTTACTTATAACACTTTGATCAGTGGATACTGTAAGGCATTTGACATGGTCAATGCCAATACCTACGTAACCAGAATGCACTCCAGTGGGTGGGACCCAGATGTTACCACATATAACATACGCATCCATGGTTTGTGTAGTACTAGGAGGATGAATCAAGCAGTGATGATGTTGGATGAGCTTGTTTCAAGTGGGATAGTTCCAGATACTGTAACATACAACACTATGTTGAATGGCATTTGCAATGATATACTTGATCGTGCTATGATCTTGACTGCAAAACTGCTTAAGATAGCCTTTGCTCCAAATACCGTTACGACCAACTTGTTACTATCTCATCTTTGCAAACAAGGGCTACCTGAAAGGGCCTTAATGTGGGGGCAGAAGTTGAGACAGAGTCACTTTGGCCTTGATGAAATAACGTATAAAATACTAGACAGAGCGTATCGTGACATACAAGAAGGCACAGACTATTATAGAGGAACTACGGAAAAGAGCCTCTTTCTGGACTTCCTCATGTACATGGCTTATGGTCGTCTATGTAGAGATAGGCTTAACAATGAAACAGTTTTGTGACTTATGCTGATTGACATTGGTGGGTCCTCCAAGGAGACTAAGACGATAAGTCTATAGTGTCGGATTTAGTGTAGAGAAGAGATTTGCGGTGCGACAGCCAGAATTTTGTTTTGTCGAGAAATAAGAACAAGAAATGGGTGCCTGGGAAGAATGAGACAAAATATCGATCTCCTAGAAGTTGCAGAAAGGTCTGCCGCAGTTGATATTGAAAGATGATGAATGATGAAGCGGCAAGTTGGTCCCATATTGGGGTTGCCAATACCTGATGAGGTATCCTTCCTGCCTGATAGCAAAGAATCTACTCTCTCTTTGATATTGGTACCTGATATCTAATTAGCATATTTGAAGCTGAAATGAATTTATACTTTGTTGTTCTTCAATTTTTCTCAGAATTGTGCATGTTGACATGGTTCATTCTGATATCTGACTGCTGGACTATTTGAATTGTGGCCATGCTTTGGATTTTTCAGCAACCTATTTTGCACTTTCCAGATAGCATTTGGCCCAAAGTTACTGAAGACAATGAAGTTTTTGTAAAATTGCATTTTCTTTTCCTTTTCTTTTGGGGTCCATTGGGGGCCACTTGGGCTGGGCTCAATACTGTCGGTTGGGGGTGGGGGCACTTGCTTTCTCTTTAAGCCCCATGTCTTCCGACCAACAGGAAAAAAGCCTCGCATGCTGGCAGGAATCACCTCAGCTATTGTGGTAGGACTACAAGAGACTTCACCAGCTGAACTAGCTGACAATTGCATTTTTGTATATGCTTACTTATCCCTCATACATGCTTATCCACACCATCTTTGTTACACGGCATATTAGAACACTGCGTGTTACTTAATGAATAGTAAAATAATATTAAAAAAGTTATAACACTCGGCTCTAGGCTGGATAAAAGTGGTAGGAAGTTTTCAAGTTGTGCGAGTTTGGATTTGATAGAAAGAAATGTTAGGGCGCTGACCACATCTGCCGGTGGAGGTATCCTTATCTCGCGAGCGAGTCTGTGTCGCTCAGCTCAACAAAATTGACGGCTCAATCACGCGTTTTTGTTGAAGCAATCCATGTTTTCTCTCCAGTGATCTATATCTGTGCACTACTTTTGGAGGGGCCTATCTGCTGTTGTCAATATGCTACTTCAGCAGCAGAGTAGCGGATAGTCTGCTATGTCATTAAAGGCAGACTTCAGAATATAATATCAAGCCTTTTTCTTTTTAGCTGAGGTGTCCAACTAGGGATGCATTGGAGAGATCCTTATATCTCTGGTGCCAGTTGTGGATTATAGTGTCGCGTTCATGCTAAAGTTGCCATTGGTAATTAGTTTCTAATCAGCTAAGGAGTTCAACCTGATATAATTTCTTTAATTGATCGAAGGTTGGCTTACTGCCAGGCTTTTAAGGTGCATAGAGTAACCTAGAATAGGTTCTTCTTCACAGACTCACGGTCAGTTGTGCACAGCCGGGCTTTTATGTGAACATATGCAGCTTAATACCCGTCAAAATAGGTTCTTTCTTCACAGACTTACGGTCAGTTGTGCACAGCCAGGCTTTTTTGTGAACATATGCAGCTTAATACCCGTCAAAATAGGTTCTTTCTTCACAGACTCACGGTCAGTTGTGCACAGCCGGCCTTTTATGTGAACATATGCAGCTTAATACCCGCCGCCGGGCCATATCACGAGGAGTTGTTAACACGCATGCCATCTGTCTGATTTGCAGAATCCTTTTTGATGCACCTGATGAATGTAGAAATTCATTACATGGACCATCAAGGTGGACACTATAAGGTAACCTACATCAAATTATTGATTCTGTTCCTTGATGGATATATCTTCTGCTTCTCTTTGCCTTTTCTAAATTTGCTACGCAGCCAGCGGGTGCTCAATCTAGCTTAATTGAAATCCTGTACTTCTTGACGGAGTAAACCTCACAAGTGATTGGTATTTCGTTGCGACGAGACATTCACAAGTCAGTTCAGAATCATATATGATTGAGAATAATTTGATTTAATTTCCTATGAATATAGGCAATATGCATAGTCGATAGTAATGGGACAGTTAGATTTTATAAGAACATTGAAAATGAAGGCAGGATACACTAGTAGAAACCTTTGTCTAGTTCCTATCCACAATTTTTTTTCTAAAAAATCATGTAGGTAGATTTCGCATGCATAAGAAAACAAAATACAGTTCCTTTTTCATTTGAAACAAATACGTTGTAAACCTCCTGTTCTGCTACACAAACGACCACAGCCACCAATCTAGGATGGTTTAGATATTGTGGTTCAGCCACCGAAATCTAGCAGAATTTGTGCTTGATATGACTTCCAGTTATCT